>OY755172.1:7885889-8312718 GCA_963576735.1 Bedellia somnulentella | reverse complement strand
CGTTCACCCGAGGTCGCGGGTTCGTTCCCCGCCTGTGTCGAAATTTTTCTTTCCTTTATTTATTCTTTATTTATTAGTAATAATCCCCACATGAGGTTTTCATGAACAAAAAGATTTAAATTATGTGATAGTTAGGCGTTTTTAACATTTGCATTCTATCTGAAAAGGTAGACAAGTGGCCTTTCGAATTAGTAATAATTCGGAGGTAGGAAACGCAAACACTACTTAAACGTGTAAAAAGAAATAAAGGATAGAGGAATTTCACACTGGCAGCCAATTGACACGGTAGCTCAGTTGGCAGAGCGTCGGGGCCTTCACCCGAGGTCGCGGGTTCGATCCCCGCCTGTGTCGAAATTTTTCTTTCCTTTATTTATTCTTTATTTATTAGTAATAATCCCCACATGAGGTTTTCATGAACAAAAAGATTTAAATTATGTGATAGTTAGGCGTTTTTAACATTTGCATTCTATCTGAAAAGGTAGACAAGTGGCCTTTCGAATTAGTAATAATTCGGAGGTAGGAAACGCAAACACTACTTAAACGTGTAAAAAGAAATAAAGGATAGAGGAATTTCACACTGGCAGCCAATTGACACGGTAGCTCAGTTGGCAGAGCGTCGGGGCGTTCACCCGAGGTCGCGGGTTCGATCCCCGCCTGTGTCGAAATTTTTCTTTCCTTTATTTATTCTTTATTTATTAGTAATAATCCCCACCTGAGGTTTTCATGAACAAAAAGATTTAAAATATGTGATAGTTAGGCGTTTTTAACATTTGCATTCTATCTGAAAAGGTAGACAAGTGGCCTTTCGAATTAGTAATAATTCGGAGGTAGGAAACGCAAACACTACTTAAACGTGTAAAAAGAAATAAAGGATAGAGGAATTTCACACTGGCAGCCAATTGACACGGTAGCTCAGTTGGCAGAGCGTCGGGGCGTTCACCTGAGGTCGCGGGTTCGATCCCCGCCTGTGTCGAAATTTTTCTTTCCTTTATTTATTCTTTATTTATTAGTAATAATCCCCACATGAGGTTTTCATGAACAAAAAGATTTAAATTATGTGATAGTTAGGCGTTTTTAACATTTGCATTCTATCTGAAAAGGTAGACAAGTGGCCTTTCGAATTAGTAATAATTCGGAGGTAGGAAACGCAAACACTACTTAAACGTGTAAAAAGAAATAAAGGATAGAAGAATTTCACACTGGCAGCCAATTGACACGGTAGCTCAGTTGGCAGAGCGTCGGGGCGTTCACCCGAGGTCGCGGGTTCGATCCCCGCCTGTGTCGAAATTTTTCTTTCCTTTATTTATTCTTTATTTATTAGTAATAATCCCCACATGAGGTTTTCATGAACAAAAAGATTTAAATTATGTGATAGTTAGGCGTTTTTATCATTTGCATTCTATCTGAAAAGGTAGACAAGTGGCCTTTCGAATTAGTAATAATTCGGAGGTAGGAAACGCAAACACTACTTAAACGTGTAAAAAGAAATAAAGGATAGAGGAATTTCATACTGGCTGCCAATTGACACGGTAGCTCAGTTGGCAGAGCGTCGGGGCGTTCACCCGAGGTCGCGGGTTCGATCCCCGCCTGTGTCGAAATTTTTCTTTCCTTTATTTAATCTTTATTTATTAGTAATAATCCCCACATGAGGTTTTCATGAACAAAAAGATTTAAATTATGTGATAGTTAGGCGTTTTTAACATTTGCATTCTATCTGAAAAGGTAGACAAGTGGCCTTTCGAATTAGTAATAATTCGGAGGTAGGAAACGCAAACACTACTTAAACGTGTAAAAAGAAATAAAGGATAGAGGAATTTCACACTGGCAGCCAATTGACACGGTAGCTCAGTTGGCAGAGCGTCGGGGCGTTCACCCGAGGTCGCGGGTTCGAGCCCCGCCTGTGTCGAAATTTTTCTTTCCTTTATTTATTCTTTATTTATTAGTAATAATCCCCACATGAGGTTTTCATGAACAAAAAGATTTAAATTATGTGATAGTTAGGCGTTTTTAACATTTGCATTCTATCTGAAAAGGTAGACAAGTGGCCTTTCGAATTAGTAATAATTCGGAGGTAGGAAACGCAAACACTACTTAAACGTGTAAAAAGAAATAAAGGATAGAAGAATTTCACACTGGCAGCCAATTGACACGGTAGCTCAGTTGGCAGAGCGTCGGGGCGTTCACCCGAGGTCGCGGGTTCGATCCCCGCCTGTGTCGAAATTTTTCTTTTCTTTAATTATTCTTTATTTATTAGTAATAATCCCCACATGAGGTTTTCATGAACAAAAAGATTTAAATTATGTGATAGTTAGGCGTTTTTAACATTTGCATTCTATCTGAAAAGGTAGACAAGTGGCCTTTCGAATTAGTAATAATTCGGAGGTATGAAACGCAAACACTACTTAAACGTGTAAAAAGAAATAAAGGATAGAGGAATTTCATACTGGCTGCCAATTGACACGGTAGCTCAGTTGGCAGAGCGTCGGGGCGTTCACCCGAGGTCGCGGGTTCGATCCCCGCCTGTGTCGAAATTTTTCTTTCCTTTATTTAATCTTTATTTATTAGTAATAATCCCCACATGAGGTTTTCATGAACAAAAAGATTTAAATTATGTGATAGTTAGGCGTTTTTAACATTTGCATTCTATCTGAAAAGGTAGACAAGTGGCCTTTCGAATTAGTAATAATTCGGAGGTAGGAAACGCAAACACTACTTAAACGTGTAAAAAGAAATAAAGGATAGAGGAATTTCACACTGGCAGCCAATTGACACGGTAGCTCAGTTGGCAGAGCGTCGGGGCGTTCACCCGAGGTCGCGGGTTCGATCCCCGCCTGTGTCGAAATTTTTCTTTCCTTTATTTATTCTTTATTTATTAGTAATAATCCCCACATGAGGTTTTCATGAACAAAAAGATTTAAATTATGTGATAGTTAGGCGTTTTTAACATTTGCATTCTATCTGAAAAGGTAGACAAGTGGCCTTTCGAATTAGTAATAATTCGGAGGTAGGAAACGCAAACACTACTTAAACGTGAAAAAAGAAATAAAGGATAGAGGAATTTCACACTGGCAGCCAACTGACACGGTAGCTCAGTTGGCAGAGCGTCGGGGCGTTCACCCGAGGTCGCGGGTTCGATCCCCGCCTGTGTCGAAATTTTTCTTTCCTTTATTTATTCTTTATTTATTAGTAATAATCCCCACATGAGGTTTTCATGAACAAAAAGATTTAAATTATGTGATAGTTAGGCGCTTTTAACATTTGCATTCTATCTGAAAAGGTAGACAAGTGGCCTTTCGAATTAGTAATAATTCGGAGGTAGGAAACGCAAACACTACTTAAACGTGAAAAAAGAAATAAAGGAAAGAGGAATTTCACACTGGCAGCCAACTGACACGGTAGCTCAGTTGGCAGAGCGTCGGGGCGTTCACCCGAGGTCGCGGGTTCGATCCCCGCCTGTGTCGAAATTTTTCTTTCCTTTATTTATTCTTTATTTATTAGTAATAATCCCCACATGAGGTTTTCATGAACAAAAAGATTTAAATTATGTGATAGTTAGGCGTTTTTAACATTTGCATTCTATCTGAAAAGGTAGACAAGTGGCCTTTCGAATTAGTAATAATTCGGAGGTAGGAAACGCAAACACTACTTAAACGTGTAAAAAGAAATAAAGGATAGAGGAATTTCACACTGGCAGCCAATTGACACGGTAGCTCAGTTGGCAGAGCGTCGGGGCCTTCACCCGAGGTCGCGGGTTCGATCCCCGCCTGTGTCGAAATTTTTCTTTCCTTTATTTATTCTTTATTTATTAGTAATAATCCCCACATGAGGTTTTCATGAACAAAAAGATTTAAATTATGTGATAGTTAGGCGTTTTTAACATTTGCATTCTATCTGAAAAGGTAGACAAGTGGCCTTTCGAATTAGTAATAATTCGGAGGTAGGAAACGCAAACACTACTTAAACGTGTAAAAAGAAATAAAGGATAGAGGAATTTCACACTGGCAGCCAATTGACACGGTAGCTCAGTTGGCAGAGCGTCGGGGCGTTCACCCGAGGTCGCGGGTTCAATCCCCGCCTGTGTCGAAATTTTTCTTTCCTTTATTTATTCTTTATTTATTAGTAATAATCCCCACATGAGGAATTCATGTCAAAAAACATTAAATTATGTGATAGTTAGGCGTTTCCAACATTTGCATTCTATCTGAAAAGGTAGACAAGTGGCCGTCCGAATTAGTTAAAATTCGGAGGTAGGAAACGCAAACACTACTTAAACGTGTAAAAAAGAAACAAAGGATAGAGAAATTTCGCGCTGGATGCCAACTGACACTGTAGCTCAGTTGGCAGAGCGACGGGGGCGTATACCCGAAGGTCGCGGGTTCGAACCCCGCCAGTGTCGAAATTTTTCTTTCCTTTAATAACATCTTTTATTTATGAGTTATGGGAACTTTTTTATTGCTGTTATTAGCCTTGTAACATATAACATAACATAAACGTTCTCGCCGAATACCCCCGAAGGGGTTTGGCAGAGGTACTAATACTTCTGAACATCACGTGACTTTGTCACCTGGTGTTCAGAGTACCCACGTTTTGCATGGACAGTGTACTCACGTGATAGGGGGCAGGCCTATCACCGTTTTGTACGAATGCACTGTCACACCACTAAGTACAACTCAGCCATGTGGGTTTCCTCACAATGTTTTCCCTCACCGTTAAAAACCGTGATAAATCAACCACACATGGAGGTTTTCATGAACAAAAAGATTTAAATTATGTGATAGTTAGGCGTTTTTAACATTTGCATTCTATCTGAAAAGGTAGACAAGTGGCCTTTCGAATTAGTAATAATTCGGAGGTAGGAAACGCAAACACTACTTAAACGTGTAAAAAGAAATAAAGGATAGAGGAATTTCACACTGGCAGCCAATTGACACGGTAGCTCAGTTGGCAGAGCGTCGGGGCGTTCACCCGAGGTCGCGGGTTCGATCCCCGCCTGTGTCGAAATTTTTCTTTCCTTTATTTATTCTTTATTTATTAGTAATAATCCCCACATGAGGTTTTCATGAACAAAAAGATTTAAATTATGTGATAGTTAGGCGTTTTTAACATTTGCATTCTATCTGAAAAGGTAGACAAGTGGCCTTTCGAATTAGTAATAATTCGGAGGTAGGAAACGCAAACACTACTTAAACGTGAAAAAAGAAATAAAGGATAGAGGAATTTCACACTGGCAGCCAACTGACACGGTAGCTCAGTTGGCAGAGCGTCGGGGCGTTCACCCGAGGTCGCGGGTTCGATCCCCGCCTGTGTCGAAATTTTTCTTTCCTTTATTTATTCTTTATTTATTAGTAATAATCCCCACATGAGGTTTTCATGAACAAAAAGATTTAAATTATGTGATAGTTAGGCGCTTTTAACATTTGCATTCTATCTGAAAAGGTAGACAAGTGGCCTTTCGAATTAGTAATAATTCGGAGGTAGGAAACGCAAACACTACTTAAACGTGTAAAAAGAAATAAAGGATAGAAGAATTTCACACTGGCAGCCAATTGACACGGTAGCTCAGTTGGCAGAGCGTCGGGGCGTTCACCCGAGGTCGCGGGTTCGATCCCCGCCTGTGTCGAATTTTTTCTTTCCTTTATTTATTCTTTATTTATTAGTAATAATCCCCACATGAGGTTTTCATGAACAAAAAGATTTAAATTATGTGATAGTTAGGCGTTTTTAACATTTGCATTCTATCTGAAATGGTAGACAAGTGGCCTTTCGAATTAGTAATAATTCGGAGGTAGGAAACGCAAACACTACTTAAACGTGTAAAAAGAAATAAAGGATAGAGGAATTTCATACTGGCTGCCAATTGACACGGTAGCTCAGTTGGCAGAGCGTCGGGGCGTTCACCCGAGGTCGCGGGTTCGATCCCCGCCTGTGTCGAAATTTTTCTTTCCTTTATTTAATCTTTATTTATTAGTAATAATCCCCACATGAGGTTTTCATGAACAAAAAGATTTAAATTATGTGATATTTAGGCGTTTTTAACATTTGCATTCTATCTGAAAAGGTAGACAAGTGGCCTTTCGAATTAGTAATAATTCGGAGGTAGGAAAAGGCAAACACTACTTAAACGTGTAAAAAGAAATAAAGGATAGAGGAATTTCACACTGGCAGCCAATTGACACGGTAGCTCAGTTGGCAGAGCGTCGGGGCGTTCACCCGAGGTCGCGGGTTCGATCCCCGCCTGTGTCGAAATTTTTCTTTCCTTTATTTATTCTTTATTTATTAGTAATAATCCCCACATGAGGTTTTCATGAACAAAAAGATTTAAATTATGTGATAGTTAGGCGTTTTTAACATTTGCATTCTATCTGAAAAGGTAGACAAGTGGCCTTTCGAATTAGTAATAATTCGGAGGTAGGAAACGCAAACACTACTTAAACGTGTAAAAAGAAATAAAGGATAGAAGAATTTCACACTGGCAGCCAATTGACACGGTAGCTCAGTTGGCAGAGCGTCGGGGCGTTCACCCGAGGTCGCGGGTTCGATCCCCGCCTGTGTCGAAATTTTTCTTTCCTTTATTTATTCTTTATTTATTAGTAATAATCCCCACATGAGGTTTTCATGAACAAAAAGATTTAAATTATGTGATAGTTAGGCGTTTTTAACATTTGCATTCTATCTGAAAAGGTAGACAAGTGGCCTTTCGAATTAGTAATAATTCGGAGGTAGGAAACGCAAACACTACTTAAACGTGTAAAAAGAAATAAAGGATAGAGGAATTTCATACTGGCTGCCAATTGACACGGTAGCTCAGTTGGCAGAGCGTCGGGGCGTTCACCCGAGGTCGCGGGTTCGATCCCCGCCTGTGTCGAAATTTTTCTTTCCTTTATTTATTCTTTATTTATTAGTAACTAGTGGATCGTCCCAGCTTCGCACGGGTAGCGTTGTTTATTTTTAAATATCTGAGGTTTCTTTCTTCAGTCACTGCTCAAGCATTGTGAAATTCAGCGCAATGTTTTAAATTTATTAAATTTATAGCACTCCCTAAACAGTGTAATTTGGTGATTTTAAATGCGCTTTGATGAACGGTTCAGTATTTCCGTTTAATAGCAAATTTTGGAATAAAACGCTATGAAGTATTTATAACAATCTAAAAAATAAATAATTACGTGATTCAGGATTTTAGGATGCAACTACTGGCGCCATCTAGTATGTTATATGTAATTTAGTAAAGATTTGGTTTTGATCACGGGCGCGATGGCTTATTTTATGTATAATTTCGGTGTTTGTCTACCGATTTCTATGATTCTTTTTTTATTAAATAGGTAATAATGTAACCTTTTAGTAAATTAGATTTAGATGAGTGAGAGGTTTACAAACGTAAGAGTAAACAAATATAATCAGAATGATCCGAACTGCTATGCTATCAGGAATTACACGTGTTATTGTGAGTCAACCGTAAAAGATAGACATAAACTGCGGAGAATTTTTTTTTAGATAATTTTATGAAGAATGTTTCCGTCACACATGATTTCTTTGTAAGTTTAACCATTGAGGCTGCACACGCGACGGAAGCTTAAAAAATGGAGTAACTTCTCCCGTTTTCCCAAAATTTCCCGAAATTCCCCTTCACTACTCTGCTCGAAAGTATACAAAAACCTGCGCAGGTGTATGAAGAATAATTGTACCAAGTTTCGTTAAAATCCGTCGCGTAGTTTTTGTTTCCATAAGGAACATACAAACCGACAGACAGACAGACAGACAGACAGACAGACAGACAGACAGACAGACAAAAATTTTACTGATTGCACTTTTGGCATCAGTATTGATCCCTAATCACCACCTGATGGTTATTTTGAAAATATATTTCATGTACAGAATTGACCTCTCTACAGATTTATTATAAGTATAGATAATCCCCACATGAGGTTTTCATGAACAAAAAGATTTAAATTATGTGATAGTTAGGCGTTTTTAACATTTGCATTCTATCTGAAAAGGTAGACAAGTGGCCTTTCGAATTAGTAATAATTCGGAGGTAGGAAACGCAAACACTACTTAAACGTGTAAAAAGAAATAAAGGATAGAGGAATTTCACACTGGCAGCCAATTGACACGGTAGCTCAGTTGGCAGAGCGTCGGGGCGTTCACCCGAGGTCGCGGGTTCGATCCCCGCCTGTGTCGAAATTTTTCTTTCCTTTATTTATTCTTTATTTATTAGTAATAATCCCCACATGAGGTTTTCATGAACAAAAAGATTTAAATTATGTGATAGTTAGGCGTTTTTAACATTTGCATTCTATCTGAAAAGGTAGACAAGTGGCCTTTCGAATTAGTAATAATTCGGAGGTAGGAAACGCAAACACTACTTAAACGTGAAAAAAGAAATAAAGGATAGAGGAATTTCACACTGGCAGCCAACTGACACGGTAGCTCAGTTGGCAGAGCGTCGGGGCGTTCACCCGAGGTCGCGGGTTCGATCCCCGCCTGTGTCGAAATTTTTCTTTCCTTTATTTATTCTTTATTTATTAGTAATAATCCCCACATGAGGTTTTCATGAACAAAAAGATTTAAATTATGTGATAGTTAGGCGCTTTTAACATTTGCATTCTATCTGAAAAGGTAGACAAGTGGCCTTTCGAATTAGTAATAATTCGGAGGTAGGAAACGCAAACACTACTTAAACGTGAAAAAAGAAATAAAGGAAAGAGGAATTTCACACTGGCAGCCAACTGACACGGTAGCTCAGTTGGCAGAGCGTCGGGGCGTTCACCCGAGGTCGCGGGTTCGATCCCCGCCTGTGTCGAAATTTTTCTTTCCTTTATTTATTCTTTATTTATTAGTAATAATCCCCACATGAGGTTTTCATGAACAAAAAGATTTAAATTATGTGATAGTTAGGCGTTTTTAACATTTGCATTCTATCTGAAAAGGTAGACAAGTGGCCTTTCGAATTAGTAATAATTCGGAGGTAGGAAACGCAAACACTACTTAAACGTGAAAAAAGAAATAAAGGATAGAGGAATTTCACACTGGCAGCCAACTGACACGGTAGCTCAGTTGGCAGAGCGTCGGGGCGTTCACCCGAGGTCGCGGGTTCGATCCCCGCCTGTGTCGAAATTTTTCTTTCCTTTATTTATTCTTTATTTATTAGTAATAATCCCCACATGAGGTTTTCATGAACAAAAAGATTTAAATTATGTGATAGTTAGGCGCTTTTAACATTTGCATTCTATCTGAAAAGGTAGACAAGTGGCCTTTCGAATTAGTAATAATTCGGAGGTAGGAAACGCAAACACTACTTAAACGTGAAAAAAGAAATAAAGGAAAGAGGAATTTCACACTGGCAGCCAACTGACACGGTAGCTCAGTTGGCAGAGCGTCGGGGCGTTCACCCGAGGTCGCGGGTTCGATCCCCGCCTGTGTCGAAATTTTTCTTTCCTTTATTTATTCTTTATTTATTAGTAATAATCCCCACATGAGGTTTTCATGAACAAAAAGATTTAAATTATGTGATAGTTAGGCGTTTTTAACATTTGCATTCTATCTGAAAAGGTAGACAAGTGGCCTTTCGAATTAGTAATAATTCGGAGGTAGGAAACGCAAACACTACTTAAACGTGTAAAAAGAAATAAAGGATAGAGGAATTTCACACTGGCAGCCAATTGACACGGTAGCTCAGTTGGCAGAGCGTCGGGGCGTTCACCCGAGGTCGCGGGTTCGATCCCCGCCTGTGTCGAAATTTTTCTTTCCTTTATTTATTCTTTATTTATTACTTATTTAGTTTTCGGTTTTTTTAAATATTTAAACGCAGCGGGGTACAGATCCACAATCTTAACTTGGCCGGTGGTGACTACTTGCACTACTGTCGCCATTTTGAAATTTCGGCCTGTCATTGTCAGTTAAATCCCAACTAAATAAAAATTATAGGGTGACCTACGTCTATAAAAAAATATCACTTTCATTAATATTTTTTGTAGTGGAAACTTTTTTTTAACGACAATTATTTTTATGATTTATCTTTGCTTATTAATAAACGCTTTTATTTCCAATATTCAATATAAAAAATTATGAAAATTATTATTTCTTTTGTTAAATTTTATCTAAGTAGGCTAATACCGTCCGAAAAGTGGTGCGCGCATGACTATAGCGGTGCGGGTTACGGGAAGTGGGGAAATAATCCCGAATAAGATTTCACTTCGTATACACTGATGCGTGGGTTCTAATCCTAATGCGGGGATGTATCAATGTGTCATTTCTTAAGTCATAACTGTCTGACATATATATAAAAATACAAGGCAAATACGACGTGATAACCGGTGTTGTACCTAATGGACCGTGCAAGCGTCTAGTGTTCAAATCCCGGATCGGGCCTACACCAATTAGTCTTTTCTAAAGACATATGTGTGGTTGATTTATCACGGTTTTTAACGGTGAGGGAAAACATTGTGAGGAAACCCACATGGCTGAGTTGTACTTAGTGGTGTGACAGTGCATTCGTACAAAACGGTGATAGGCCTGCCCCCTATCACGTGAGTACACTGTCCATGCAAAACGTGGGTACTCTGAACACCAGGTGACAAAGTCACGTGATGTTCAGAAGTATTAGTACCTCTGCCAAACCCCTTCGGGGGTATTCGGCGAGAACGTTTATGTTATGTTATATGTTACAAGGCTAATAACAGCAATAAAAAAGTTCCCATAACTCATAAATAAAAGATGTTATTAAAGGAAAGAAAAATTTCGACACTGGCGGGGTTCGAACCCGCGACCTTCGGGTATACGCCCCCGTCGCTCTGCCAACTGAGCTACAGTGTCAGTTGGCATCCAGCGCGAAATTTCTCTATCCTTTGTTTCTTTTTTACACGTTTAAGTAGTGTTTGCGTTTCCTACCTCCGAATTTTAACTAATTCGGACGGCCACTTGTCTACCTTTTCAGATAGAATGCAAATGTTGGAAACGCCTAACTATCACATAATTTAATGTTTTTTGACATGAATTCCTCATGTGGGGATTATTACTCATAAATAAAAGATGTTATTAAAGGAAAGAAAAATTTTTTTTTTTTTTGACACTGGCGGGGTTCGAACCCGCGACCTTCGGGTATACGCCCCCGTCGCTTCGCCCAAAAATCTCTTAAAAGCCCCAATACCGTTAGTCGCCTCTTACGTACACCCATCGGCAGAAATGGGGTAGTGCTATTTTAAGCCGACACTACACAGCAACTAGTTATTAATTAAATGAATATTATATAAATTGTTTTATTGGATTTGCTGTGTAGTGTCGGCTTAGAATAGCACTACCCCATTTCTTCCGGTGGGTGGACGTAAGAGGCGACAAACGGTATTGGGGCTTTTAAGGGATTTTTGGGCGATGCGGTGGGAGACCCATCACCAACAACCTTTATTTTACCATCTTTTCCCCACTCAACTTCCAAAAGTGGCTGAGGAGTTTCCAATAATTCCTTAGCTCTGGCTACCCCTTCTAGGGATTTATAGCCGTGAGTATATGTATGTATGTATGTATGTTTTATTAATACATTTCAATACATAAATAAATTAGCCTGTATCGAGGGTTGCCTGGTGAAACCCGATAAGTGACGAAAAGTGAGATTTTAAGGTAAAAGTTGTTTAATAGTAATTCGATGTCGCTCTATCTAGTGGTAATACCAAATAAGCAGATATAGCATGTTTCACGGAAATATGCCGAGTAATAAACCAATAAGTCCTTAATTTTAACTTTTTTTTCAGTGCTAAATATTAATAAGTGTATTTATGGCTCCAGTTTTTAGTATTACCTGGTGATAGAACCACATAATCAATATTTATGTGTATTTAGTTAAAAGGTTTTTGTATACAATTAAACAAAACACATAATGTAAAACCAGTTAATAGTGTTTACTGGGTTTTACTTCAAGTAGATTTAGTCTTAAAAAGGATTTCAATGAAAACCAAAATACGTTAAAGACATTTATCGGATTTTACTATAACGACATTAGATGTAATACGCATTCTAATAAATGGCCAAATCCGATAAAGATATTTATAGTATTTATCCGAAAAAAACATTTAAAAAATACTATTTAAACACTATGTTATCGGGTACTCGCACGAACCTTCAATAAAATTCGTTCAATTCGTTATCCGGGGAAGAACCTAATAAGTATGGTTGATGTGATGACCCAAGGTCACTCGCACTTTCGGTCAGTTCGCGACACGATCGCATGCGCAGCGCAAAAAGAGCTTTATTCTTTCATGCATTAAAGTTCAGCTAGAATATGAGTATCGTAAACATATACAACGGAAAACGATCTGCCAAGAAGTTAAAGGTGCCGACAAAGATCATGCTAATATTGATGAAACGTTCATGTCAATAAATATGGATTTACAGGCAGTTTTGCAAATACCTAGTGGTGGGGAAAGTCTGTTATACTACATGAGAAAATTAGTTCTATTCAATTTCACTGTTTATGTCTTTGCTGGAGTGAAATAAATGGTAAAAAAGGCATTTGCAAAATTGGAACATGTATTTTCTACTGCTTATCTCAATTGCCAAAAACCGTGACAGAATTTGAATGTTTTTGTTCATGAAAACCTCATGTGGGGATTATCACTAATATTTGACGTGACAGATTTTTTTCGGATACATGCAGTAGCTAGAACCGGAATCAATATATATCCGCTCTCTTATTCTGGGCAGTACAGAAGATAGACCACCTCCACATTATTGAGCAAAAGTTCCTTGAAAGTAGGCATAGTAACATGGAAGTCAATTCGATCCATGCAGCTATTGAATACGCTTCAAAAACTTCATAGGTCAATAGTGAAGTCTTATAGAAGAATGTTTTTAAACTGACTAGAACGAAAAAAACGAAAACCATTAACACTGTTGAAGGAAAGAAGAAAAGGGATATAGGTAGCTATAGAGTAGAGGAGTTTAATATAATGAAATATAATAACCATTAAAATAAAGATACCACGAAAGAGGCTGTAAAGTGGCTAAAAATCAAACAATTCCGGTAGATAAAAGGAGATTTGAAGATTTACTTTAATTACGACATGTCAGAGGATTTTTTTGATTCGTTAATTGGATGTTTTGAAGACGAAGCCAAACACACCAAAAACGAGAGCTAATCGACATTCAAAACCATCAGTTGCAGCGCCGTGGCCAGAAGGGTCAGAGCGTAGGTACTGTAGTCAGTTACCCATAAGTGTGCTTAAAAAATTGATTTAGAAACTATGTGCTCAAAAAGAGAGAGAAAAAAAGAAACTTAGTAGAGGACGGCCTCGTAAAACGTTTCTGGACCAGATAGAAAACGTTCTTATAAAGGCGGGGGTCCGAAGTGAGAAGAATAAAAGAGCATGTATGAGAAGGATAATGAATGTAAGGGAAGCAAGAGAGGTTTGTCAAGATCGTACTAAGTGGCGATCGATAGTCTCTGCCTACCCCAATGGGAATAATGGGCGTGAGTATAAGTAAGTAATTAAGTAAGTGCTCAAAAAGGCAGGTGTCCGAAGTATGAAGAATAAAAGAGCATGTATGAAAAGATTGATGGATGTGAATGAAGCTAGAGAGGTTTGCCAGGATCGTACAAAGTGGCGATCGATAGTCTCTGCCTACCCCAATGGGAACTAACGGCGTGAGAATATGTATGTATGTATGTATGTGCAAGAAACAAATTTTCTCTGAAGAATATTACGGTTGGATACGAAGCTTATTTTACCATCTTTTCCCCACTCAACTTTCCAAAAGTGGCTGAGGAATTTCGAATTCCTTAGCTCTGGCTACCCCTTCTAGAGATTTAAAGCCGTGAGTATATGTATGTATGTATGTACGAAGCTTAAAAATATTTGCTGACAACGCACCACACGATTCTTAGTTATAAACACCTTTAAGTAACAAAATTATTGTTTTTGTTTTTGTATAAACCCAATAAGTCGACACCCCTCGAAAAGAAAGTTTTTTTTTCCAGGAAAACTAAATGCAGTAGATTTCTAAAAAATTAAAAAGCGTAAAGTGTATTAAATTAGCTCACATATAAAACGTATGTAACTACTAATATATTGATTTAAACTACTGTTTCTAGGTCATAAACCTTTATCATCGTTTTTCTCGAAACTGGGTTTGTCATACTTATCGGGTTTCACCAGGCAACCCTCGGTATGATGTAAAGTTATTTCCCTTATAATGGTTATTTTTTATTTACTGGCAATACTAATATCGATGACAGCGACAGCCCTTACCGGCCAAGTAAAGATTGTGGATCTGTACAGCATTCCGAGGATAACCGGTGTCAGCTGTCATTATGCAGGCCATGGAAGTACTATCTAAACAGGAATGTGCACTAGCGTCCCAAAGTATACTTAACAAGGATGGCTAACTAGCTAGATAGCTATGTCCCGTTTAAAGTAGGGCGACTATCTGTTAGTGTTTTAATGAGAGCTCTTCTAAAGGTTACAAAAACACTTACATTTACATAAATGCATATTCTTAATTAGTAGATTATAAAAGAAGGGGTAACCAGTGCCTGAGAATTAAAATTACATAAGCCACATTTAGAAGTTGAGTAGAGATTTGATGGTAAGTAAAGGATGGTGGTATCAAAAGGATGAAAAAGTATCTAGTAAATAACTTCAAAAGCCCCAAACCAAAACCCTAAGTTGCTTTTTACAATACGCGGGTAGAAAAATATTTGTACTATGTTAAGTTTAACTTATTTATTATAAAAAGCAGTTATTAGCTATTCCTTTTTAATAAACTGTTTTAATTATTATCGTCGTCTATCAACTTAAAGATAAACAAATTATTAAGTTTGGTAAACGGTAAAATAATATTTATAACGGGTATCCCCATGGAAGCAAGATAAATAAGGCACAGATTAAATATTAGTCCCAAAACGAATAATTTTTTCGTGTGTTTCTGAGCTTTTATCATTTAATTAGGGAAATAGTTAGTAGGGCAAAATATAGTGCACAAATATTTTTCTACCCGCGCATCATGAAAAGCAACTTAGGCTGCTGGTTTGCGAGTTTTGAAGTTATTTACTAGATACTTTGTCATCCTTTTAATACCACCATCATTTACTTACCATTTTTTCTCTACTCAACTTCAAAAAGTGACAGAGGAATTTTTAACTCTCAAGCACTGGTTACCCCTTCTTTTATAATATATACTAATTAAGAATATGTATGTATGTAAATAATAAGCTCGACTACGTGATAGCTCAATGGGTAGAACACTGGTTATCGTGCAAGCGACTAGTGTTCAAATCAAATCAAATAACTTATGTTTTTCAAATTTTGATTTTGTATTAAAAATTACACCTAGAAACTTTTTTTCCTCTGTTAATATTTACAGACCTATTGCTTCCAACCGCTTGAAGTTGCCAGTCTATTACCAGTATAAAATAGTAGTTTAAGCTTCTGTCGCCTTAGGCTTCGTTTCTTAACGTACAAATAGTGACCGTACAACGTACATAGCGCACTCTCAGAACGAAAGAGGCTCAAGTCCAAAAATAGTGATATTGATTTACAATCATAGAGAGACATATAAAAGTATGCTCTATCCGATGAATAGTAAAACAAAGGCACTTATTGTTTGCTATCCTGTTTTTTTTTTAACAATAAGTGCTTTTGTTTTATTATTCATCGGATAGAGCATACTTTTTTATGTCTCTTTATGATTGTAACTCAATATCACTATTTTTGGACTTCAGCCTCTTTCGTTCTGAAAGTGCGATAGATCCATTCACACGATGATTGTACTGCGAAAAAACGTGTACCGCCTATACGTTCAAACGCATACTCAGCGGACTTGTCAAGCAAATCGAATGAACTTTGACGTATTCGGTTCGCAGTGGCATATGGTACAGCTTTGTCTCCTTGTGGATACTGCGGCTATTAGTTTTTTACACGAATGAAAATTTTTCGTGTGAAGACCTAGGTGATTGTACGTTAAAAAAACTAATACGAAAAAAACGTGCAGGATAATGCCGTGTGAACCAAGCCTTAGGTAATACGGTAATACCTGTGTGTGGGTAATACCAACGTTGTTGTTTTTGTGCACTGCACTTTTATTTTCCTTTCCCAGTCGTTCTGTAGCACAAACTATTTAGAGATTACTTACTAGGTGGCGGGCGCACAAGATCGAGATCGACTGCGTGGTCGCTGTTTGGTTTTGTGTTGCGTAAAACGAAATGTCGTTTTGACAGCGATTTTGGCAAAATTATCAACTAAATAATTGTGCGACCGAGATCCGTAATCAGCCTAACTAAATAAACAAATGTTTTAAATTAAATCTTCTGGTCACATCACAACACGTGAAAATTAAAATAAAAGCGTGTTCAGTTCACAAACAAAAGCAACAAATTAATTTGATTGAGTTTCAATTGAAATTGAACCAAAAGAAAACCTCGTTACAGTTACCGTGTTCTTTATTATTTTGAATTATATACCAAAGTAAGTTTACCCTTTAAAATATTTTATTCCTTATCACAAAATAGTTTACTAAAATTATTTAATATCAGCGTTCTAGAAAATTTTATACCTAAATATAATCAAGTTTTTTCTTAGAAAGTTTTGGATACTATAAACAAAATGTTAGTAATATTCCAAAGTGAAACACATTTGCTTGCAGTGTTTTTTGGGTTTCAGTATATGTATCAGCTTGGTATCAGTATTTAATGTGTTATAGGTATGGAGAACAGAGTGTCAAACGCACAGTTGGAGGAGCTTCTAGAGTTCCTAAGAGAGCGTCCACTCATCGCCAAAGGTGTTGGACTTGGGCCTAGAGCAAAAGAGACTGTTGACAGAGAGTGGGACAATTTAGCGTCTAGGCTCAACGCCTATGGTGATGGTGCCACTAAAACAAGTCAGCGTTGGAAAAGGGTAGATTTTGAGGTACTTTCTTTTGACTCCTAATGAGGAATATAACTAAATTAATGCCAAATTAATCATTTTCACAGTATTGGACTGACCTAAAACACAAGACCAAGTCCAAAATTTCCAAGCGCCGACAGGATGCCATGAGGGCTGGAGGAGGTCCTCCACTTGTGGGTGAATTGAATACAATAGAGTCTAAAATAATAGAAATCTTATCGAAAGGTCGTCGACTTGAGAAGACAAAGAGAACCAGTTAGTATACTTGAATTATGACCAAACTGTTATGAAACAAAATGGAATAAGGTTATATAATATTGAGTATTAGCAATTCTTACACAACCTTAAAACAACTTTTACACCATGGTAGATAACTTGCTATGCAAAAAAGGTCCATTAAATTGATGGCCAGGGCCCACGTAAAGAAGTTCCATTAGCTATGTGCGGAAACTAACTAACTAATCTAATCTAAGCGCCATTAAATTGATTGAAAAATGATTTAATGTGAATAATGTGTGTAATTTTTTTTATCAATCAGTAACATTCCTAATTTACAGGACCACAACCAGCACTGCAAAATGAGTGGGTTGAGGAGCTCGAGAACCGTCGAGTGGAGTCGGAGGAAAAGCTAGCATGTGCAGCATTGAAAACTGCCGAAGCTGCTCGCATGCAAGCTCAAGCTGCTCTTGCACAAGCGGAGGCAGCTAAGCTTCAAGCAGACAACATCCGAGAGCTCATAAATATTGTTAAAGAATATTTTAATAAATAAAATAATTTGTTGAGTAAAATATCTGTTTAATTTGTCAAAAATAACACAATATTAAGTATTCATCTTTTTCTGATATCATGAATTACACATACAATCAATAGTTACAAGCAGAAAATATCAAATGTTCATCTTTTCTTACAAGAATCCATAAAATATAAACCAATGTAGGGACTCAATGATTACTTTTTCTCCATACATGAGACTACACAGTTTACCAACTAGTCCCTCAATTTAGCAAGAAATCCTAAATATTTCATTAGCAATCCTCAGTAATAGATGTGGAGTAACACACATTCAATCTGCTTTTTTAAATAGAATTTGCCAAGTGCAACTCACTGTTTACCAATGGAGGGTAGTAGTAAGTAAGCAAAGCAGAGGAGGAGTAGTGGTAAATATATTTTTTGAGTCTGAATAAAAACACTTATTTTTCAAACTGTTTGTATGACCCAAACAAACCATTTGTAATTTTAAAAATGTGCTTTTTTTGCAAAAATATAATCAAATCAATTATAGTTTTTATTGAGGCATAATATTTTAATATTAAGCTACTCCAAAATGACGCGTAGCATTTACTAGTCTATCGCTATCTTTTTCGTTTTCAAGACAAATAGCATGCGCGCTCTCTTATTCATTCAACCCACAAACTATACACAGCTGCAATGCTGTGTCCTCTTCTATCGCATGGGATAGTTTGCTGGGACCTCGCTGTCGCACGTACTCACTCGCAGCAATATTTTACTTTTTAAAATTCGACAACCGCAATTCAGGACTGATTTTTTGCAGACAACCCTATACCACCGTGTTCGTAATAAAATTATCTTTATTTTTATTTGAGTTTAATTCATTAATCGGACGTGTGCAAGTTACTAGCCAACCCAAGAGTTGTGACGGGAAATAAATAGACAACCTAACGTTTGTCCGTTGCGATGTCGGGCTGCCAGCAACTGGCAGCTCAAAAAACCGCAAGTGCCGCAAGGTCAAATTTTGGCAGCAGCTGGCACGCGCGCGGGGTGTACTTTTTACTTAATTTTTTAATAGTTTGGCTACTCTGAGATACAACTCAGCCTATTTAATGCACTCTGTGTTAAACAAGGAAATGAATGAGTTACTTTTGTTCTATGCTTTACTTACTTTTTTTTTTATTGCCAAGCATTCAAAGTTTGTTGATCGTTTTTTTCGCGGCAATAAAAGTTTCTTAGTGCGGTTTTTTGCAAATATCTTTGGTTTTTTGTGGCCTTTATGAATGAGATAAGTGTGAAAACGATAGTTAAGTAAGTGTTCTATTATATAATGGCTTTCTGCAATAGCTTTTGCATATATTTTTGGTAAATATGAATCTTCAACTTATTTGTTTATCGTATCATTAATTTGTGTTTATCTTATCTTTAACTTATATTTATGAAATTATAGGTGTAATATAGTACTATATTATTTATACAAATCAGTAGATTATTAATTGCTCATTCTATTGATACTAAACACTAATATAGCTGCCATACAAAAGTAAATGGTAATTTGAAGTGTTCCGACACTTGTAATTCGATCCGCAAAACTACCCAATTAGTCGCTGCCGCGGCCGACACATGGCTCACTTGCGCGCCATTAGAGCGCATCGCGCCGCACTGGAAGGGATATTCTATAGGTTTCATATTTTCGATTGGAATAGAATTTGTTCATTAACCAAGCCAGTGTAATTGAAAAAAAAAATGATTTTTTAATTATTAATTAATCATACTCTGGACTGAAATTTTTCAGACAACCCATTCGCAATATATTTATTGACATATTTTATTTAATAAAAAATATCTTTCATCCATTAACCAGCCCGGTGAAGGTCGTCTTATAGCGGGATCTTAGACTATTACATACTTGTCAGTTTTAAGTTTCAAAAGTTTTTTTTTATTTTTTCGGTATTGGCCTTTGACTATGAACACTATAGACAGAGCGATGTTACGTCATCCATTTTAAAAAGAGAAGCCCTTATTTAAGTTCTTATATGTTAAAAAGAGACACAAAACTTTATTGTCATCTCTATCGCGTAACCCGTTTTGTTGATGTCACACTTTTAAATTGTGACAAACAAAGCGTCGACTTGTGAGCGATTTTGGTTTTCTTTTGATCTTGAGAAAGATTTTATTCATTTGTATATTGTTATTGTGACAAAAGAGACTCCATTAGTTAAGTAATTATTTAGTGAGGTATGGTTGGGTGTAGCGTGCTTGATGCTTGGCTGCGGAAGCCACAGCGAAAAACACATCGAAGGATTGACTTCCCACAAGTGAGTGAGTTTTTTAATGTTTTTCTACAGATAAATACATAATAAATACATTGCGCGATCAGAAAATAAGTAATTCAAATGTTAATTACGTTGAACTAGATTACAAGCATTTTCTTTAGTTATTTTGAGCAATTTTTTAATAGTATAACCTAAAAATATGCAGTATCTCAGTGTTGCCATAATTCACGTTTTCATCCTACCCTGTCGTTAGGGTAAAATTTTCAAATTAGTAAACTGAAGTTAATGAGTGAGTATATTATGAATTTCGTCGCGCTATAGCGACGCTGAATGATTTCCAATTGTTATCTACGGAATTAGTAAGTAATAAATTTGTTATATTTATTTAATTTCTTCGTATTCATTACAGTTTTCCTAAAGACCCGAATCTACGAGAAAAATAGATTGCGGCTACTGGAAGATGCAATTGGAAACCAACCAAATACACCAAAATGATCTCCAAGCATTTTGATGACAATTCACTTGTAATGAAAAATAAAATAAAGAGACTAGATCGTGGTTCTGTACCTGTAATAAATGTGCATCAGAAATTATCTATTATTATCGTTTTGAGGCATACTATAAAATTGAAAGGCACCTTGTTTTTTTCCAAAGACAAAGCTTTGGCTCAAATGGTCGCAGTTGTTTAGAAAAAGAATTTAGGTAAAAGAATATTTCCGACATTAAACGACCACATCAGAGATTAAAATCCCTTCGAAAACCACCTTGTGCTGTTAATAAAGGCTATAGCTTTAAAATACTTAGATGTACGAATACATCATCTTTTGAAAACTGTGACTGAAATAGACGAAAGAATTCGAAATTTTCACCCGAAACTGATTTTGTTTAAAGGTCAATAGTAAATAATGCAATAAAACTCATGTATAAAATGACCCATGACCCGTATGATATTTACATAACTTGCACTTATGGAACAGCTGTTTTTTTTGTCCAGTAACAAGGTTAGTCCCATACAAAAATTTATTCGTAATCATGGGAAGATTCATCCCTGATAGTTAGTACAATGCTTTAGATTTCACGGTGTATTAAACATCAGTATAAATGGTAAAATTAAACAAAAAAGATTGTATAATACTAGGAGCAAGTATGTATAATTATATGATTGCAGGAAATAATATAGTAAACAGTAAACCTTTAATTAAACAATAAATTGACGTAATCAATTTTAAATTAAAAAGAACTTTTAGAATGGTGATTATTTTGGGGTAATTGTTTTCTAGTGATCGCAACATTACAGGGAAAATATTGCTATCTAAAAGAGGTACTCTCCCGTTGCATTATGACTCTGTCTATAGTGTTCATAGTCAAAGGTATTGGCGGTATCTGCCGAATATTTTTCAGCAATTTCGCCACAAACAGCGTGATTTAGTCTCGCATATGAATTTTAGTTGTAAGGATTTTTAACATTAAAGCGAAAAAAAAATATATATAGAACGTAAGCAATTAGATCTTGAAGGTTTCAAAAGTTAGAGGCTAAGGGACAAATTTTTTTTTTTATAATTTGTAAAAGTATGGTTTTAAGAAATAATCGCGTATTTTTTTAAATATATATTTAAAGAATAATATAATTTTATGCCCTCTTTTATTTGGTCCTAAATCTTTGAAGTGTTTCACAGTTTACATCTACTTAGAAACAGGATAACCAAAAACTTATAGTAACTTAAAAATAAAACCTAGAGTATCAATAAATGTTCAATAATTTTAAACTCATTGACAAAAAAATAACATAGAAGAGATCAATTTAAGTAAAAATACTACCAAACATACAAACAAAGAGATGATAAACAATAAATAGTTTTAAAAAAAACTTTACACTATGCCACCCACAGGTGTAAAACATTTTAGGACTGCTGCAATGCTGGCGACTTCATAATCCTATTAATATTATAAATGTGAAAGTTTAGATGTTTGTGTGTTTGAGGTAAAAAGGCTTCTCAATACAGAATGCATATGAATGAAATTTAGCACAATGCTAGATAATGGCCTTTGGATTGGTTTGGCAATAATTTGTTATAACATAGTATACTTTTCATCCCGGAAAAAATTGACCAATAAAATATTCATCAAGCCCGATTGAACTCAGAGTACCGGAAAAAAACTAAAGTTTGGCATAAGCAAATTTACACAACGAAATCTGTCGGGTCAGCTAGTAATAAATATTTAGAACACCAGTTGGGGCACTAATTAGATCGTTTTGATCTAAATCTACGTCTTCTCTGAGTAATTCTGGTACTGGCAGATGATATTCACTGCAGGTATTGTGCAAAACAGTGCAATCAAATTAAAAAAATTAGCCACTATATGATTATCATAGTGCAGCACCTTGTGTGTGTATAAACACTGGCAGTGAGCTTTTAGGACACAATACAACATTCAACTGTATTCCGAGCACTGAAGTGAACCTCAGTATATTTTTCTTCTGGACTACCAGGAACAGCATGGACAATTGGGGTCCATAGCCATGGTTTTAGAGGGTATCCAGATTCACCTGTAGAGGAAATACATACTGTATTACTATTTAGCTTTATTTATTAGCTTCCTATTTTATATTTATATATAATCACAACCTCTTTCTTGATAATAAAAAGGTTAAATTAGATAAAACAATACAGTATTGGACCAGTGCATAATGGTAAAAAACGAGAAAAAGTCACATAATGACAAATATAATTACATACAGTATACATATTCTCACGCCGTTAGTTCCTATCGGGGTAGGCAGACTATCGATGCCACTTTGTAAGATCCTGGCATATGTGAAGAGGGAGGATTTTCAGAAGGGATGTTTATTGTATCAGAGCCCCATTAAATATTTATTTACGTAGTTATGCTGGTATTAATATTTTTGTGTTAAAACGACAACAGATTCATATAAAAACATAATTTGTTAAAATTTTAACTGTCTCCCTAAAATGGCTAATATAATACCATCTTCTGAAAGACGGTCAAATGAAAAAAAGACCACACATTTATACAATTTTACAGTATTAAAGGAAAATTCGAAAGGAGGAGGAGAGGAGGAAACAGGATTTAGACTGAAGAAATTCCCAACTTTAAAATTTCCGTTAAAGTTCAGTTATAACTTTGAGTATCCACATACAGGCACATATAAATGGAACATAAGGGGTAGCCAGACCTTTAGAATCTGTTACGCCTCAGACAACTTTAAAAGTTCAGTAGGAAAAAGGTGATAAAATAAAGCTTAGTTTGTTATGTGTCGCCTGCCACGTCGCTCAAAAAGTACTTAGAATGTCTAAAAGCCCTAAGTCACGTCTTACAACAATCGCGGAAGAAATTGGTTAGTGATATTATCAAAGTCGACACGACACCAACCGACAGTAAAAAAATGGAGCTTAGGTCGGAACTGAAAACATACGAGGCAAGATGTAACTATTTTAAATTGTTCCCTCTTGTTACACGAAGACAAATGCAAGATTTGGTTACATTACACAAAGTAATTAATGGATCGATGGTCACTTCCGTTTTGCAGCATATAAATATTAATGTTCCCAAAAGAACATTACGTAATTATCGTCCATTTGCCATGCCCACATTAAGAACGAATGTTTGTTCAAATAATCCGTTGCATAGAATGACTCAACTATACAACTCTTTGTGTAATATCGCTGACGACGAGGAAAGCACTCCTGACGTCTATCATGACTCGCTGTTGGTTTTTCGTAATGGAATTAGGAATAGATTATGTTCGTGAAATTTTAAATTATATTTAGTGTATTTTCTTTGCTTAAACTTTAAACTCTAATGTTAATTTATATTTATTATTATGTCTTAATTTGTTTTTTATTGTGTTTCTTAAATTTTATTTAATTTTAACAATTTTAATAATTCTAACAATTTTAATAATTTTAACAATTTGTTCTTTATAATTTGTAAATACGTATAATTTTTTTATTATTTTTTTTAACATGCTGTGCCCACTATTAAGGTACATTTACTGAACTGATTTGTTTAAATGATGTAAAATATTATGTTAAGTAATTGTACTGTATGTGTGCCAAATAAATAAATAAACTGTATGAGGATGGTCAATAATTTCTTTGTTTTCTACTACATAGGAGCTTGTGTTTTCCAAGTCCAGGATGATGCGGTGCTTCGTATTATATTTTTGATGTTCGAGTATAATTTGTGGTAAACTCTGGCTACCCCTTTTTGGGATTTATTGCCGTGAGTATAAGTATATATGTATGTTCTTCTTTTACTTCAATCTTTTAAAATTGGCTGAGGAATTTCATATTCTTAAGCTCTGGCTATCCTTTCTATCTTGAGTATATTATGTTTATGTATGTATGTACAGTACAGGGGATATAAATATATTTTTGTAAGGCCAGTATTTGTGTATATGTCGTAGGATGATTTGATGTTTAGGTTTTTTGCAAAAAACCTAGGGATTTTGCAAAAATCCGGATAATTAGACAACGGTTACAATATTTTCTAATCTTACTAGGTTTTTTGCAAAAAAACTAGTTGGTTTAGTAAGATTGTACTTCTTTAATGCTGATTGGCGGATTTCTGATTGCTCGCCTACACTTATTCTGATTGGTTCGTCATTGTAGTATTGAGATATTATAGCTAGAGTTATAAAGGGCACGAAATGACAATACTTACCTGATGCTAGGTTTTTTTTTATTCTTTTGTTGGAGAAAAATTACAATCACGTTATTATACACAGATCAAGTTACCCCAAACTAAGTAACACTTGTATTATGGGATACTAACTCAGCAATATATATAATATAATATAATACACATATGGTCATCACATAAATGTTGCTCTCAGCGGGGATCAAACCCGCAACCTCCAGACCGAAAAGGTAGTCACCTATCCACTCGGCCACGGACGTCTTCAATATAGGTAGGAACAATAAAGTAAGTACGTTTTAAATAGGCTATTTGACAATGCGAAAAATAAAGTGTCAATTGCTGTCATCAGTATAAAGTAAGAGTTTAAAAATGGTTATTTATTAACGTAAGTTGAAAATAATAATTGATTTCTTTAAAAATCAATTAATAAAAATGCAAATTTTTAAACGTTTGTCACGTGACACAAAACGTTCTTGAATGGTCGAGTTTATGATGACGTCACATGCCTGTAAAGAAACTTTCAATTTTTAATTTGATATTTTTCAGAAAATATGCACCTGATTTAAAAAATATAACTTTTACTGGATTCCTTAAACTCTACTACATCATATAAAATGGATTTTAAAAACCTGTCAAATAGCCCATTGTAGTATTGAGGTATTATAGCTAGAGTTATAAAGAGGAATGACAATACTATTTTTATACTTAGGAACTTTTTGGAACTAAAATTACAATAACAATCAAATTTAATGTAGGTAGGAACAATGAAGTAAGTACGTCTTAATTAACAACCAATCAGAGATGTCGTGTGTATGGGGCACTGCAATCGACCAATCAGTGTACAGTATTCATAAAAACATTCATTTTGTTTCGGAGACATTCTAAACCAACTAGTTTTTTTTGCAAAAAATCTAGTAAGATTAGAAAATATTATAACCGTTGTCTAATTATCCGGATTTTTGCAAAATCCCTAGGTTTTTTGCAAAAAACCTTAATATCAAATCATCCTACGACATAATATATATTAGAATAACTAACCTATTTTATCCTGCGGGTGTGCAGTGGTCAGTCACTTGGCAGAACGCCGCCTATCATGCAGACAAAGGTCGGTTCAAATCCCGGGACGGGCCTTCACCAATTTGTCTTTTTCAAGGTCATATGAGTGGTTAATTTTGCATGGTTGTTAACGGTCAGGGGAATACCGTGAGGTACCCATATGGCTATCTGAGAATATAGATCCCATCTATCAAGAGAATATAGTCATGTGACAGTGTATTCGTTCAATATTATAAATTGGCTTAGAGCATACACACAGGTAGTTGGTCTGAGGTCAAATCTCAAGATGTTTTTTCTTTATTTCAGATGAGGCTAAGAACCCCATTATACTTTCTCAGTTTGATCTAGGTACGACACTTTTTAACTATTAATTATTATGAAAATTACAATATTTTAGATATGCATTCCATAGGCAAAGTTGTTCTGTTCTATGTCCTTAATCGATTTAAAATATAAAAAAAAGAACTAGTGGGTAACAGTGGCGCGACTACGACTACGCGTCCAATAAAATGAGTTTATTCTGAAATTTTCCGACCAATCACAGCGCGGCTCTTTTGAATTTCTAGTGATTTTTTTCTGATTGGCCGGTTTGAAAAAAATCCGACCAATCACAGCGCATCTCTGATTGACTAAAGTTTGCGCGCGCTTATGACACTCAAGCAAAGTCTATGGGCCAAAATCGAAACTTTGAAATTCTGTAACAATTATCTTAATCCAGTTACATCAGATGTCTGAATTTTTTGCACACCACGGCCGCGAACTGTACAAAACGATACCTGAACCAAATTTCTAGCTTAACTCATCGTGTCACAGGCTTCCGGGCAAGAAAGAGGCTTACAGAAATAATATATAAAGATATGTTTTAAAAACCATGTCTAGGCCAAAAGGCCAATTTATATAGGCCTGTCCCCTGTCACGTTAGTACACTGTCCTAGCAAGACATGTTGTACTCTGAACACACAAATATATGAAAAAGTAAGCAGTCAAAGGCTATTTCGAAAAAAACTAGGAGGATCAATTCAATTTTTCTATTCTATACTAATATTATAAAGAGGAAAGGTTTGATTTTTTGTTTGTTTGTTTGAATTGAATAGGCTCCAAAGATACTGGACGGATTTGAAAAATTCTTTCACTGTTTTAATGCTACACTATTCCCGAGTGACATAGGCTATATTTAATTTTCAAAAAAATTAGGGATCCTTACGTAAACTTCAAAAATGTAACCCAAGGTGTTAAAGAAATACCAAAAAAAAATCCTTACATCGCGTGCGCTGCGAAAACTATTGACAAAAGAATAAAATTATGTATTACAATTTTATAGAACACATCATTATCTAAAAAAAATGGCCCGACAGCATGTCTCTAACTATTATAGTTATCTCACAACAAGCGTCATTATATAAAATTATTTAAAAATTAAATTAAAATCCTGCTTTAGAAAAGGCTCTTTATTTGTACCTATCTAATCCTTATAAAAACGTATATATTATTTCAGACTACTTCAATACCCTTATATTACTTTTTGAATTATTCAATTCGAACATTCCATTCGAAAGTTATCTCGAATTAAAAAAATAGATAAAAATCCGCTCGATTAGCTATGCATAGTAAGTTGTTGCAGGCGTCGCGAAGGGGTACGGGAGGCTGCTTATCAAAGAGTTAAAGCAAAATTTAATTGTAGCGACTATTATCACTGGCCCAGCAGCCGGTCAATTAGCTCATATACCGAGGATACCGATGATCCCAACTGATCTGCCAATTCCATTTAAACGGCTACAATTTCCGGTTAAAACATCTTTTGCTTTAACAATTAATAAGTCCCAAGGCCAAACCTTCAAATTAGTAGGGATTGACCTGCGAAAGAATTGTTTTACTCACGGTCAACTGTACGTTGGCCTGTCGCGGGTGGGAGCTCCTGAACATCAATTTATTTTGCTGCCCCAAAATACAACAACGTCAAATATTGTTTACAGGGAAGCTCTAACTCTATAAATTGAATGGCTATTGATGTAATTACTCATTAGGAAAAATAAAAAAAATAAAAAATATATCTAAATATAAATACAAAAAAATATAACATACATACATACATATACTCACGGCTATAAATCCCTAGAAGGGGTAGCCAGAGCTAAGGAATCAGAAATTCCTCTGCCACTTTTGCAAGTTGTGTGGGGAAAAGATGGTGAAATAAAGGTTGTTGGTGATGGGTCACCAACCGCATCGCCCAAAAATCCCTCAAAAGCCCCAAAACCGTTAGTCGCCTCTTACGTACACCCACCGGAAGAAATGGGGTAGTGCTATTCTAAGCCGACACTACACAGCAAAAAAATATAACATAGCTTAAAACTTAAAAAAAATATATTACAATAATAATACATGTAATAAAATAAAAAACAAAATGTTAATGATAATTCATGCCCGAGCGAAGCCGGGACGGGCTGCTAGTGTTTAATAATCTAATAGGAAGAGTAAAAGCAAATCTTGCAATATAGTTCTAACAGCGATTCTAATCTGTTATGTTCACTGACCTCCATTATACTATATAAGTACGCTGAACTAATTATAGGCCGGGTGACAGTGAGGCGATTTGATTTTCGCCATTTTGGCGCTTACGGCAGCAGTGAAGGAACAAGGAACTAATAAAAGAGATGGGACAGGAAGATAAAATATATCGATAAAATGTTTCTGCTTAAAGGAAAGGCTAAGTTTTATCGAAACGAAACTTTACAGCACTATTGATTTATAATTGTTTCTAAAAACCATAGATATATTATGCTTTATGGTAAAAAACACTGGCCATTTTGCAGTTTATGTCATATTTAGTTCCTCGTTCCTTCATTGGGGGCGCTTCAAATTGGCACAGTAAATAGCTGTCATTTTGATACGTATCATTAGTCCAGCGTACTTATATAATATAATGGAGGTCAGTGGTTATGTTACATTGCGTCTCGGAACGCGCTGGGTGTTGACTACCTACCTGCCTGACAATGACAATTTGATTTGACACTGGCAGCTGTGATGTGATAGACATTATTATTTATTATTATTCATTCACAAATTCGTTGAATTGTTTATGTTTATTTATGTTGTTTTATCGCAACTTTCCAATTATTTCCTATTGTAAACTTGCTATTTGATTCAAAATGAGTTCACAGAGTGATGACACCAAGTTAAGAGATTTAGTTACTGAAGCATTGGAAAAAAACGGTTCGCTAGCTAAAGTTCGAGCTTTATTAAGAGCAAATGTATTTTTAGCCTTTGAGGATAATGGAAAAGTGAAACACAATATGACCCTAGACAAAATTTTGGACACCGATGGAGGATTGTTGGCTTTATCTATAGTTCATGAGTTTTTAGAATTTTGTAACCTCAAAAATACATTATTTGTTTACACTGCCGAAACGCGTCAGGGAAAAGACTACAAGTATGGGGGTAAAAGAAATCTCTACAATAAGTTAGCTGCTACCATTAATACAAACGAGCAGGAACCAGTTCTGTTAACATTATTGAAGTCTATGAAACTACCTCCAAGCAAACTATATGGTCAAGGAGATGATCCAACAATGACTAAAGAAGAACAAAATTACACATATATTGTCCATGATAATTCAGGGCAATCTACCTCACAGTCAGAGCAGTCATCTGATGAAAGAAAAACACAGCATTTAGATTCTGATACAGACACATCAAGTGACTCAAACAAAGATAAGTCAAAATCAGAGTACATTGCAAATGAAAACATTATTATGAATGATGAAACTGATGACAATAAAAGCAATTCCTCACAGCAATCTAATGAATCAAAATCTGTTTCTGACTCTAAGTCTGACAAGAGTGGTAGGCACGAGAAATCAGACCCAGGTTTCCCAAGCAGATCCTTTCCTTTTCAACTAAAAGACATAACTGATTTACAGTGTGAAGAATCTTCTTACAATGACATACAGCCATATGGCAATTACATTGAGAAAAGTAGTGATCATCCGATAATACCAAATGCAACAAATCATAATATGGAAAATCTAAACTCAAATATAAATAAAACCAGTAATTCAAACAAACTTGACTTAAATACATCCCCAACATTGAGTTATGTAAATTCAATTTCATCAGCTTTGGATGCAACTTTCAGCAAATTGTCACAACAAGAATCAAACAAACTAGATACTATTAGTAAAACCGCAGACTATACATATGACTTTACTTCGTCTTATTCTCCCAATTCACACCAGCTGCAACAAAAACACAAGTCATCTATAGAATCACCCAAAGAAGGAGATGTAAATCAAGCTATATCTCCCCAACAACATTCACAGAGCTCCCAAAGTTCTGTATCAATTTCAGATGTAGCTGACTTATTAGAATTAAGTGAAGCCCTCTCTCCAAGTCCTCAAAATCAGCCAAAAGATGTGTTGCAAACTCACAAACCCAATCTTTCTCATACAGAATCTCCAAGGCATGATAGGAGCAACAAAAATGATGATTCTGGAGAGTTTTCAGATACACCAGTGCCTTCTTTATCTAACTTAAGTCTTGATTTTCATAGTGATTAGGTAAACATTTTGAGTCATTTAATTAAACATTATGCCTGGTGTGCAGTAATACTAGTTTAAATATTCACATAATTTAAGGAAAGTTTGAATATGTGTTTCTACTACTATTATAGTGCCTTAACAACTTAACATATTTACATATTAATGTAAGGTTATAGTTCCGTCCAGTGCACATTATATACACTTTGTCTGCGAAATATTTATATCTATAATAAATTATTATTTGCAGTGTTTCTGTGATTTACAAACTGTGTTTTTTTATTAATGTCAAGTTTTTCAATCCTTTGGCTGTTATTTATACCTTAGAAAACAGTAGCTTGACTGATGTGACTGACTGACAGAAAATGCAGAGTTCAAACTAGTAACGATGGCAAGTTTAAATTCAGTATGAAAGCTCTAAGAAAAGATTAAATGACATCCCCATGTGATAGGTAGACATGGGTTATGTTATGACACTACAACTGAAACAATTTGACAGAAGGAATTGTAGTTTGGCATGTGGATTTCTTTGGGTAGTGTATATAAGTGAGCACTAAAATGGTGGGTTCTTTTTTCCCACTTGCCAGGAAATGGGATAGCCAGAGCTTCGGAATATGAAATTTCACAGCCACTTTTGGAAATTGAGTAGGGAAAAGATTTTAAATTAAATGTTATTGGTGATGGGTCTTCAATCGCAACGCCCAAAAATCACATGAAAAGTCCAATACCCTTAGTCGCCTCTCACGAACATCCATGGGAAAAAATGTGTTGTGCTATTTTAAACCGACACTACACAGCAACTAAGAAGTTAATTCCGAAGTTTTAAGGATAACGGTGAAATGTGACTTTACTGTATAAATGAGTACAATATAAGGTTTTAGGGACAGCATGGAAACTTGAATGAAGGGATTTTTATGACACAAAGACAAAGAAATGAAGTACATAAGAAACGTTGGAGAGTAGATCTTCTGATAAGAGTATATATAGAACTTTTCACAATTCCAGCAGGCAAGAAAATGGCTTGATTTTAAGTTACAGCTTCTATACATAAAAGCAGAAAAGGGTTGGCCCATAGAGATATTATAATAGCAATGGTAATTTGGTTTTGGAAGTGGAGTTTTTTTTTACTTTAGCATTAGGAGTTTTACTACGAGATCGAATCCGAAACGAGGAGAACCGTAGAAGAACCGAGGTAACTGACATAGCCCGAAGAATTGTGAATTTCAAGTGGCGCCCACGTACCGGACGACGTAGTGACCGACGATTTGGTGATAATCGCGAGAAGCCGTTGGATGAGGACAGCGCAGGACCGGTCGTTGTGGAAATCTTTAGAGCAGGCTATGTCCAGCAGTGGACGTCTATTTGCTGAATGATGATGATGGCATAAAATCATAAATTTTATAGAGCATAAAATGTAGTGATATTATATCCATAATTTGTAGTTCTTTAGATATTAAAACAGTAAGTGACAAGGTGTCACAGCCTATATCATATTGTCTGATGCACATTATCATACTATACATGAAGCTTAGTGTAAGGGTTTATCAACTATCTTAACATTTGAATAAGATTCAAATAAAATGATTCCCGTGCATTTAATGGAAATATCATCATACTATCTGTAACGAAACGAAATTCATACAAGAATGCTAGTAACGTGTAACGGGATTGCTTGGAAAGGATTTCCACTGTTTAAGAGGCCATGGGTTTCAGCGTAAGTTGATATGTTCTGTACATTTTAAATAAATGGCATCTTAAAGGATTTTCTATAACAGTAAAATTGAGTCTAATGATTTGAACCTTTTTTCTGATGAAAAGATACACAACGAAGAGCTGAAAATACATACATACACACGGCTACAAATTCTTAAGTTTGAAATTAATGAGGCAAAATATTGTGTAGGTAAATAATAATTAGCTCCATTCTTCCTGAATTCCTTGGACTAACTTACATATATAATACTTTACAAAGTAGCCGGGTAATAGAGAAGTTAGATTGTTATAAGATGAATGAGCAGATCAGACTCTGTCCTAGTTTTAGTCTCTTTTAAGAAACTATAAAATCATTAACGTCGTAGTAGTCGTCAAGGAGCTTAGAGGTAAGGTTTTTTTTTGTGATTAGGTATGTGCCCCATTATAAAATAATTGAGAAAAATGCGACCAAGTTTTATAATCAATTTTATTTCACAATGTCGTAAAGCATATTGTATATATATCACGTCTCAGATGCACACTTCTATATTAGGATAATGTAATACAGGACATACACTATCATATCATAGCTGTTATGGCATGTAGCTGTTAGTGTAATCGCATAGAAAAAGTTGTATTAAAAGTTTTATTTACACTTAGTATATATAGTTATACAAGTTTCTATACGGAGTATGTATAAAAGTATTTTATATATTTACAGTAACATAAACTTAGCGCTACAATACACTTATTAGCCTAATTTGAAAAAATATAACAATAGTAAGCCTTGTTTGCTTTTGTCTATAACAACAGTAACAATTTGAGGAGTGAGTTATAAAAAAATGTAAAAATATTGCTCCAAGAATTGGAGGCACTTCGTGATTCTCTCGGGTGTAAAAAAAATAGTTCATTTTGAACGAAAATAACAAAAAAATATTCTTACGATAAAAACAACAAGTTTCACAAAAGGCGGAGATAGCTACTCTAGACTCTGTATTCGCAACAACACAAACACAGCTGAGTAGAACATTTCTCGAATTGATAAGACTAATAATTCTTAAATAAAATTATATTAATTTTCAAACAAATACTTCTAATAAACTTATTAACAGTGATAGAAAATAAACTAAAATAATCATTATGGCAACTTTTTGGCTTTACTTAAAATATGTTTTATTGCTTTAATGATTTTTAGTTTTCATCTGACACTAGTGATTTTGTTCTACTTTTCAGTTCTGTTTATATATGTGTAGAGGAATCAGAGAATATATAATTTAATTTAAATCACAAGTTAATAGTGTAGTTTCTATTATAGCTCATTGCCCATGGAGCTGTCGTGGGTGAGATTGGAGTCCATACTGGCATTATCAGAATCTTGGCTTTGGTTTCCACTGTAGTTGGCGGCTTCTTGTAGTCGCATCAGCATGTTTAGCTGAAATTACAAAATCAACGTTTTTTTAAAATTATTTAATGCAGCAATTCTCAAGTGGGTGTATTATGAATTTCAATAGAAACAAAGGTGTTATAAAGAATTCGTAAATGAAACGAAGATAGACATTGGGAAATGATTTATGAAAAGCCTCTGACTCGAATAAAAGATTAACGCAAGACTCTACCCTACCAATAGTGTAGACACTAAAATTATAATAGCAATAATTGGTTTTATAATACTCTAAGTGCATACGTTTTAACACAAACGAAGTTCTTCGTTGTATGATTAAATAATTAATTAATGAACTTTTGGTAATATTTATCGTTGGAGAAACATGTTTGTCAGAAAATAATAATTGGAGATCTATCCTAAAACCTTAAGGGGTGCGACTAAATGATATAATTGAATAAATATGCTTACCAAAGGATCTTGGTTATTGTTCGTATTCGAATCTTGGTTTGCTTCTTCTAAACTGCTGTCTTCTATTATAATTGCTCGTAAAGTCTGTAACAAGTGATGTTTACGGTTAATTAATCCCATATAACTTAAAAATATCTGTTAAACAATCCCTATCTGATCTGATCATTATCAGCCATTGTCCGGGGCCGACTGTTTGGTATGGAGGGTTCAGATTATGAGTTAAAAGAAATCTTAGTTCGAAAGCCTATTGCAATGTTAATGATTACATTAATGATGAAATGGCTTGGTGTCATCAGGGCTCTGTGCAGGATGTTTCCGAACACCAAAATTGTAATGGACGTAAAAAAGATGTGTGTTGACGAGTTTCTTACGGGTTCTTCTCTCAACAAAACACCTTCCGAATCCGAAGTAAACTTAGTATTAAGTTGAAATTTGACGTTCAAAAAACATAGATCTATCTTTTTAATTTGAAATAAATGATTATTTTATAGTTTTATTTTCTAATTTTTACTAGAAGAACAACAGTAGTACAGAGAAATAGGGTGATGCATTAGAAATAATGGCGTAGGTATGTATGTTTATGTATTGACTCTTGTAACAAACATAGATTATCACAAATAAACATATTAACATGTGAATGATTATGTTATGGATGCATGGACTTAACGTGTTACAGTGGGTCCATGGCGGCGTGGCTACGTCGCGTATCGTAACCATTTATATAATCGTCCAAACGTAGCTGAGGAGGTTTTCTGTTTTGAACCTCTAGATATCCTTATGTATATATATTAGTGATACTAACATGTGAATGGTTAGGTTCCCGCCACGGGTACGTAGACTTGACGTGTTGCAGCGGGTCGGTGGCGGCGTGGCGGCGGCGGCCGTACAGCGCGATGCCCTCGCGGACCGCCTCGGACGCGTACGGGACTATGCTGTAGTTCCACACATCCGCGAACCACGCCTGGAAGATTAAATGGTTTCAGTTTGAAATTTTTGTGTGATTATTTGATATCGAAATGGAGTTCTTGGGTTTTTATTTTTTTAATTTGCCAGAGTTGTAAACGAAATATAATTTAAATCTTTTTGATCATGAAAACCTCATGTGGAGATTATTACTAATAAATAAAGAATAAATAAAGGAAAGAAAAATTTCGACACAGGCGGGATTCGAATTATGTGATAGTTAGGCGTTTTCAACATTTGCTTTCTATCTGAAAAGATAGACAAGTGGCCCTCCGAATTAGTAAAAAATTCGGAGGTAGGAAACGCAAACACTACTAAAACGTGTAAAAGAAATAAAGGATCGAAGAATTTCACGCTGGCAGCCATTGACACGGTAGCTCAATTGGCAAGAGCGACGGGGGCGTATACCCTAGGTCGCGGGTTCGAATCCCGCCTGTGTCGAAATTTTTCTTTCCTTTATTTATTCTTTATTTATTAGTAAACGAAATATAATTTAAAATATTTTACACGAAACTTCCGAAAGAGACTAAAAAAATTGCATCCCATAGAGCAAGTTTAATTTGCAGAGTTTTAATGAGAGAGAGGTTTGTCATGATCGATTAAAAAGGAAATCGATAGTCTCTGCTTACTAAATTTAAAATGGATGAATTTTAACAAAGAGAAAATTATTTTATCTAGACCTTTTTTATTTGGTCGTTCATTTATGTTTTTAAATCGTAAAATTTATATTTATTAAAGCGTTTAATAAAATATTGGATCCTATATTCAGTCTTACTGGTTGAAACAGTATTTTCTTACAGTTTTAACCAATAAGACTGAATATAGGATATAGGACTGATTATTACCTGACTAGCTTCCAAATCCATAGGGCAGGCCAAGAACAGCCTAGGCCCGACAGTGACGTCACTAGAGGAATGCGCTTCCAAGAAGGTGTTTAGACACGACCAAACTCCCGGCAGCCATTCCAGCACTGCCGCCAACGCTGGCTCGCGACGGCCTAGCCGCAGTTCCAGAGAGAATAGTTTTCTGCGTAGATATCTGGAGGAGAATAAGAAATCATGTTATGATAAGTGAAGATGGATTGTAAAGTTTGTATTTCAAAGTTTCATATATTTTTAATACACCTTATATATTTGCACTTATGTTTCTTTAACCCACCTTCACGTATACCCACAGCAACAAATCCCAAAAAAGCTACCCTGAACCGTAGAATAAGTATTTTCTCAGCCATTTTTAAGTAAGAAATAGACTGGAGAACGGGTAAGTTACAATATCTAAGTATTTTTAAAATAATTAAAGTGCGGTTGAAGATGTTTTTCCAGTCACATAGAACAACCAAGACTTAACAAGCCTCAAAACTCTAAGTTGCCTTTTATGACAAACTTGAATGAATGAATAATGGTATTTTATGCCAGTACTACACAACGATTCCCAATCTTAAATATTATAAGTAGAACGGTATCGCATCTGATTACACTTCAAGAAAATTAAAACAACCTACGTTACCAGCAAAATTTAAACATTTAAAATATTATCTTACCTAGCTAAAAATCCCTTCACAGGTTCCATATGGTTAGCTGTTAGTAACCACCTGAAGTTATGGTGCAGTTGTAGGTTCGTAGTGTTGCACGTGGCTTGCGACATGGTTCCTGTAAACAAAATCCACATTTTTATTTAATTAATATTATTTGATTCTGAATTAATATATTGAAACATGTTTTGTAAATTGCCAAGTACTGGGCGATCTAAATGTTATCCTTACCTCATCATAAATTTAAAAACTGAATTATAATATGAGGTGAGAATAACTGTGAATTGGCATAACAGTTTGTATTTGGACCACATAAATATTAAGTCAATTTAAATGAACGCTGAAAATAGAATGCATTTGCGTGCGGTCGACCACTGGACGACCACACTCGTTCAGAATGAAATTTGGAAAGTGCATACACCTGATAGGAAGCAGGCCTATCACATTCGCTGCTTAGTAATTAAATTGTGATCTTTGTATCAGTTATATTAACTATGTTTTACTAACACCCACCACATCAATATATTCAACTCCACTCCACTGAACAATATATACATTAATTCATCTGGAACTAAATTGCAAAGGAGTAAGAAAGAAGAAAATGCTTAAAATTTCATGATTCTAGTCCAAAGCTTCGTGAACTTCATAGGTACTCCAAGAACGATGATGAACATCCTTATTCACATGAAAATGGTACTAGTAAAAAAGTAGTAGTTACCAATAATAACCGGCATATTCCGGTTATCGGGCAGCAGCGGCGCGAACGCGTCCCCGAGCGCGGACGCGTGCTGCAGGTTGTCCAGCACGATGACGGACGGCAGCGCCGCCTCGTCGCCCGCGCTGCACTGCTCCGCGATGTTCGTCAGGTACGCGCGCAGCTCGTTGCCGGATTTGCGATCCACGCTGAAAGAAACACAAGAATGTAATAAAGATAATCATTATATGACGACCGTGTTAGCTCAGTTGGTCGAACACCGCTTATCGTGCAGAAGATGAAGGTTCGAATCCCGAGTCGGGCCTACACTAATTTGTCTTTGCTAAAGTGATATGTTGGGTTAATTTTTCATGGTTGTTAACGGTGAGTGATAACATGATGTGACTACCCAATAAACAAAAACGTCGTATAAGTAATTATTTGTACGACATAAAGTTGAATAGCTGTCCTATAACAGTAATTAGATGATTACTAGGTCCTATAGACGTATTAAATTTAACTATTTAGTCGTGCGACGAAAATGTTATATTAAACTAGTCATAGCAACGTCGGCAAGACTAAAGTATATAACGTTTTATTTAAGTTTTAGCTAATACGTTTGTACGACCACGCAATAGTCATACTAACGTTGCAGTCGAATAAACGTTTCCAACTGACAAAATTTGGTGCTCGGCAAACCATTATATGACATTTATATAATGCAGTAGTTGTATACAGGTTTTAACATTGACGTTTATAAAACTGTCACTAGTATGTCATACAGCAGTCAATTTAAGACACTTAAATGACTTGGTTGTTTGATTACAACTCAAATATAACTTTTATATTACATTATGTCCATTTAATGTCATGCCCTGACTATGTAGTCACATTAGAGTTAAGTTTTGACCTTAAAGCGCCTTGGCCGCCATATTTACGTAACGTTTGATGCGAAAAATGACATCAAATTATTCATGGAGAAAACTTAAACATAGTGGAGCTTTCAAAAAAACAGTATCTCGACATTACGAATTATTAAAAAGTACAAGGCTACCTTGGTATTGACCACAAATAATGTTAAAGAAGAAAAGGGTACAACGCAAGAGCAACAAATGGTTCAGTACTAATTTAGTTTATTAAGTATTAAAATATCGCTAAGGATTTTTTACGATATCGAATTTTCTTTATATCAGTAAATGTTTTATTGATTGATAAATTTTAATAGTAATGTTAAAATGGTTTTATTTAATACACGTGATATTTGCGGCCACCATAAAATATATGGTAAACTTTTTATCAGTCATCTTTGTTTTGGTATTTCTTATAATAATTATTTTTTAAAATGTAAGGCTTAGAATAGCACTACCCCGTTTCTGTACGTAAGAGGCGACTAACGGTATTGGGGCTTTTAAGGGATTATTGGTCGATGCGGTTGGAGACCCATCACCAACAACGTTTACTTAACCATCTTTTCCCCACTGATCATTGTCTTGTCACTGTCCAGTAAAAAGAAATGAATAATATAATCTTGAATACAGATAATGAAAAAGACAATACCTTTCAGGAGGATTTGAAATATTGGACTCTTGACTCTAAAACTTCTCATCATGCACTCAAAAGTTTATACATATGTGTGATATGAATAACATCATTAAATCAGAATCTACGTATTTTGTAGAGAATGTCAAATGTTAAATTGTTGGCATTCCTTATAATGAAAATGTATATTTTGTTCCTCTCGTCCATACTTTGTTAAGGATTTATTCAAAATAAATTAAATATAATTATTGATTTTAAGTATTTTAATTACCATGTGAAATCATGAATAGAAAATTGTATGCTTATTAAAACAATAATTAGAATATGATACAAATATTCAACCATATTTCCGACGGAAGTTACTTATAAATTTTTCTTTACTTTTGCTAAGAATGGTTTTTACCTGAAATAAATTTAAAGATAATTAATTTAGGTTAATGTTGACACATTAAAAAAACTATTATAAAAATACATTTACATACCTTTTACATTTGGCGATTTATCTAATTTTAATTAATGAATATTGTTATAGTATGAAAACGCAGAAAAACTAAGACTGGATGTGGAGGTTCCCGGCTTTCAGACCTCCACATCAGGTCTTACTTTTCTTCTGCGTATCTGTACTGCAACGCTATTTGTTATATGTATAAAAAAAATATTAAATGTTATAAGGAACCCTAATAGCTAGCTTTAATGGCGTATTGCATGGTCTTCAAATAACCTTAAAATGACTTTGTGTCTTTAAAACGTCATAAAGAGGTAAGTATGCAACCAAAGCAATATGTCTGACATTTTTAAAAATAAATTTATTTTTGGTAATAAAAATATGATGTTTTAAGCACAAAACTAAGAAGGGGCATGAAAATATGAATTGTATTTACATAGGTATATTATCGTAAAACTTAAATTCCCAGTCGAACTAAACGGTATTAAAGACAAATATTGTAAGCAAAATATGAAAGTCATATAATACTATAATTTCTTTTCCCTTACTTCCTTGTAATTATTTATCTTGCACTTAAATCTCCAAATAAAAACAACAACTAACAAGAAATATTAAGCAGCCTTTCAGGGGTTGTTACTAGACTCATATAAAACGTTTTAATAATTCAAAAACATCTGTACGATCGCAATATAACCAAACAGGTGGTTGTAAAGTTACGGTGCGACTACTGCGCGATGAAAGTGGTAATTCATAAACGTTCACACGACTTTTAAATGACGTTAACGGAGTCATCTTCTGACTTTTGTATGACCATCATACAACATTGAAGGTCGTATAATTGGGGCCCTTTTCGCGTTTAGTAAACGTTATTATAACATTAGTGTGACATAGCTTTTACGAATAGTGGTAACAAAATAACGTTAACTTAACTATTGAACGACTTTAAATTGTTAATTGGGTAAGTTGTACCTATGTACAACTTAACTCTTGTGACAGTGTATTCGTAAAAAAACGGCGATAGGCCTGCCCCCTATCACGTGAGTACACTGACAAAACAAAACGTGGGCATTCTGAACACCAGGTGACAATGTCACGTTATGTTCAGAAGTATTAGTACCTCTGCCATCGCGATCGGGGATATAAGCCGAGAACGTTTGATTTAAGTTGAGTTGAGATAGTTATTTTATAAAGCGGTTTAGTGTCGGCTTGGTATAGTGCTGACCCGTTACGTTCGGCGGGTTTTGTAAGTGAAGGGACGACTAAGGGGAATGGGCTTCTTAGTGATTGTTGGGCGATGTGGCTGGAGACCTATCACCAACCTTTGTTCTACTATTTTTAACCATTCAGCTTTCATATGTGGCTCAAGAGTTTCTACTCCTAAAGCTATAATTCTCCTAATTTGGAATTTAGAGTGGTATAATATATGTATGTTTTTATGTTCGTAAATATGTTTAAAAAATATACGGCTACTCTGGCAAAACTTTGAGTAACGTGCAGTTTTTTGTGCTGTGAAAAACTGAGAAAAGAATGATAAACGAATAGGAGCTAGAGGATACTTTGATTATAACAACATGGATGATTTTTCAACTCAAGGCTTTAATTATTAGGTCATTTGAAATTGGGGAAAAGACAGCTCGTGATGGATTGCTTCTTGCATAACCCAAATAAATATAATCAAACGGGTCTTTCACGAGCTGAGTCATATTTTGCGCCAATTACGAGAAGTAAATGGTAGAATTACAAATAAAACCCATTAAGGCGCATCGCGCTTCATGTTAATTAGGTTTGGAAATTTACGGATATAAATCAGGTTAGTTAGGTTCTGATTAATGAAGTATCTTTTGCATTTCCGTTAAAAGTTTGCTTCTTTTTAAACTGGTAAAACTTCAATTGGGATACTTCATTACTAGTGACATAATCAGGACAAAACACTACGAACAAGAATTGTACAAGAACTAAATATTGTTTGGTGAAAAAAATTATTGCAACGACCTAATGCTTCCTTTAATGTTGGAAAAGTGGACAATATTTCATAAACAAATAACAAATTTTTACGACGTCCGTGGCCGAGTGGATAGGTGACTAGCTTCTCGGCACGGAAGTGATGGGTTCGATCCCCATTGAGAGCAGCATTTATGTGATGAGTAGTATTACGAGTATATAATATTAAACATATCGTTGAGTTAGTAACCCATAAAGGAAGTTATACTTAGTTTGGGGCTAACTTGATCTGTGGACATATGGACTATTCCATACATATTGAATAATTTAAAAATATTAATCTTACTTGAATGTAGCTACTGCTTCAGCTGGGTTGCCTCTTCTTTGCGTTCTTTGTACATAAAATTCGGCAAGTTTTGCAGCTAGATAAGATTTTCCGGTTCCACTGGGACCACATAATATGACTCTTCTATGCTCGGACAGTAGTGAGACGTATCTGGATATATTTATGAACATTAAATTATCTTATAATTTTGTTAAAAATAATTTATACATCGAGTTTAAGTAAGTTCAAACTTCGCTTTGACCTTTTAAGTACGTATTTTCTTATAAATATTCAAATATTTATTTATTTGCATAACACAACGGGCAGTTAGCATTACATGTTGAGCAAAGATATTTATAGTTTATAATATTTTAATGCTGCCCTACTTGGTGAGTTGGCAACATGCTAACACAGGTTTTACTTTATTTAGGATCGTCTATTTATGAGTGGTACATAGATTCTATACTTTAAATATGATCATAGGTTTCACTAAACTACTCTTTAGAATACTATACATGCAATAAGCATAGTTTAACCTTATACATACATACAAACATATAATCACGCCATTATCTCCCATTTTGGTAGGCAGAGACTGGATCGCTACTTTGTATAACCTTACGCACTCATATTTCATCCCACAAAGCCGTTTTCTAATACTCTTACTATATATTTTATTATACTTTTAGTCTACAATAAATAATAAAAACATATTTACCTATAAACTATATTTTTTGGTATGAGACTGTCGAAAGCTAGACTGCCAACTCCTTGCAAACAAATGTAAAGGGTATTGACTGTCCCGATAATGTATCCGCAAGGCAGCAACTCAGGAAAGCCAATCTCCGGCCCACGCGTCGCTTCGCCCAAGTGGTACGATGTAATTGAGTCCGTATTCAATCCTATATTAGTTCCGGGATCCACCCGCGACAAATAATCTTTGAACGTCTTCCTAACTATGTAGTCTAAGTTCTGCCAAGTAGTCTTGCCAGAAATATACGTGTATGCAATAATAAACTCATTGCAATTTATTGTCGAATCACTATTATACACGTTCTTATATGAACTACTGTGCGTCGATTTATTGCTTTTAAGACTATTCGTATTAGATTTATTTATTGGTTGAGGATACTCTTGCGTTTCTACTTCTGGGCTATGGTTTTGTGACATTCGTGGTGAATCGAAACTAGACTGTTTTTCGAAATGATTACTAAAACTGACTGACGATTTCTTTGCATAAAATCTACATTCTGATTCAGTCAACGTGTCTTGGACTTCTTCGAAATATCTTTGGAATGTTTCCGGCTGACCTAAATAGACTCCTATGGCTATTTTTTTGCCATCCGCTGTATCACCTTGGCTATCGGCAACACCTAAAAATAATAATAATTAGAATATTATTACTTTTGACAAAATCTAGTTTATCAGCAAATAAGAATAATACATAAATAAAAGATGTTATTAAAGTAAAGAAAAATTTCGACACTGGCGGGGTTCGAACCCGCGACCTTCGGGTATACGCCCCCGTAGCTCTGAGTTATTTATGAGTAATAATCCCCACATGAGGAATTCATGTCAAAAAACATTAAAGAATAATACATACCAATATCTGAATAACTCTCGCCGATTGCCAACTCTCGGCTCTTAGGAGGAGGCAAAATAGAATTAATATCATAGTCTCCGCTCAACCTATCACCGCCGAGACCATTTGATACAAACATATCCGAAGAATCATTCAAACTCCCAAGCAAAGCTTCGCTATTCTGTTCACAAACACTTTTGTTTCCATAAATAGGTTCGCCTAGCGTAGACTTTGGCGATCCTTTTTTGGAGAAGTCCATTGTTGGTGTTGAGGTCATACAATTGAAATCGAGATCAAGCTGTTGTGAGTGCATATCCATATTCTGTAAAAAGAACATCAATAATTTAGTATTTTTTCTACTAAATCAAGATTTTTGGACTATAATTGAATCATTGTCTTATCAATTTAATACCTGTAACAAATATACCTGTTGCATTGTAGTCTGGTCTGCTAAACTAAACCGCCTAGGATCCTCGCCCACAGCTGAACCCCCAGTGCCTAAGGAAGTTTGGCTGCCAGCCAACGACCGCGATGTTACTAGCCTTTGCAGTCTTTCATTGTTTTGTTTAAGGTTTAGCATTTCATTCTGAAACGATAAAATATACCCAAACAGTCAGCAAATGCTTAACAAAGCAAATTTGGTTTGAATGAGTAAGCATTGTTATAACCGTAAAAGAAGGCATTATTCCTTAATTAATAACAATGTCAGGTCAGTATAAATCAAACAACTAATTACGTGAACTGCCGATACAAAGTAAACTTTCCTTGTATCCCTCAGTCAAGTGAGTTCGTTATTTTTAGTCTCGTTGCAAATAACTTCATTAATAATATAACTTTTATGACAAAAGCTATAATATCTTTTTACTACTACAACCAATTAGGTATATTGCAAAAATAACTTTGTTGTACTCGGATTAAGCATTGTAATTTAACTTTGAAAAGGTCAGGTTCTTGAATCATTGTATGTGATCATCGTAATATTTCAATAATTTTCGATTTTTAGGCTGGAAATTACATAGCCCGATATTTTATACAGGTTTACCTTATGTGAAGTTAAAAAGTTTTAATTGATATGTGTAAAATATATATTATAGATATCAATCAGAATTAAGTATGTTTATAACAATAATTACCCTCATTTTAATCACAGTATCTTTCAGACTTTCAAGTTGATGAGCAGAACTCAAGGCTTCTAAACGGATATCGGTTAAAACGAGATCTTTCTCCCTCAGCTGTCTCTTCAATTCATCTACAAGACAGGTCTCTTCCGCTTTTTCTGCAAAAGCAATTTATTGTAAACACGAGCAATATTAAATAGAATAGGTAATAACAATAGGACAGTTCCGGCACCTGTCCGCAATGTTTGCTTTCATCTCACCTTTGGTCTCCTCGGTTTTGTTTGCCCCGGGGCCCGTTTGCTCCTTATTCGTGTCAGCGTGAGCTTCGTGCGAATATTCTAGACTATTTTCATTGGACCCTTCCCTTATTGTATGGGGATCGTCATAGTGGTGGGACCCTGATGAACTATCTTGTGACGACAGTTGTCCGAGAGAAGAGTGCTTGGCTGTTTTTGATATTTTTGCATTTCGAGAAAATGCTTTTGTAAATGACGAGCGTAACTGAAATGAATAAAGAGAATTGAGTACTGTCTCATTAAAAATATATATAAAATATTAACAAAGAGTTAATACTGCTTTAAAAATACATAAGAAATATATAGGTTAGCCATGCATTTTTAATTTTAAGAAACTACATTGTTATTTTTTCTAAAACGTAATGTTTACTGGGTTATTCTATTTTATTAACTTCGGTCAATGTGCTTTTGCCATTATTAGTTTATATTATAATCGAATGAAAATGCTTTTAAATACAAATTTACTTTAGAAAATAAGTACAACTTACCCATCCTTTTTTCTTATGCTTTTTATCATGAGGATTAGATGATCCACTACTAAGACTATTAATACTGGAGACGCTATCGGTGGAAAGATGCCGTGTGATGACGCCATTGCCGGTTTGAGCCATTCGCTGAGGTGATGACTGCTGACCTTGTGATTTTCCAGAGTCAGGTTGCTGAATAAAAACAAGAGCATATTGATACTAGAATACAGATACATTCATGGGTTTGCCTGAAGCTAAAATGACAATAGGTATTAATAACTCAAACGGTCATACATGAAATGTTTCGCTAGCTTTGATCTTAACTTTCTTTTGTTTGTTTTACGGCAGCATATGATGTTGTAAATATGAATTTCAAACAATAGACATCAAAACGTTGCGGTTTTGGTTTCAATACTAAGGAAGTCGTTGGTTCAGGTAATTGGGCGCGGGTCTGCGGTTACCATTGATGTTTCAGTAGATCCGTCAAGGAACTAGGGCATGCAGCGTTTACTGTTTATAAAGACATAATTGCACACAAAACAATGATCAAACTCTTCAAAAAGAAATTGGGTCATGTTGATTATCGATTGAGTAACAGTACATTACTCAAACATTCCATCGTAATCTTTATCTGTTTATTTCATGTTCCTAACTAATAAGTCAAACAATAGGTGCAGTAGAGAGTTTTTAATTCGTGTACTGTTTTTATTATCTTCTATCTATATACTATCTGTTATCTTCTCTTCATTAGATAAATAAAAGTGATAGAATTATGTGTTAGATCTAGTATATTATTAGCAACTTAAATTCGTTAACATTTATTTTTCTCTTTTAATTTGCATACATTTTTGTTTAACATACCTGTCCGGTGACATTCACACCATCAGCTTTAATTCCCATACTCTGCATATGTGCTGTTGTTAGGCCCGCCTGGATTGATTGTTTCCGAAGAAGTTCAATGGTCTGACGAAGTTCTGTTAGTTCAGAATCCTGCGTAATATTTCCCATTTATTAATTACCGAAGTAAAGAAAATAAAATGCAGACGCACATAATAAATACTACATACAGGGTGTAGGATGTTTCTGTGCTAATCAAGATACTTTTTTTAGAAAAACTTTAAGTTTGCACCAAATATTTAAAATGGGTTGATAATCAAATCACCCAATCAGTACACAAGGCCTCTCGATACTTTTGAGTCCCAAGAAAAGTAGCCATATTCTTAACAGACACAGAATATTATCGTATTTGATATCCTGTGCGGCTTTCTCTCATGTTTTCGTGAGAAAAGATATAGAAAAACTGGTTTAAGTTCCGATAACAAATCTCTACATTTAAGCACATTTTAATGAACTTAAAAGGACAGGTTATAATAAAAATACCAAACGGCCAAATATTGCGCCATAAAATCAATAAAAATTATCGCAAACCGATTTTATCGATCCAGAAATTTGTTGTTACCTTTGTCACTTTTATTAATGAAATTTTTACGATGCTATAAATATTGTCATGGATTAATATAAAATGATTCGAGTACCTTTCTCTCAGCTGTCGCGGTAAGCTGTTGCAACCTCTGCGTCATATTTGATAGGCTCTGCTCAAACGCTGACACAACATGCGCCTGAAACAATAAATATATCTTGTCAGTATACGTAGTGACAAAATGACGACATGATGTGTTTTATTTGGTAACAAAACTTTAGTTATGGAGAGACCAGTGTTGAAATCAATAGCATCAATCTTGGTTTTTTACATATTTTAGATGAATTGGTTGAAATTCCAAAATCAAGGTTGGTACTTGGTAGCACCTTGGTTGAATTTTCAACCCAAGTAGAGGCTATCATGGGTTTGAGTAGTGTTGTCACACCTATGAGTATATTTTTATTGGGTAATGTATATGTCGTGGCCATATCGTAAATTTGAACACATCATGAAATTATCGATCATTTCATGAAATAGTCGTATTTCATGAAATGATCAACTGTTTATTGGCCACATCGTAATGTGTTGGGCAGATCGATGATAAGAGATCGTTTCTCGATATGGGCAACTAAACACATGGCCTCATGAAATGGTTAAGATTATTTGGTCATATCGTAAAGTTTGTGTGTTCAAATCTACGATATGGCCACGACATATATATATAAAAAATCAAGTCTAACCAAATCAATTTTTGCGGTTGTTTTTACATACAATTAGTAAAATAACATTAATGTTCGATGAGGAAAATTCAAGATATTAAAAAAAACGTCGTTACTCTAGTCATCACCCGACCTTGAACTCGTACCTCTGTCAATCCTTTATTGTGTTATTAAAATAAATATCGTGACAGAATATACTTCAAATAAAAAAATATTTGACGTATCCTAGAAAGAAATACTTAAATAAATTGCCCAAGAACCAAGATTTACTGTTCCATTGTAGGTTCGTTAAAGCCTCTTTGTCTCAACTATTCACTATTACCACGAATGTCTGATTCCGATCATTCATCAACTGAACATTCCTTATAAACTACATTTCCCAGATACCATTTCTGCCTTGTTCTCTCGGTGACATTAATTCCTACAATTTGTATAATGAGGCTGCAATTATATTGATAAGAACGTAGGATTTTGAAAATAAATGGAATACACGAACAAGAATGGACTTTGAATTTTGTGGTCATACATGATTTTGCATAATATTATTGCAAAATTACTGCTCAGCCAGGTAAATCTAGAAGTAAACTACAAAATTGAAAATATTGGCCAAGAAGTGAAAGATGGAAATAATATTACATTCAAAGAAGCATGAGTATTTTTAGATCCCATGTAACAAAAAAATATTAATGTTACTCGTGTAATAATAATGATAAATGTGTGTGAAGCTAATAGGTATCTAAATTCTAAATTTTCTATTAAATATCTGTTATAGCATGTTTATTGATATGCTATTGCCGTTATATGGAGGAAATCAAAAAGCATTTGACGTTTAGTACCTATCTAAGTAGTAAGTCTTAGTAATTTAAAGAATTAATTATTTAAAGGAAAGAAAAATTTTTTTTTTTCGACACTGGCGACGGGGGCGTATACCCGAAGGTCGCGGGTTCGAACCCCGCCAGTGTCGAAATTTTTCTTTCCTTTAATAACATCTTTTATTTATGAGTAATAATCCCCACATGAGGAATTCATGTCAAAAAACATTAAATTATGTGATAGTTAGGCGTTTCCAACATTTGCATTCTATCTGAAAAGGTAGACAAGTGGCCGTCCGAATTAGTTAAAATTCGGAGGTAGGAAACGCAAACACTACTTGAACGTGTAAAAAAGAAACAAAGGATAGAGAAATTTCGCGCTGGATGCCAACTGACACTGTAGCTCAGTTGGCAGAGCGACGGGGGCGTATACCCGAAGGTCGCGGGTTCGAACCCCGCCAGTGTCGAAATTTTTCTTTCCTTTAATAACATCTTTTATTTATGAGTAATAATCCCCACATGAGGAATTCATGTCAAAAAACATTAAATTATGTGATAGTTAGGCGTTTCCAACATTTGCATTCTATCTGAAAAGGTAGACAAGTGGCCGTCCGAATTAGTTAAAATTCGGAGGTAGGAAACGCAAACACTACTTGAACGTGTAAAAAAGAAACAAAGGATAGAGAAATTTCGCGCTGGATGCCAACTGACACTGTAGCTCAGTTGGCAGAGCGACAGGGGCGTATACCCGAAGGTCGCGGGTTCGAACCCCGCCAGTGTCGAAATTTTTCTTTCCTTTAATAACATCTTTTATTTATGAGTAATAATTATGACGGTTTAAAAACGAGAATAAAAGTATCGTATGTAATACGAAATTGGAAGTCACAAATACAAATTCAACTTTAAATGTAATTTATCTCTTACTGTTTCATATTAATCTTGAGAAGAAGTCTTCCTTGTACTCAAAATACTCGTTAAATATTCCTCGATATTTATATCTCAATCGATCGCCGACATACAAACATTAGAACTAGCATAAACTAAAAACTGTGAATCATGAAAATAAATTAGTTAATAGTCAGTCCATAAACAGTGCGGTGGTAGGGTGTGGTGCGGCCCTTTGTTTGGGAAGTCACCGATGCACTTCGAAAAATTAAACAAGGGTAACGACCGAACCCTCCACTTTACACGAATTTCCCATATAGATTGCCAATATTACCACCTATCATGAAAAACACTGGCGAAACAATTATTATGGTATTGCAGCTGTAATCTCTCAGCTGCAGAAATAATTTATAGTGACATTGAGTTAAGCTTTTGCTATAAAATGCTGTTAAAAAAAGAATTTGTCCGTGCCATGAACAGGTGGCACTTTTTAATCGACAGCTGCGAAAGCAAGTGTGCCCTGTGATGGCCGGCCCTATGAATGTCTCTGCTCACTGACCGTTCACCGATCGTGTAATTGCAGAAAAATATTCATTGAAAAAGCATCCCAAGTTAGTTTGAGGTCACCGATCAAAGCAGGTGCATCTAGATGTTTTTTATTCATTAATATACAGCTGAATTCCAGTTCAATACCATTCCAGTCTCTATATCATCGTAATAGTTCTTAGCGTAACATCGTCCCACTACCTCGTAAAAATAGATTTCAAGAGAATCACTCTTAATATTACCAGCTAAGAAGATTGTTTGTTCAAGTGCACACTTCCTTATTTGGTGACAAAGCAACACTTCTCACGATGCGTCCACAACGAGCCTCAATCATGATTATAATCATATCCTCGGGGATAATAATACACTTTGTTCTAAGCCATGATACTTACAATGATATCAGTAGTGGCATTCAAAACTGTCCGATATCAAACACAATTGTATTCAGATGGTATCAACGATAAAGATAATGTACATCATTCACTGAGACCATAAAATCTATCTTCTGTGGGCTCGTTAGATGAAAAAGGAAGTATTCCTGTTTTGTTTTGTACACAAAGCGTGTATAAAATAAGATAACAATGATGAGTGTAGTGTTATAAGCGGATATAGCTCCATTAGTCAAGTATGTCGGTTGCGGACAAGAAGTAGTTAAATACTGTTGATTTTTAAGTATTTAAGTAATTTAACAAACTTTTCATAAACAATTGATGTAATAATTATAATTATGAGTAATTATATTCGAAGATTTTCGATAGTTATAATACGTATTTATTTTACTTTGCGAATTAAAACAATAAGTGTTTAGGAAACGAAAGGTATGACAGAAGGAAAACAGTAAACAATAGAGGCGTGATATAACCAAACTCAGGCGAGACTTCTCGTGATTCAAATAGTCTAAACAAACAAGGCAAAGTCAAACATAATTAAAATTTCACCAATGACCATAAAAGCTCAATGGTGCTAGTGAAACGTGTTTGAACAAAGCCATAGTGTTATTATATTGTTAAGAGAACTACTCAGACTTTGGAACAAAACAACGTCTCTTAAGAAGGATAGCAGTAGAGCAATGACTTAGCTCTCTTTTTGGTAGCTAATAAGTGTCATTATGTCGCATGCATAAATAGTAAGTAATTTTTATCATCCAGGATACTGAAGTTTTAAAATTTTTTCACTTCATCTTTTAATTCTCATAAACTGCATTCAAGGCGCATTGAATATATTTTATTTAAGCCTTAATTGCCTAGAAATATGTATAAAAATATCCCTTACATTAAATGATTGTTTAATTGTAATGATTTGCATTTTGCCCGATTGAGAGGTGATGTTATAGTAAAACTTTGATTAAGTGGAACCGACACCTGTTACCCATTTTTTTTCGCCGAACAAAACAACAATACGGTCAAAGGACTCGCAGGTACATTCGGTCAATAAAGGAATAAGCTTCAACAAGCATTTGGGAAGGACGTTGGTTTAAAATGATTATATTTACAATGAGGAAATCATTTTAGATTATACGCGGACATCGAATTATTTATATTTTATAATAATTACGTTTGGTATAGTAAATCGCGACAGAAAGTTGATATCTCACCAATTTGGTAAAGAAGAAATAAAGATAATATTCAAGATAGATTAGTTTTCTAAGGGCAATGGTCAACTTTCTCCATAGAACAATATGTCCCAAGCGATTTTGAATCAGCATTTCAAGTAGTGAGAAAGTCGCTGCACTTTTACAATATTTACGACATATATTTATAATAACTTGCTGTGTAGGCTTCAGTTAGCGCTAATCCATATCTTCTCGCGGGTATCGTATGAGGCGTCTTAAGGAATCAGGGCTTTTTAAGTGATAGTTGGGTGATGTGGCTGGAGTCCTATCACCAACAACCTTATAAATGGAGTAACGCTATTCTAAGTCGACACTACGCAGCGTCTGTGAGTATATGTGTGTTAATAATCATTAAATGAGTAAGCGTAAAGAACCAAAAACACAATGTTTCCTGTTCATTCACTTGACGGGGATTTCCGTGACTGTTACCCTGCACCAGGGACGTCAGGTGAACACATCGGCACGCAAGTTATTACAACAGAATTCTCCCTCGACCAATACTCAACTTTAGTACACCCGTTATAACAATTTGTGTTCCACTATGGAATAGGGGAGCGAGGAACCACACCTTTTTGTGAATAAAAACTTTAACACTGGTTGTGTGATGTTTACGCATTTGATGTTTTCTGTGTAAATTAAATTTACAGAAGTGGCGCTTTTATAATAACATACCTAAAAAAATGTACAAAAATATGCATGTTATGCTATTACTACTTGATCCAACTTTAAAATTGTCTTGCAAAAAAAATTATTCGTCATACTCTCAGGCACAGAACATTTTATAAGAATCAGTCCAACCGTGGAGGGTATGCTCTTTATATAAAATATGATATCTCATATCACCAACCCAAAGACAAAAATATGATAAGAAGTAATAAGCATAAGTGTTGCAAATATGACTGATAAAATATTATTAGAATAATTCCTTACCTCTTCTAATATAGGACAACTCTTGTAACGTGATTTCTTGATTGCAAGTTCCCACCAAGGAACTGGAGGTTTCGGTCGTAAAATAGTTTGACAGCCAATTTTTGGATCTTGCGATTCATATAAAGTACCTAACGTTCTTGAAAAGGGCTTAGAGTTCATACTGTCATCGTCAACAGCAACTCCAGTTATACATTCACAACATTTATGAGGTTTTTTTATTGTGATTTGAGGTCTTGAGTCTGCACTAAATGAATGTCTATAGTTCAATCTTTTCGTTAAACCATTACTTTCACTAACAGATCGTTTAAAACCATTTCTATTTGTTTGTAAAGACATTCGTGGAATTCTTTGGACTTCTTGGATTATGCTCGAGTCATCAACTATACTTATATTATCACTACTGAGAGGGGTATTGGGTTCTGAATGAAATCCCAATTTATTTCTTTGGATACTATTGTAAAATGTATTTTCATCAAGAATAGAGCTTCTTAAATCTATAGATTTAGGTCGTCTTAAATTTAAAGTTGCATATTTTTGTGGGGATCGATGAAATTTTGATCGGTTTGGTAATTCTCTCAAAACATCTTCCGTATCCGTAGAAGGTATTGTAGAGTTGTCGCTATAACTGGAAATGGGTCTGTCATTATCGGTGACATAAGAAGAAGATTCTGAGCAATTATCACGATCGCTGTGAGACCTTCTATAGACAGCGCCAGCAGCAGATACTCGCACGGAATGTTGTTCCGCTCCGTCCTCGTTTACGATACACCGATCATACAACTGACGATCACCGTTACAAGGGTAGGGGTTGGCAAGTTTATCAGCAGTATTTGTGTCTTCATTAATTTCTAAACTTTTAAAACGTCGTCTTGGTTTAATGTCTATAGAATCATAATGCGTCTCAAAAGTACCGTTCATAGCATTACTATTTTGTTTATCTCTTGAAGGACTCACTCTTGCATAAATAGGCTCTTTATAATTTATTCGAGGTTTTTCTACTTCTGTTCTACTGGAGTTATCAATGTATTCAACGGCTAAATTGTCCAAAAAATCATTTTTGTTTCTTTGCAGTGTAAAATATTCCGAATGTCTTTGCGGCATTGTAGGATTATGATTCGGTTCAACTAAATTTCTGATCTTGATTCGGCTTCTAGGTGCTCTTATTGTAGCAAATCCATCATGAATAGGCGAAGGATGATACCCAGACGATGTAGTTACAGCCATGTTCATTACACTTAACTTTTATGTTTCAACTTCTTGCAAGCATAATTATTGGCAGAAACACAACTACTTAACTTGCCAAGTATATTTAAGGAATCCTTGAAGATGTATTGCCACTAAAATTATCTAGAAAGAATATAATGTTAAACTATCAATCAACGCTCATAAGACCATGGGCTTTTCTGATTATAACGTCGTTCATCAGAGGACAATGTAATATATTTTTGCTATACGTCTTATTTTGTTATGTACTAATAGTTTGTGGAGAAGAGCAAGAAAATATTTTAATTAAACAAGAATATTACTGGTTAATTACTCTCATCATAACAATATATTAAACCTAGACAAACAAAATCCTGTGCGCACGTTTGTAAGTACAACACATTTTTTAAATATTGTAAAACTATTTTGAATAACGGATTTAGATTTCACATGTCCAATGAAGCATATAATTATTAGCAAAAATAATTCTGTACGTATCAAGGAACAAGTGTTAATTATTTTCATGTGCAATCGGATGTGCCTATTTATGGATAACAAGCAACTGGATCCTGATCACGTGTATCCGGAGTTGGATTATTATAAATGACGCTTATCGTATCGATCCATATTGTAAACATTACTAGCCTAACTTGGAGCACTTAAGGACATAGCATAGATCAAATTGGCCCAAATAGGAGTGGAAAACTGAAGTGACAATCTAAATCGTTTGTTTAATAGTATGTGCTACGCATATTAATAACACGGTCAAGAAATAAATATCTACTTTCAACTTTTTTTATCACAGTAGGATTCCTACATACTGACCACCCAAAAGTTACGAATTCAATACGAGCGAATAAATTTTGATGTGTTACAGTCAGTCCAACATTGTATGACTCACGGGTTGTTTAGTAATGTTGGCTACCTACATTTGCATTTATACTTAATAACTTGCCAAGTAACTCAACGCAGCCCTATGAGCATATCAAGGTTTGAGAAAGTATTATCTTGAAATGAGAACAGAATGAGGATTTTATAAAGCTGGTTCGTTGAAACAACAAACATTTTGTAGGAACTGGTCATTCATAAACTTCTTATTTAAGGACCATGTGAAAGCCAATGTCATCGACCTTGAACTTTAATCATATGTTAAAAGCGGTATGGTTAACTGATAAACGGGGAGTAACCATGCCTGCATTATTCATGTGTGTCGAAACAATAACAATGGCTAACCCTGCAGTTACACGGGTCAACGCATAAATTTAACTAGACGTGCTAGCTTAGACGCACGATTGACAGCGAGACAGCAAGACTGTTCAAATTAGCTGTCTTGCTTTATTCAAAACACTTTGTGAAAGCTGAGTCCATTTTCTTTGATATTGACGTTAAATCGTAAATCAGGAACTTTATATTGGAAATGTTTGGTACTCGTATGTCAAGCCAAAGAATAAAGTGGGTGTGTTGTGGGAACTTAGTCAAACAATAACCAAACAAGTCGTTTTATGGTGCGGGTGAAGTAGTAAATTATGAAGGGCAATCTTGGACGCCCGATCACGTCAAACGACTGGGTCAAGAAACGAGGGGAGAACGGGAGCCAGCTGGCATTGATGAGAGCGCTCAGATTACAACAAATTTTGTGGAGATTTTCATCCAACATTTCTACTTTAGAACGAAAACTCTCTGGCTATTTATTAGTCCTTCTCTTTTTGCTAGTTTCTCTTTAGTTTCTTGTTAAATGATAAAAACATTTTCGATTCTTAAGTTATTAAATCATTTGGCTAGTCGTTGGATATATTTAAGATTAGAACATAAAACTACGAATTAACTATCGATAACATACAACAATGCCGATTTTAAACAAAAATAGGGAGAAACTCCTGACTATAAGCAAATCAGAAAAGGATGTCGACTGTGTTTGTATTTCTTTCTTCTTCTCGCTAATATGCGCTCGCGCAACGAAGCTCAACGACCGACCGTGCACCGAGCTTTGCTCACTAGCAATCAATAATACCCGTATTTTGGTTTCATTTTATATGTACGGAACAGTATACTATGCTTTTAATCAATTTCACGGGTTTCTATGACATAACAAAGAGACTATACGTTCTACCGCACAAACTCTCTCCTATATGTATAACTGTTGATATATTCAAACAACACAATAAGTTCTCTTGGGATTCAAACGTTTGGAAAATGTGTATAGCAAGCCTTTGTTAATAACTAATGTTAACGTTTTCGAAAAATTAACAAACATTAAAAAGACCTTCAATAGATTACCCTGTTTTTCTCTTATCTAAATCGGTATAAAACTTAGTTGAACGTAAGTTTGTGATTTACCAAGAATATAAGGTTTTACTCAAGATTTGTGCAACTCGTAAGAAGTAAAGGATACAAAAAATATTACAAGATCTATTGAAGCATCACATATTATAGTGTAGTACTATAACACTACTAACTAGCATACCTAGTTACCGCAAAGTGCAACAGTAATTTATTAGGATTGTTAATAACTACTGTTTGCGTAGAACTAAAGAAAAACGGAGCCCACTGAAACAAAACCGATAAGTAATAACAGTCTTCATTGAGATACATCCGTTTTGAATCTATAATTGAGGCCTACATCTTCGAAGTTGAAAAAACGGTCATAATAACCTATCTGACACGTAGCTCACCGCAGGAATTAATAAACACATATTCCAAGCACATTTAAACCCTAACGTATTTTAAAGTATGTTTCTCAGAATTATAAATCAGAAGCAGGCAAGTTTGACCTCTAGATTGATGTTTTAAGATTAGTAAACAACTAAAGGCCAGTAAAGTAAAATGGCTGGTGTAAATAAATTATGATTCCATTTAGTGCAGTGTTTAGGTGCTATTAGAAAGTAGCAAACTCGTTTTTGGTTATTCGAGTACGTATGTGATAATTGTCGCTTCACGAACGATCTCTGCAATAAACAGCACGAAACTCAAAGAACTGGTTTAGTCAGTCACAGATAAAATATTGAATGATTTTGTAATATACGTAAGCACCTGTTTTGCCTAGTATTAATATTGAATATGTGTAGTATACAAAACTAAGATAAGTAAGAAATCAACAAACAACTTTGTGATTGTGATACTTCAACATGTATGGAAGCTGTGATTGATAGAAGTATATAATTATAATGATGATCTCAACTACTACAATATTATTATTCTATTCAATGCGGATGTTAAGGGAAATACTTTAAGCGATAAGTTCAATAATTTATAGCGTTTATTTATCTGTTTCTATCACGCCAAATCATAGTGCGACTCTGACGTAAGAATTTTGAATTGAAAAATGAATAAAAGTTGTCCTAAAATAATATTGATAAAGAAATAGCTGTGGACTAGTAGCACACATGTTGTGCACATGGCTCACATTAAGATGGCAGAGCATACTTGGGATAGACATCGGATACGAGGTGAGCGCTCCGACGCAACTCATCGACCGTTATATTCATATGAAATACATTAAATATGGGACACTCCCAATCAGCACATTGGAAACGGTTACTCTGACTTCAAGTGTACTTGAATCCCGTCGGACCAAAAATAAAACTATGCATTAAGATAGTATAAGTAGAGTTGTATAGTTATTGTTAGGGGTTACGTTACTTTATTTTATTACTTTAACTATCTCAGCAGCTATATTAAAATTTAAATAACATTTAGTTGAGAGCCTATTTATTGATCTGTATTTGGAACTTTTTTTAGCACCTTAAAATGGGTTCATCTAGCATTATCTAAATATTCAAGAATATAGAATAAATCTGAAATTAAATTCGGATTGCTATTATCATAATCATTCAATTTCTAAACATTTCATATGCAAGCAAAGTTGTCAAACCGAAATATCAGTGGATCGTATCGAATTTAAATTTTGAAATATGTCGGTGGTCTGCAGACCGTGGCAACATGGGACATAAAAGTGTCGAGTATAAATGGGTTTCTATTCTAAGGTATGTAAACAGTTGGGCTGGGCGTATTGTATGTAATTTGGGCGAATAAACTTATAAGACAGACTGACATGACCTCCGACCATGCGTCAACGCTATTGTCATGCTTCACAATTTCTGAATTCCTTGGCATAATGAGGCATGGAAATCACCAAGTCGATGTTGATTACACAAGACATTTAAATGCCGCATAAAGTCAAGGCAAAAGTAATAAGATTTTTTATTATTGAAAAACCGGATATTTAAGAATATCCTATTTGAGCTGAGTCACTGTAGCGTTCAATTATTTAGTGTCAATTTACTGCAATATTGCACATGCTGAGTCAGAGGACCACCGTTCGTGTTACCGTATTAAGCTGAGGAGTGTTAAGTGCAACATGAGTATTATCTGTGCTTAACCGAGTTTAAGTGAGAGTATGGCTACCGGGCAGCTACTACATGTAAACGACACGAGTGCGACATGAAGTGCTTCCTTCCGCAAGAACTATTCAGCATTAGAAGTTTGGGAAACATATAGCTTTTACTTCCTATACTATCCTACAAAGATTATATATCAAATCTATACTATAATAAGACTGTAACGAGGTCAAAACTGTACATTGAAGAAAAAAAAATAAAAACCGATGGAATATATTTTATTTTCGATACTGAAGCCAAATTTGCTATTTTTGAAAAAAATGACTGTCTGTCTGTCTGTATGTCCGTTCATCACGTTAATTTTACCGGACCGATCTTGATCAATTTGGCATGAATATAGGTTATACACCTGGCGAACATATAGGATATAATTTATCCCGGATTTCGCAAGGGTTCCCACAGGAGCATAAAAAAACATAACTTTTATATAGTTCCCCATATTTACACGATTAATATTTTCATCGACCGACTTTATCGGACTCTTCATTAATAGTCTTTTGGAAAAAATAAGGGTTTTATCCATTTTCATCAAAATAAATGTCCATTTAATGAATTGCTGTGTAGTGCCGGCCGGCTTAGAATAACACTACCCCATTTCTTCCGGTGGGTGTACGTAAGAGGCGAATAACGGTATTGTGGCTTTTAAGGGATTTTTGGGCGATGTGGTTGGAGACCTTTATTTCACTATCTTTTCCCGACGCAACTTCCAAAAGTGGCTGAGGAACTTCAAGTTCCTTAGCTCTGGCTACCCCTTCTAGGGATTTATAGCCGTGAGTATATGTATGTATGTATGTATGTATTTAATTGTTTGTCAATAGTATGGCTACTAGAAATATACGATACCACAAATTTGACATTATCATTAATGTTGTTGTGGCGTAGCTGTATACCGATTGGTTTAAACTAAACTAACGGATGACCCAGGTTCAAATCCCGGGTAAATAAAGTCTTTTTGAGACTTTTTTGCTTTTATGTTAGGTTAGAATAATAGGATGCACTAATCCTTCTTTTTCACATTCAACTATGCGAATATGTATGAATAAAGATAATTGGAAGTATATTGTATGAATTTTGCGTATTCATTTGGTAGGTTTGAGAATATGTTTATAGCTTTTGTTTTTTTAACTATTTTAACTAATAATCTCATAGATATATTATGTTTTACTTACGCATAAATTAATATTCTCTTTAAGCCTCAGAATGCATAGTTTGTAAATAATAGTAAATATCTCAATGTTAATTCAGTAACGCAATCTGTTGACCGATAATCGCAATCTCTCACACATCACCAACAGTCAGTGTAGGGGGCAGCACCGGGTCGCCAAACTGCTATCCATACTTACTCAAGATATTTTCATTTTTAAACATAGAAACTTGGTTACAAAATGGTTTGTTTCATGTTTCTTATGAACAATTAAAAAGGGTTTTTGGAACTCTTCCCCTAAGAGATTGAAATATATTATACAGATTTTTGATCTATAAATACAATGTATCTAGAAATTTGAATCTTGATGCGATTGACTGATATAACAACTACAAAAAGGATTGTATGAAATTTATCCATCAATCAATCATGAGAATATACTAACGCCTATAAATCCCAAAAAAGGGTAGCCACAGCTCCAGAGATAGTAGGTAATTCTTTATCCACTTTTGGAAGTTGAATGGGCTTCGTCCAACCGTCCAACTGCATCGCCCAATAATCGCTTAAAAAGTTTCAATGTTCTTTATATCTATTACAACGCCCACGGGAATATAAATACAAAAAAACAGAAGTTAGTATAGTTAGTGTTTTGGTATTTTGGATGTAAACTGGATGCAATAAATGTAGTCCACGCGGACGTAGTCGCGGGCAAAAAGCTAGTATTTAATATAGATTGATTATATATGAACTTATTACATTTCAAGAATTAAAACAACCCACGACGTTATGATTGATTTCTATGATGTAAAATTGCTTAACAAAACTACCACACACTAGGTTTTATTTTATAAATAACGCTTAATTTACCTTTAGTGATTTGCTCTATACTAGAAATAGACGAACCATAATACCGTCGCAATGAAATTGAGGGCGGTAGGATGGTAACCGAATCTTTACATCAAAAAACTTATTTTTGATGGTGAGGTAATGAATAATATTCACAACTTCACTGGGTAGAAAAAATGTTCATTCCCGACCTTATGTTTTACTCAAAACTAGATTTCGTGTATTTATACTTTTACATGCAAGATCCAAATGATATATTATGTATCTCAATTAACATGTTGTATCATAAGCATTCAAGGCAATCAATCTATGTCAAAATTGTTTCAATAATATCTTAACAGCTGTCTATCCTAAAAAGTACACCTACGCACAGCTTACTTAATGATTACTGATAAAAAATACATAAAGTAAGGAGGACATTTGACCGAGCCTAGTCAAGGTCAGTGCGACCGTTGGTGATGATGTAAGGACTAAACGTGTTTCTGTTATTTACGAGATTCCGTACATGTACTATTTTTTCTTGTTCATTCATTAATTATGGAACGTTAGTTAGAGGCTTATATATATTTTTCATATATTTTGTAAAGGTGTAATTATTGTAAATATCCAAAATATCTAGAGAAAACACTATCAAACTGTTAATTCATTTCGACATGCAATAATAAAACAGTTTGGCAATTAAAATTTATTTAACCACTTCTCAGAAGAAAATAACCATATTTTTTTATTTCGATATTTAAAAAGTCAATCTGTTAAATATTTATGTAGAATAAACTTCTGCATATTAAATATTCTTTTAATAAGCCAATTACTACATCAATCATTATGAACCATCTATCAAGAGGTCAAATCAAAATGGCGTCATACAATAATAGAGTAGTACGAGTAATTGCTAATATTATTTTTAAACTTTGACCACACAAACATTTAGGCAAACATATTATGTCAAATAACTTATCAACCCAAATTTTATGTGAAGAAACTACTTTTAGCGAATGGAATAGGAATCAGAGACGCCACTAAAAAACTATAAGTTAAGAAAAAATGCCCAGCGTGAGGCGGAGGAGTTTGTAAAGTGCCTCATCAAAGCAAACATAAAATATACACCGGAATAGCAATATTTCAAGTACTGAGGTCTGTCGGGTTCGATCCTCGGGGGATGGTAACCTAACTATTTTAATTTGTAAGATTTAACCCAGTATGGAAGGATATTGCAGGCATGAATTACCTGATTATCCGAAAATTTATTTAATTTCTCAGTTTATAGCCCAATTGTCAACATAGCCGCATAAAACCGAAAGCAAAAATAATAGTTAAATCTTAAATTGCAAACAAGGCAGCCGTTGAACTTGATGCAAAGAATGCCATTTCATTATGGTTATTTTGTAATACAGCTGTTAAAGTAATTGTACTTAATAAACGACGTTTGTTAGGCAATATCCCAATTCAATTAATTGAATTCAACTTTTTTTAGCCAGATATGAATTCTATTGTAATAACTGTGTACAATACAAGCTCAGTATGACTTCTTGCTCTATCTTTTCACCTTTTTATATATCTGTATTTCGAGAAATTGTGATAGGATTAGAAAAAATATTTTACATTCACCTACCCTGACAATCTTTAGAGTTGATTAAGTCGTTTTTTTTTTGCATATTCGTCTACAAAATAAGTGATTCCGTTAACTTTCATAAGCATAATTATTTTCGTAACAATTTTTAAATTTTTTAAATTGTTTGAGCATTAGTAATTCAGGAACATGAATGATTTTATTATCCTACAAAAAAGTGGTCTGGTAAAAGCAAAAACCATTGATGTAAATTATCAGGAGAACAATAAAAAATAAAACTTTTGAACTTGCTTGAGCTTTTAACGAGTTCGTTGTCTTTATCCGGTAAACAAAATGGACTATTTTCCATGTCAGACCGAACTGAAAAACCATTAAAACCTTGCCATGAAGTCCGTAGATCGTTAAATATACACATGTTACTAAGACGTCATTTTAGTAACCATAATTTTGATCTAAAATAAAATTTGTCAGGTTAACGACTAAGTTCAATGTTCTTGTTGTAAACGGATTGCATATAGAGCCAAGAAAAGAGTGAAAAAGTGATTGGCCTCTTGGATTCAAAAAGTATGATCTATTGGAAAATAATAAAATCGTCAAACTATTGTCAGCTAGCGATCATTTTCTGTCCTACTATCACTTCCAAATACAACATCTTCAACATAGTATAATAACGAAAAGGAAGCCATAAAACTCATCTGCAACTGAACTGGAACTGAACCATTTACGAGTATATCAAACAAGGAAGAAACGAGTGGGAATAAATTGATTACCGTTATTTGCCAGTACAATGCAAACACTGAGAGAACATAACAGGTCATTTAAGTTTTCTAATAAATAATGCAAGGGGCGCTAGAAGAGATCCCTGGACCGTCTCCGTATGAATTAACCTCAATTGAGTGTTGTCAAGGAGGCGCTTCGCTGATTGAAGCACTTCACTTTAACTAGCAGTAAATGCCTCTCACTGTCTTAGCTTTAGTTTACTAGATATCTATTTTCAACTTATAGCTCATTTATTTTACTTCTGAATCAGGTAAAGGATTTGTAAGATTTTATATTAAAATTTCGTAAACACTTTTACTCCATGATTGAAACAACAAAAATATCTCAACCGATTTGGCATTGTGGCAATTTTACATTTTAGGGTTCCATACACGATCAGTGAAACGGAACTTCAAAACTAAAATTCAACTGTCTATCACCAGCCTGTATCTCATAAACCTTTTAGTAAGACATTTTTGTTACCACTGTAACAACAAATACAAAAGAAAGCTCCCATCAAGTAAAAGTTATAGTTTTACTCATTTTACTCGATATTGATAACGGAAACAGATAATGGGTTGGAATATCCACCTCAATATTAACTATTCTCGCTTTAAAATAAGTAATTAAATTAAAATCAAATAATCTTTATAGCCTGACTCACTACACTACTTAACAAGTGTCATTCATTTCTAATGAAAGAGTTTCTATTACCGAGTAAATGGGTTAGGTACGATAAAAGATATGGAATCGTAACATAATCCTTTTTGTATTAATTTCTCATAGATAAAAATGTATCGACAGTATTCGAACATGTTGACGAATTCATAGCTATAGTGCGATTTCTTGAAGAATACAGTTTAACTCATGAACTTGTAACTCCGAGTATTATTTATGTAGAGGCTGTTGACCAGCTTTGTCTCTTCAAATAAAAAATGCCATCTGTACAGCAGGTGGGTGCTGACAGTTTCCTAAGAATTCAAGTAAATGTGAAAGCATTTCGAAACAAGAAAGAGAACTTTTGTTTGTACAGAGTGCAACTGTTTAAGCTAGATTAGTGTATGCGTTTGTAATGCAAAAGAATCTGTAAAAGTAAAGAAACCTACTGACTTCAGCAAACAGCATGTTCTTGCGTAAATGTAACAACATCACAATACTGCGCTATATTAAATATTGTGACAATGGTATGAGTTACGTACGTTGACGTTTTTGTTGAAACTCATGTTCCATTTTATGACCTAAATATTGTTGATCTAAATAATCAAGTTGAGGATATTAAATTTCTGCAAAGGGACATCTCTATATTTGAGTGTAAAATATATGCAGTCGATTTAGGACAAATTACATACATACATATATATATATATATATATATATACTCACGGCTATAAATCCCTTAACGGGGTAGCCAGAGCTTTGAAATGAGAAATTCCTCAGCCACTTTTGGAAGTTGATTGGGGAAAAGATGGTAATAATAAACGTTTTTGGTGACGAGTCCCCAACTATATTGCCCAAAAATCACTTAAAAAGCCCCTATACCCTTACTCGCCTCTTACTATCACCCACGGGTAGAAATGGAGTAGTGTTATTCTAAGCTGACACTACACGGCAAATTATTATTATTATTAATAAACAAATCATTATTAATAAACCTTTAATTTAACAATCTGGATTATTAATATACTTCAGCTTTTTATAAACTGGATTTTTGTTATCTTAATGACCTTATGCAACGTTAAAACATATTATCTACTTCAAAAACTTTATCTTTACCGTTTTTGGTAAAGAAACTAAACAAAGAACGATAAACAAAATTGGGTTACATGTTGCTGCAGTTGCTTCTAATGATTAAACTGTTAATACATTAAATTAGAGGTATAACCAAGTTCAATGGTTAAGATAGAAGACTTGCTACTGGATCCAGGTTTGATTCCCGCTGAAGGCAAAACTTATAATGACGAATATATATGTTTGTTTTTTAATATTAGATTGTTATTTATGTGTGCAGTTTTGAATTAATAATTACATCGTTGAATTATTATCCCATATCCTGTCAGTGTGTACATTTCTTTGGGCTAACTTTGTGAGCCATATGCGTCCGTAAATGTGTAGAAGTACAGAATTTCTTATATGTAAAACAAACTTGATCTATGCAAAATGTCCATGTCCATATGTATTTTTTAGTAATATTTTCTTGCTCTATGGGTTCAAAATATGAATTCTTATAAGTAAGTCAAATCACCAAACTCATGACAGTTCCTAGTAAATACTTCCAGTTTTAAAATCATAGTAGATAAAGCAATAAATCGATTCAAAATAATGCAGTGGTTTCACAAGGGATGTTCAACGATAATGGGATTTCGTTTTGGAGCATCCGTTAAAAAGGGCCCTTTTTACCTGGCTCCGTAAGTTGGATAATGAATGACGGACACCATAAATTCATTCACATTTCATTTAGGATCGGTGTTCATTTATGTGTACCTAAGGAAATACACTACTATTTATTATGATATCTCTATTAGTATAACTATAACGCACTAATCAGAAAAATTTTGTTATTTGAAAAATATTTCACATTTTCCTCTGTTGATCATTTTGTTTTACTATTGTTTTGAGCTCCGGATTTTATTTTCACCAGATGTCTCGAATAACAATTGACAAACAAAAAACCCGCAATTTATAAAAGCATTTTGTTTACATGAAAAGCTTAAGAGCGTTGACAAAATCACACTATATTCACACACAAAAACCTAAAACGCACATCGAAACTTGTCACTAGCTTTCAAATCCAAGAGCACAGCACACCAAGTTTTTGTTTATCATTTTTAACGCACGAACGTTATAAAACTGCCGCACACTGAGTCGCGCGTGTAAGTTATGCAAGTCGCAGTTACACACTGGCACTGGCAGCCAACGACGACTACGATACGAACGAAACAAACGAACAGCAAGCAGCATGATTCGAGTTCGAGATCCAAAGCCAGTTTTACTCGAACTTCCTCATAAACTTATACGAAACCGACTCACTAAACACAGCGCGTCTTTATCGCGATGCAGTAGAGTAAAAGAGAACCAACTATACTCTTGATGCACGTAAGTAGTATTGCGCTCAGGAATACGAATAAGGAGGGCTTTTTCTATGTAAGCTGACTGCGGGTCGAAAGAACAGTGCCCGTATTGAGTCACATGCAATGAGAGCTCCAACACAAGGCACCATAACCCGTGATCCCAGATAATAAATAATACTTATAATGTCTATCTATGATAATCGAGGGTGAGAATTTAACTTTTTTCATGGTTTGATCAATAGTATAAAAGTAAATTAATTATACTCTATTTTATCCATATTTTAATATAGGTTTTTTATGGCACAAGTAAGGATTTTGGTAAACTATGGTGGTTATGATATATTGAACAATTTTATATAATGGTACATTATAATGTTCAGAGTCACAAGTTGAAAATAAAGCAGGGTTTGGAACTCTTGCGCACTCATCTTTATCTTGAACACTGAGGTATATCCTGTGCAATGAGATTAGTCATATGCGTTTAGATTTTGAAGTACCAGTCACCTTTACATGTTACCTCTTCAGGTAAGTTTTGATAAATGACATCTAAAGCTAGTAAGATAATATGTAAAGGTATTGTAACAATGTAATCAATAAATTATAATAAAAACGAAATGATGCGCCAATTTGCGAATAATTAATTAATATCGTAACGTGTTTGTGTATGCAATCTTGCGCAAATGACATCACTTCTAAGATTTATTTATCGTGCTTTTATGTTACACGCATGATAACAAGCAGAGTCGCGGCAAAACAAAGAAGACTTGTAATTTATGCCTTTGGCCAAGTAATTAGTTTGCGCTTCACATAGGTCGAACTCTATATTGATTCGATTATTTTTTGATTAGGAAACTATTACAACGAAATTGACGAAATATTTAATACTTTTTATATTAATATTTGGAGGATAACATATATATATATATAACATAAACCTTCACGCCGAATTTGGCAGAGGTACTAATACTTCTGAACTGTGACTTTGTCACCTGGTGTTCAGAGTAACCACGTTTTGCATGGACAGTGTACTCACGTGATAGGGGGCAGGCCTAGCGCCGTTTTGTACGAATACACTGTCACATGACTAAGTACAACTCAGCCATGTGGGTTTCCTCAAGATGTTTTCCCTCACCGTTAACAACCATGATAAATTAACCACACATATGTCTTTAGAAAAGACAAATTGGTGTAGGCCCGACCCAGGATTTGAACACTAGTCGTTTGCACGATAACCGAGTGTTCTACCCACTGGGCTATCACGGTTGCTTATTTGGAGGATATAAAAGCTTAAACAGTAATTTTCTTGGTTCAGTGCTATATTATTGTACTTGTTCGTTTTAGTTGAACAATACATCAACCACTCCTACGGTTTGAGTGAAATATGAGAGCTTGACCCGTATAATTAGATATTTATTTAACAAAGAAGAACATGCAATTTGAAATGGCACTGTCACATCCCAAAAACGAGTATCCAGAGCTTCAGAGCGAAAAGCTCCTCAACCACATTTGGAAGTTGATAGGGGACAAGTAGGTAAAAATAAAGTATCGTTCGTGATGGGTCTCCAACCGCATCGCCTAAAAACCCCTTAAAAAAGCCCCATCCCATTGGTAGAAAGGAGTAGTGACGTTCTAAGTCGGCACTACGCAGTACGGATAATAATATCTGAAGCAAATAAAATCTAAAACAACTAATTTATTACCAATGGTAATCATTTTATTAGTTTAGTGATTTCTTGTACTTGGTCGTTTAATCGTTTTACATGAACAATACCAAACATTCAAGTTTGGGTGCTTCATCCGTATAATTAGATTTGATTCAACAAAGTAGATGAAATTTTAAGTGTTACTGTCACACCGTTTGTTGATTTTATGTTTTTTTACAAAGTTTAATGATTACAGAAAAATATTCCATTAAAGCATTTCATATATTTATAAATTATAAAGTGATGTTTTTGTTGTAAATTTTGATTGATGGGATGGATCATCATCCAATTTTGTTCTTCTAATTCTATTGTAAATGATGATTATGAGAACGAGCCCGGTAAAAGTTCGTTCATTTTGATATAGTACTATTTTGAATGAGGCTCTTGACGGGTCTTTCTAATCATAGCTGCAGGTCTGTACTCGACCCACATTTGCGTCTTTTAAACGTATTAATATATATTTAATGGTGATTCCATCTTGTGTAATAACATGGGTACAAACATAAACTCTAACCATTACTTCTCTCAACAATTGATTTTTACATTGTAAGATCCTGGGAAACCTTTAACGCTTTGATAGCGGAAGGTTATATTTTTATACGCGAATTCTATACATCTGCATCTAACTATACATCTGCATTTACTCCATTTTTCGATTGGACGGTACTCAAAACTTTATTTCAGACTAGTGGATCGTCCCAGCTTCGCACGGGTAGCGTTGTTTTTTTAAATATCTGAGGTTTTTTTCTTCAGTCACTGCTCAAGCATCGTGAAATTCAGCGCAATGTTTTCAATTTATTAAATTTATAGCACTCCCTAAACAGTGTAGTTTGGTGATTTTAAATGCGCTTTGATGAACGGTTCAGTAATTCCGTTTAATAGCAAATTTTGAAATAAAACGCTATGAAGTATTTATAACAATCTAAAAAATAAATCATTACGTGATTTAGGATGCAACTACTCGCGCCATCAAGTATGTTATATGTAAATTAGTAAAGATTTGGTTTTGGTCACGGGCGCGATGGCTTATTTTATGTATAATTTCGGTGTTTGTCTATCGATTTCTATGATTCTTTTTTTATTGAATAGGTAATAATGTTACCTTTTTTAAATTAGGGATGAGTGAGAGGTTTACAAACGTAAGAGTAAACAAATATAATCAGAATGTTCCGAACTGCTAAGCTATCAGGAATTACACGTGTCATTGTGAGTCAACCGTAAAAGATAGACATAAACTGTTAAAGATTTTTTTTTAGATAATTTTATGAAGAATATTTTCGTCATACATGATTTCTATGTAAGTTTAACCATTAAGGCTGCACACGCGACGGAAGCTTAAAAAATGGAGTAACTTCTCCCGTTTTCCCAAAATTCCCCAAAATTCCCCTTTACTACTCTGCTGGAAAGTATACAAAAACCTGCGCAGGAGTATGAAGAATAATTGTACCAAGTTTCGTTAAAATCCGTCGAGTAGTTTTTGTTTCCATAAGGAACATACAAACCGACAGACAGACAGACAGACAGACAGACAGACAGACAGACAGACAGACAGACAAAAATTTTACTGATTGCATTTTTGGCATCAGTATCGATCCCTAATCACCACCTGATAGTTATTTTGAAAATATATTTCATGTACAGAATTGACCTCTCTACAGATTTATTATAAGCATAGATTGAAAGTACCCACAGGGTTGAAAGTAGCAGAAAATCCAATTGCACTCTAAAACTTTATAACTCAGCGCTCTTTATGTATATTTAACAGCCTCTATATAAGGTCTGCGCAAATAACAATAAAGTCAAACGATCGATTCATGAAATTAAATCGCCATTCAAACCAATTGATACCGGAGCATTCGTTTTTAAAGCAAATGCGATTTTATTGACAGTCAGACCGCAAAAACTTGGTCAAACCATAGAGTTGTGTCGCTACCAAGTCAGCCATAATTATTTGAACCTTACAGTATTCAACTCATTTGGAATTCTACTCAAGTTCTCTGTTTTATATTCTTAAGATGTTGAAGTATATCCTGATTGGAATTACAAAGTTATTGGTAAACATTCCTATTACTTTACCATTTATGTTCATTTACTGGGAATTATATTAAGTAGATACTTGACCTGAGGTTATCTAAGTAAAGTAATGCATACTAATGTTTAAGTAGTATATTGTCAAATAATACACACACATGTACTAGTCTATAATTCTAAATAGGGGTAGCTAAAAATCAGTAGCGGTAACAGTGAGCCGGTCAACCGCAACGCCATTCCAACCATTCGATAGCTTTGAAACCTTTACATATACAATTACACTAAATGAGAAATACATATAGTATATATGAAGCTTAATTATAAATTATCATGAAAGTTCACAAAATCTCTAACAGTACCCTGTCTGTTGGTTTACCTCTTCATTTATTTCAAATGCATAGATTGATTAGGTAGCTGCCATTTATAAGGCTCTGATTTATATCTCATGGGAAGAATGCCATTATTGCATTTATGTACTCTTCAATGAAATTGTAGAGATAATAATTCGTGTACACCTTAATAAAAAAGATAGCAAGATTTCTTGGATCACTACAGTTAGAGAGATCTCTTAGAAATAAGAAGCAAATTTAAACCATTTGTGATGAGAAACTATCCTTAAATATATCGTTTTCACAGTGAATAGAAACAGAGAAGTGAAATAATGACCGACATTCAGAGAAGAAGAGTCACTAGTTTGCCATCAATAAAGCGGTCATAATGTCGTCTATTGAAATCAGTGACTGTTTCTGGTCAACACTACACAGTTGGGGACAAAAACTAAATGCTGGTGCTCTTGTGATGAATTATTTATGTGAGTCAGTTGCCTTAACGTTCAGTAAATTAGTGAAACAAAGGAATTATTGGAGAGTACACTTTACAACCTGTAGACTATGTAAAAAGTGAATGTGGGAAAACTTTTGACAATATAAGCTAGATATTGTAGGAATATTATTTGTGGGGATTTTTTATGGTTAAATTTTCAATTAAATCAAACTGACGCAATAAATAATTCCCTCCCAATATTTTTCTAAATATTAGTACTAATAACTATTTATCAAATCAAAAACCTTGTACCTATTAGTACTTTAAAATCGTTGTATGTAGCGTCCAAAGTTTGAAGAATTAACATGTTTCAAAGTAAATAAAGAGGTTTGCCAGGATCGATCGTACAAAGTGGCGATCGATTGTCTCTGCCTACCCTAATGGGACTATAGGCGTGAAAATATTAATGCATATCCGTTAATTAATGTTTTTTTTTATTGTATAAAGCTAAAATCTAACTTTCACATGACATGAAATGATGCATGCAAAGACACATAAATCTTCTCTTGTTATTTCAAATTGCCCATTACGACGCATTATAATAATTTGAAGTTTCCTTTTCAGATACTTTAATAAATTATATGGAATTATAAGTGTAACAACTATGTTTTTATTTAAAAATTGCGTATGTGTGGTACTAAGCCACACCGTGTTGGCTTCATGAGTGCAACTATTTCATTTATTTTCACATACTATAAGACACTTTTTCTCTTATTGTAGGTATGTGACATTTTTAGTTAAAATTATTTTTTAAAATGAAAAATGTTATATTTAATTTAAACCTATTTAATGTCGGGGTCGTACAAAAAGGCAACGAAAGGATCACTTCTTATCCTTTTTCTTTCTCAATTTCAAATGTTTTTCATCCATACTACATCTAATATAATATCTGCCTAACATATGATAGGAAAGATAGTTTCAATTTAATGAAGCTATAAATACCCTCTTAGCCTCAATACTTTTAAAAATCAATGGGATCGTAAATGTATCATACGAATGTTGGTCAATGCAATGCTTAGGGTACAATGACAACGTCAAACCAAGTTTGTCGTCATTCGCCGTTCACCATACTAGGCCACTAGTATTGAAGCTTTGTCATGCCGCACCTTCCATATATAGCGTGATTTAGCGCAATTACATATTATTGATTTGAATGAGTGTACACAACTCATAGTCTTGGCTGCGAGCAATCATCATTATTATGGTATGTTTTGTTGGCTCGTAAATCTTGAATTGTACAAATTATAGTTTACTCTCATAAACTTTAGCAATTTGATTTGTAAAGAAATTAATGAGAGAAATTGAAAGGTTTGTGATTAGAGTTTCTCTTCGAGAGTTCTCGGACCGAGAATTCCCGGGAAATTTTGCCTTACTCGAGACGAGAAAAAAGTGGTCGAGAAGTCGAGAAATCGAGAAATTCAGTCCAAAATTCTAAAAACTTAATAACGCGCTTGCGCGTGCGACGCGGTGTGTGAGTGACCACCACAGACACTACAAGCAATATTGAAACTGTTTTAACAAGAAGCTTGATTAAAAAAGAGTTTCAGTTATATGAATCAAGTGGCAAAAGAACACCTAATCTGGATAACTTGTATAATGCTGTTATGTCAGCAAAACCTACATCGACAGAAAATGAACGGGTTTTCTCATTGTCTGGAAACTTTGTGACAAAAATACGAAACCGATTGTCAGATGATGCTATAAACGCTCTCGTATTTTTAAAGGCTTATTTCATTCATAACAAGACTTAGTGGGCTAGCTTTTGAAGCAGTTCGCTTTAAATTGTGATTGTCATTATAACTACAAGATTATTAATTATTTATTAGGTTCTATTGTTTACTTAAGTAACGAAAAGACTATTCATTTATAAGAAATATTGAATAGTTGATACAAAGACTAAACTAAGGTACCTTGCTCGTAATTATTAAGCTAGGCTGATTGTTATTTTTTTATGCCTGACTTATGACGTTTTATTTTATGCTACATAATTGTAAAGTTTGTAGTACATAAAGAGACTAAAAGTAAGTTATTTAGTATGTAAGGTACTAAGTTTTACTGTGGTGACATGATCACATTGTTTTTAGAAGATATTTTATTTGTTTTTTCCAAAGAAAAAGACTATTTATTTATTTGTTTGTTTGCTAACTACTAATTGTTTGTAGAAATAATGATTAAAAGATCTCACAAGAGCTTATTTCGCTTAATTAAAGATTTCTATACTTAAAGTCAAATGAAACTAAAAATAAACGTTGTTGATTTATAAATATAATATTTTTTTTAATTGATCTACAAAACCAAGTACAAAATTAGGAAAGTAATAATACAACAATATTAACGACATGTTTTTCTTTTGCACTCTACTTGATGTAGATAATGCATGATTGTTAACACAAGAACAAAAAAATACATTAAAAATTAAACACTAAGAACACTAAAAAATTTAAATAAAAATTAGACAACAATGCATGAAAAAGAAAAAAAACTCAAAAAAAATAAATAAATATGGAGCACTATAATAAATTGATAATGAGTGTTTCACGGCTGCCAAGCTATCATTAAATATATCTTAAAGAGATCGAACTGAGTTTGTTGACGAACACATGCGATAAATAGGGGAGTGAGTTCCTAGATTGGTCCTTACTGACGGAAGACGAAATCTTGAAGCCTTGATAACATAGTCTTTTATCATAAGAAGTTAGGGTATGACACAGGCGATCATTGAAGCTTAACATGTTGTTGAATATTACATAAAAAGCGTAGTTTTATTGTTAAATCACACATTATTTTTTAAAAATTTCCATATTTCTCGACAACCCGGGAATTCCCGGGAAATAGTGGTCGAGAATTCTCGTGCTCCGGGAAATGAAAAAGGTCGAGAAATGAGAAACCCTATTTGTGATTGTAAGACAAAATATAAACATAATTTAAAGTTTGAAAATATTTATACGACTTGACGAGTTACATCATCCCTTTGAAAACGTACATGTGATAAGGGACGCACTAATATATATTTTTATTACCTTAGTAGCCATATTGATAAATAAAATAAAACCGCAGGACAGTTACCTACTACACAAGAGTTTAACCAAAACCTTATTTTACAACTGTACCGTACTTTTAAAGGACTTTAAATTCGATCAAAGATCATTGCAAATCGTCACTAGCGTTTCTCACTAAGAAATACGAGTAACTTGCTCAACCCAACCCAATCTCGAACATAGAATAGGCATTATTGGAAATCAAAGACTCGATGGTATCATATTATTTTCTCCGAATGCCCATGCAAGGTAAGATTCATAAAGTTTCATCCATGCTAAGAATGAAGCGTGTCTAGTCATCAATCAGCACAAAGCTACCTAGTTCCGAAGACAGTTGCCGTTTGGCACAAATTCCTACACCCGATATGGATGCTGTCTCACGGCCGTGCACCTGAGGGCCGCTATTCCGAGATAGCGAAGTAGTACTTACTGTTGTGATATTTCACACAGTCTACTGTTGATAGTGCTAATTAATTTTCAGAGTAAGAAATTGCAGACGAAAACGTGACTGGCAGTTTTACGAGTCAGTTTGTTTGGTTGAAATGAGAGCAAGTTTGAAAAGTATGCACTTTATTGTGATGGCAAGAAAGATAAGAAAAATATTTTATTACTGCAAGAAATGTAAAAAGTCTGTAAGAATGTTGAAATTCGGAAGAAGTGAATAGAACATATTGATATAATTTTAATTCAAAATGATGTTAAACTTAATAGAACATTTAATGATTCGTACAAATACTGTCATTAAATCATTTAACATTTCGATCAATCAAGCTAAGTGGCGAAGTCTCTGCCTACGCTTATGTGAATAAAGAACGTAATTTTAATCAATCATTATTGAGTCAATAAAGGTTCATCATATACTTACACAAATATGCAGTAAGACAAAAATCTATTTACTAAGAATGTAACTAATAACAAGGCCTAGCGGATTTTTCGTAACGACGATGTCTCAATTTGTAACCAGCGGCAAGACCTATCACGATAATTCATTTAACCTTTGGATCTTTATGAAAGCAAAAACATGAATACCACGCGCCCCGGTATTCCGGGTGTAACCAATCCAATACATCTTAATGCCTTACTAGATTGCAAGTGAGTAACGGAAGACCTTACGATTATAGAAACCCAGGTTTTGAGGTTTGAATTCTTGAGGTCGGGGTATTATGTGCCACTGTAACCGCAAAGCAGGCTTCACTATGAACGCAGAAAATTGGAAAGTTCGAGTTGAGATGAATCACGTACTGATGTTTTTGGTGGAGTTTTTATTTAATTTACTTCAATGAAATTAAATATATTTTTAGGAAGGTACACTAAAATCGAAAAATAGTGAAAAGTATCTATTTACAATTGTACAATTGTTTATTTAGTCTGTTATACGATTTTATAAAGTAACACATAATTGGGACAATGTGTCAACTATCTTCTAGGTGCCATAATTGTCCTTTTTTTGTTTTGTGCCAAATAAATACTATTCTTTCTTTTATTATTTTTCTTCTAAATCGTTTAGATCTATACGATTGCAACTTAGAACTTTTATATTTTAAAATTTGAACGGTTGTTCTTCAGATCAGATATTCATATCATATTTTGTGCGGAGACCGTACCCTTGTGTTAGGGGGGTTACCCTTTCGGTATTTAATACTAGTAAACCGTCACTTCAATATAAAATTTGAAATTCTTTTATGATTTTCTGTAGATAAAATTCAGTATTTGTGTTCATTCTTAAAACATAGGGACCATCTGGTGTACTACTGACCAATTTAATAAATTACTTAGATACTAATATTGTGTAAAACACGTAAAAAACAAAGTTAAATTAATAAGATATGATTCAGTAATAATAATGACACAATGAATATAATCTCTTTACCGCAGGATATGTCAAGTCAAGATGGTTGATAAGCTTGAAAAGAACAATCAATATCGTATTACGAATCAGTTCGGTGGGTGTAGGCTTCTTGTTTTGTCGTGCCAACAAAATATTAGGTTACAAAACAAAACATGTAACTTAGAGATAGCTGTGGTGAGAACAGAAGCATTGATTAGGTCATTTTATAAAACTTCCAACTCATCTTGACGATCACGTCATTATCGTCGTTCGAATACTTCTTAATATCAAGTGAAATTTTTGACATTTGATGTCCCAAGGACCCACACTTTGCTGGGGCAGTACATTCAAGTGGTAGGGGGTAGGCCTATCGCCCTTTTGTATGAAATACTGTTAAATGACTAATTGCAACTCAGTCATGATTTTCCCGTGAAGATATTCTTCAACGTTACCTTAAAAAAATTTGGTCATGACTGCTTTGAACGATGGGTAATCAAACTGATGCTTTGAACCCACGTATCCTACATCAGAAGCGGTAGTGTTCCGCGGTTCTGTCAAGATATTTTTTAAAACTCTCCTATTACAATATGATGTGTGGAGAAGGTAACAAGCACTGATTGTGTTAACAAAGTTATGATGAAACAATTTAAATGATAATTGATGTTTAAGAATTCGTACAAAACGGCGATAGGCCTGCCCCCTATCACGTGAGTACACTGTCCATGCAAAACGTGGGTACTCTGAACACCAGGTGACAAAGTCACGTGATGTTCAGAAGTATTAGTACCTCTGCCAACCCCTTCGGGGATATTCGGCGTGAACGTTTATGTTATGTTATGTTATGAGTGAAAGTATAGTAAGACTCAATCACAACATAAACAAAATAACTACTAAACCAACATAAAAACTAAAGGCGCTCCCTCACCGGGGGCGCTCGCGTGTAATGTAACGTTACAGATTTGAGCATTACATCAGTGAAAGAGGAGAGACGAGCCACCACTTTCTATCTCATATTTCCTTCACCTTCACCACCTTTTTAAAAAAAATATCAAAAATGGACTATTCTATTAAGAGTCACCCGCGGTGAAGCGTAAAAATCACTCAGTGAATCTTAATACCTGTTTTTCTGTCCCTTGCGCAGCAATTTATTTTCAAATTAAAATGATTTCAATTCCTATGTACACTATTTCCATCATTTATTTTAATCGAAATCGAATTATCCTAGGAAACTTATGCTTTATCATCATGCATAAATATATATGCGCGTCTGATTGAATAACCTTCTCCGTTATTGGTCCGTGAAAATGTTATTGAGAGCTGATGAGTACTGTTATGGTAGTTGAGATTATAAAGATAGGAATTATAAAATATAATGATTAAGAAACATAAATGTGTGTAAAACGATAGATGTCGTTATCGATATCGTCTACATCTATCGGAATCAATGGCGTTATTATAAGTAAGTAGCATTGTGTCAATAATTTTGCATTGGGCAGATCCATTATTAAAAACGTATAAACCAATCGTATAAGAATCTTTCATCCTAAAAACATCTATAGAACTCTCAGCAAAAGTCTCTTTCAAGTCCAGATGTATACAACCAGACTAAAACAACCAACATAGTTGATATCTTTATATAATCACTCACTATATAATACTCTTGTCCATAAATGCCAAAAAGAGATATTCAGAGTTTAAAGAAAATTAAAGTGTTTAAGGGTCTGTCTACCCCAATGGGAGCCAATGGGGTGATTGAATATATGTACGTATTCATGTACATAGGTTTCTGAGAAGTTGCAGTCTTTAAATGCATAAGTAAGTTAAGACGTACGAAATCGTGTATTGCAAAATTTATGCACCCCAAAGATATATACAACGATAGATTCTCAACTTCCCACGTCCAGTAGTTTTTCGCAACATTCGCCAAGCCGGCGGTTAACATTATAGTACTATTTTCACCTGACGATATCTTATACGAACTACCTTACTACAGGAGTCTGTACAAAATGATTTCAATAACCATTAATTCGGCGTGGTTATCTTTCGTTTCTATGTCAATTATTCCATGTTAATAGACAAAACTCTCTAGAAAATGCTATATATTTCTATAGACGTATCACAATTCTATATGACAATAAACAAACATACACTCACAGCTGTAAATCCCAAAAACGGGTAGCCAATGTCTCAAATCTAGAAATTCATCAGCCACTTCTGAAAGTTGCTTAACCTAATTAGCTCAGTGATATTGCAGTCAACCCACGGATTCACAATCTTTTACGGAACACGGACCGGCAAGACACAGGTACATATTGTGAATCGGGGTTACACCTCTGTGCCTTGTCTTTTTATTATAAATAATAGATACGGTAGGAAATCATCATGAAAAAAAATGGTAGAGTTATCCTTAGTCATGTACTAGATACACGTTATCTGAACAGTCTGAAATAGTTTTGCACTGTCTCAAGTCTGTCGATTGACACTGCTTTAGGGACCACTTAGTGCCAGGAGACAAAATTTTCCTTGAGGTTGGGAAGAAATTTCTTCTGCCATATAGATAAATTCATGTTATCACTTTTTCTGCCACTTCTTCATTGAGATTTTCTCCTTCGGATAATTGTATCATTCAGAGGTAATGCCATTTAAATAAAAAATGTGAAAAAATAGTTACTTACATTCGTTGTAAGTTGAGTGGTCAAAGTGTGCACTTTGTCTTTTGCGTCGGTCAATTCCCGGCGAAGCTTTCGAACCTAAATAAAAAACATATTTTTAAGTATAGTGTTAAAGCTCAATCAGCTCATCTCAATATCTGCATTGAAATCATAATTTTAAGGGTTCCATGCCAGTATAAATAATTAAATTACAAAGTATCTAATATGTAATATCCCCAAAACAAGCAAGTGTTTTTTTATATAAACATATGTATGCGTTTGCATTTGTCCGTCTCATATACATGCTGTTAACCAAAATCAACCTATGCAGGGTAATCTTCAAAATACATACATACTAACAAAATATGTATAATGAAACAGAAACTTGCTAGTTATTTATTTTCTTTGCGTCTAAAATATTGAAGTCTTAACTTCAACCAGCCGCTCGCTAGAATAATTGATATCCCTTGCTAAATATAAATAATCCATACGATTACATTGCCTAACCTTGGTTCTATTTTTTTTACATTTGGATTCTTACCTCATGTGCCTGCCTTTCTTCGTTCCCGGCCCCAGCAGCTAATGACGACGCAGTTGACACCAGGGACGCAGTAGATCCATGCGCTACAACAAAAAATATGCTATTTGTAATACGTCATATAAAGTAAAGCATAGGGTTTGTTAGAAGAAATGTAACCATATTTAGCTGAAGTCTAAATTACAGAGCTGTACATCTAAAATGTATCTGATATAATACTACCAGCTCCTTCTTAGGTTTCCGCACCTACATGTAAAAACCTATCACTAAGGTATTTTTGTCTGTAATCGGGCTGTATTTAATATAATAGGTATTCACTATTAATTTTTCTAGTTATCATACATAGCATGTTTTTTACAGAGAATATATATAACTCAACGCGTTCTGACTCCAAATTCATGTTTAATTCCAGTACCTTCTTGTGACACTAGATGGCGGTACTTAAACGTTTAATAGAAAACGTTTTTATAGTACTAGTAATAATATGTTCACATCCGCAACGTGCATAATGATCAAGTTAAGATAATGATAGTGCGCAATACATTACAAACGCAGGCTGACCCCCACGACATTTATAAAAATAATATGCTAAGTATTGTACACATTGAAAAGGTGTAGAGATAACTCCGCAATGGATATGTCAATCTCTTATGAATATCCCACAATAACATTTTATTGTTTTGATCTGGAGGGTTTGTGACGCCGTATTATCAGGAATAAAAAAAACTGCATTCAGAAGTCCAACAATTTTGAATAACTTTACTTTGTTTACTTACCGTCATCATTTTTCTTAGCGTAGTGATGTGAATGTCTGGGCGTATGCATCATATTGCCAGGCTGGTGCGTGGGACTAAGAGCAGATCTAGGTGATGGCGATGGAGGCTCCGATAACCCATAGTTGATACCTTTAATGAAATATTAATATAAATATTATCATCCAATGGCATACGGACTTATGGCCAAAGGTTTTGTTTCTAATATCACCGGGAATCTGAATTAATTGATGTATTTTTGGATGGTAAATTGATAAACAATAAATTTTAGAGTTTTTTTCTGATTTTCCCTTTTGTGATGATTATGAAGATTCTAAACACAAATATAGTCTCATATTGTGTAAGTTACGATAGTTTTCATGCATTTTTCTATTGGCATGGATAACACGAGCTTCTAAATCTCTGTAGTTAAATCGTAACTATCGAATCAGAATTTTAATTTTTTTTAACCACTGCTCTATCATGATAAAATATAGATAAAACCTTAAGATATTTAAGTGCAAAGATAAATCAAAATATTTCTTTCTAAAAAAGCTAGTAAATTTTTTATACTGTAGGTAAAAGTAATAAAAAGATTCTTACCTTGTCCTCCAGCGCCATATTGAACTGGGAGGCAGTAGTAAGGTTCATAGTCACTTTCTGAAGATCGTTGCAGCATTGATGGGTATAGCTTCTCAGATTTTGTTGACCTATATTCAAACAAATTGTAATAAATAAAAAATTGGTACGCTTAAGCGATACAAGAAGCACTAGCAAATAATAAATAAATTATAAAAGCGTATAGTCGCAAATGATCTGTACCTTTTAAAATAACTGTGAATTACAAAGGGTATTTTTAGATACTTATATGGATCAGCCATTTCATGGAATGTAATGTAGTGGCCCATATCTTTTTAGCAACCAAATGTATTAGATAGAAATCCAAGTTAGTTCATCAACGTTTAATAGGTATATATTTTTGTAATATCTAACTATTCAAATAAAACATGACTAGATAATAATGTAGTTCTATTAAATTTTGTAAATATCTCATATGTTGACCGTAGAGACATAAATTAGATAAATCAGTTTTGGTATATCAAATTCAATGGACATTTAAAAAAATACTCAAATTGAACTAAGCATAGGCATTTGGTTTAAGCATTGCTCGAAATAAACGATGCGACTTTGACAAAAAGCATAATAAAATGAGAGCAGAAACGATATAATTATAAACATTAAAATATTATGTCTTCATTTAAAAAATGGACAATCTGTGAAGAATTTCATTAATCAGGAAACATATATATAGTTACAAAATATTTAAAATAAGAAAAAAGGGACGAGATGTATTTATGAAATTCCAGCGCCTACTACCTTGTGGTTTTTCAACAATATTTAAATCAAACTAAGTATATCAAAATAGCTTGTATATACCTAAACTTAAAATAATATAAAAAAAAAAAACTGAATCATGTAAAAATAAAGCTTTACGTGCAAGCAGACATATAAAAATGATTAAATGCGTGCCAACTGGAAGCAACAATTAAAACAACTTCCTTGATGTGGCATACCTTGGAAACGTCCTATCTCTCAGATAGCTAGAATTTTATTACACCCATTATAATACATATTTTCACATCTTATTATTAGCCAATTAAAATACTAAACTAATGAAATCGAATTGTAGAAAATGATGGGAAAATTTTAAATAGAAAATGATGAGTGATGATGTCAAATGCTTAAAGTCCATCAAACCCATGATGCTACCTTGAAGTACCCCAGTATTGACGTACCTAATGCTGTTGCTCCTGTTCAATCTGGTACCCTGAGCGTCTCGGTGCATGATGAGCTTATTATGAGTGAGTGAACTGCGATGATGGTGGGGGTTAGTGGAAGAAGGATGAGCAAGATGCGTCGAATGAAGGGACGATAGGGACTCCATTGATTCGCCTTCGGAGAGTCGGCCTCCGCTCGCCGTGTAAGTGTTACTGAAATGGGCGAATAGTTTTAGCCGTGTTTCTATTTTATTTAATATTGTACGCCACGGCCGAGTAGAAATCCAAAAATTTGAATAAGTTATTAACTGTCTGCAAGATAGGGCAAATAGTTTTTTTTATATTATTAAATTTTAAACTCGGACTAGCAAGTGAATTCACTGTTACTTCTTTTTAAAGAGTTATTGCTACGTTGCTAAATCATAATATGATACCCCAATTCAAAAAAAGAATATTAATAATGTGATGGGTAAGAACATGACATGGATGACAAACGGGTGCATAACATACTATATATAAATAGACATGATAAAGCAGTGCAGAAGGAAAGGACAGATATAATTTTATCAACACATTCAATTTCATTAAACACTTCACACGCTCACTACAAAACTAAATATTACCTGTGTCTCAGCCAAGGGGCGTAAGGTACTCCATAGTCGGATTTCACATCAGAATACGTTTGTGTGTCTGATAAACTTCCATCACTAATTTTAATGCCACCTCTTGGAGAAATTCTGAAAAAACAAAATGATCTTAATATTGCTACTATTGTAATAATTGATAATAGATGAGGCGTTTAATAACCACTATGCTCTTACTAACTATATTTTGAAATGAACGTTTGAATACACAATATTTAGAAAAAGATAATGTTTGTTTATTTTTGTTATCGCGACTGTCAATCAAACTCAGAGCGCCCTCCTTTTCAAATGTTTGCAGTTAAAGTACGGCTTTCATATTATTTACATTTAAATCTTAATCTCACCTAAACGTATGACTCATATCAGTGCGAACAAATATATCTAAAGTTTATTATAAGTTTGAATTGTATCCGTGCACATATTATGACACTCAAATGTGATATGGCATACTTTGGGAATGTTGTTAAAGTTTAAATCAAGCTGCAGAGGCGGATTAAGTACCTAAGCTGCTGTAGCTGCTTGATCGGCGTTTTGCCACACATTATTACTAGTTAAGCCTTATAATCGTGGTAATTCTTTACGGGTACTTAATAGTTTAAATCTTTTTGTTCATGAAAACCACATGTGGGGAGTATTACTAATTAATAAAGAATAAATAAAGGAAAGAAAAATTTCGACACAGGCGGGATTCGAACCCGCGACCTCGTCGCTCTTGCCACGCTATTGACACGGTAGCTCAATTGGCAAGAGTGACGGGGGCGTATACCCGAGGTCGCGGGTTCGAATCCCGCCTGTGTCGAAATTTTTCTTTCCTTTATTAATTCTTTATTAATTAGTGTACTTAATAGCTTTTTATATAAATAATCTTGAAAAGCTACAGCTCTTGTTATTGCTTTAAATGCAAAAATATGTGAGGCGCGAGAGCTAGAATCGTTCACAAGTTTAGAATATTAGTACATACATATATACTCAAGGCTATACATCAACAGTAGGGATAGCCAGAGCTTCAGAATAAATTCCTCAGCCACTTTTGGAAGTAAAGTGAGGAAATGATTGAAAAAAAACAGGTTCTTAGTGACGGGTACCAACCTAAATCGCTCAAATCATAATCATCATCAAAAGGGATCATTTCAAAAGGCCCCAATACCCTTAATCGCCTCTTACAAACATCCACAGGAAGAAATGGGGTAGTGCTATTCTAAGCCGACACTTCACAGCATCTATTGGTACTGAATCGAAATACTAATATATGAATAAAAAGCCCTAGATACACCCCTGTACTAAATAATTAATGTTAGGAGTTATAATTATTTAGAAACTCTCCCATTCTAATATAGCCAGAAGTGCGATCGTCTCACTCATTCCCGCAATTGATAATTACTGTTGTCATCAGCTGTTCAATTGAGCCAGCCACTTAAATTTGACCCTGAATCACAGTAACGAACGTCTCGCACCATACTATGGGTATTGATAGTATTAGGTATGTTTCGAATGTACTTTTGTTCTTTTAAATCTTTGATCTTAATTTTCAACACATAATTGGTTAAAAAAACGGTTCTGTTTAGAGTTTTGAGTAAATAATTATTTATGTTTGCCGTGTAGTTTGGTATCGTTTCGGTATAAAATTATAATTATAATTTGACATGAAATATTTAATTTGGTGAGGCAGACTTCGGAGGACACACTTGGACCAAATAGAGAGTGTGCTCATAAAGGCAGTAGTATGAAAAATAAAAGACCATGTATGAAAAGAATGATGAATGTAAAATAAGCTAGAGAGGTAAGCCAGGACCGAACACAGTGGCAATCGATGGCAGAGACCATCAGTCAGACAGAGGCATCCCAATGGGAACTAATGCCGTGTGTAGATGTATGTATGTTATTTACCTATGATGATGGAAAAGAGCTGCAAATTCATGGGTCCCTGGTTTCGGTAGTGACTGCGACCCGAGAAGTCTTTCCCTTACTGATGCGGATAGTTGCGCAGCTGCTGTGCCTCCCAAGGAATAAGACTTAGGACTGATGCCATTTTCTGTAAAATTAATAATAATAATTTTATATTTTAAATTGTATATTTTCTTTTTCGGCCATGGGAGAGCCGAGAATCTGAAAGATATCCAGGAATAATAATAATAAATTTATTATTGAAAAAAACATATTATTTCAATGGTTAAAAATATTAGTATCTGAGCATAAATTTGCTTTGAGCTCATTGGATATTAACGAACGAGTAATTAATTGCTAAATTGTCAATTTTTAATTAACCAATATGTGTAGCCATAACGTCTGTGACCAATTTTGTCACAAATTATAAAATGAATCAAAATTTATCCATTTACCATTTACCCCAAGCATTTCAGCACGCTTCTTACACTAATCAGTAGCCGCTTTTACAGTGAAGATGATTACTACAGCTTCGTATATGAACTGTCCAAAATGCAAAACTATTTTATTACATTTATTTAATATCCATATTTTTATATGTAAATGATATCTTACTATGTATTTGTAGATCTTGGGTGCAAGTTTGAGTTCCTCCTGACACCTTAACTTTCGTTCGAGGCACAGCTGACACCTGCGCAGTCCGGCCATCTGGTAATTACAAATAACGTATCACAAATTGTTTTACATGTAACTTTAGCTCTTGTTTTTCATTTGCATTTAGTATTTCCTTTCATATTTTCTATATGTTCCAACCATCATAAGATTCATATCTACCACAACGCTGACGCATCACACTCTAGCTCTCATTACATCGCAGAAGAATATAAAATAAATCAATATAAATCTTACTATGGCCATGTGACACTCCATTGCTTTGCATGTTAGACTGCTGAGCACCATTTTGTCGTTTGATGTATCCAAAGTTCTGTGGAATTTTCGCTTTGCTGCCTCCGCCATTGCTCGAACTTGCGGCACTTGAGGGTCGTGAATTGGTACCACCAGGCGATTGTAGCTACAAAAAGAACCTTATTAGCTTGTTGATGCTCTAAAACATAACATAACATAAACGTTCACGCCGTTTATCCCCGAAGGGGTTGGCAGAGGTACCAATACTCCTGAACTCACATGGCAAGCGCCATCTAGTTTCCAGAGAAGGTACCCACGTTTGCTTAGACAGTGTACTCACGTGATAGGGGGCAGGCCTATCGCCGTTTTGTACGAATACATGTCCCATGACTAAGTACAACTCAGCCATGTGGGTTTCCTCACGATGTTTTCCCTCACCGTTAGCAACCATGATAAATTAACCACACATATGACTTTAGAAAAGACAAATTGGTGTAGGCCCGTCCCAGGATTGGAACTCACGCCCTTCTGTTTTTCGGGCGGGTGTTCTACCCACTGGACTATCATGTCGCTCTAAAACAAATTTTCTATTTAGGCAAACTCTGACCATATGGTATTGAAAATGTTGTGACAGTATGTAATGGGATATTTAAGAATTCCCTTCGCTTATAACAACATGGAAATTCTATGGTTATTATCGTTTATTTTGTATTATGCTAATTGATTTAATAAAAAAATAATAAGAATCTTTATGCTTAAATAAAAATACATGGCAAAATAAAGCAACTGTATAATATTGACTTCAAACATACATATTTATTAAGGGTAGTATTTATTTTAGAAAAAATCGATTTCGAATTTCACGCAGTACATTATGATTTTAGGGAAAGTAACACTGATATGTATACATAAATAAAAGATGTTATTAAAGGAAAGAAAAATTTTCGACACTGGCGGGGTTCGAACCCGCGACCTTCGGGTATACGCCCCCGTCGCTCTGCCAACTGAGCTACAGTGTAGCGGGTTCGAACCCCGCCAGTGTCAAAAATTTTTCTTTCCTTTAATAACATCTTTTATTTATGAGTAATAATCCCCACATGAGGAATTCATGTCAAAAAACATTAAATTAACTGATATGTATAATTTACCTGTTGGCCACCAGATCTTGAAGACTGAGCGTTGGCTCCGGTTGGATACTGAAATCAAGGAAATAAATAAACTAAAATAAGACTTTAGAACAAAGATGCGTAACAAAATTACAATTATAAAAATGATTTGTAATCTGTGGTTAAAATACGAGTAAGTAAACGTAAATGAATCGAACACAAACATTTGAAAATGTCTCAGTGTGTATAAATATTTTTTTAGAGCTAAATGCTTATAATCTAAATCATCAAAGAAAAAATTAAAAAAGGGTCTTCTTGTAACATGCTTTTTTGTAGTTTCCTATAGGAATATTCCTAACACTATTAGGAAAATATATTTGTTTAAAACCACGTTTTGTAAGCAATCTTCCCCATTTTTGTTTTCACCAATTCTGTAATGATAGCTTTCTTTGAATTTTTCTTTAATTCATAGTGTGCATCAGAATGATTTATACCTGAGGATGCGGAGCAATTCCTAATTGCTGCGCAGCTGTCAACTTCTCTTTTTTGTGATGCTGAGGAGAATGGTGGCCAGCTCGTCGGTCACTTTTACGGCTATGAGAGGGACTAGGAGGCGCTGCAGTTTGCTGGTTCTGGAAAACATTGTACTGGCATAATTATACTTGTACTTAGTACCGAAAAAAGACTGCATATGATCTTGACTTTATAGCTTAGTGAAGCGCAGAAGCAGAAGAGCTCGGCTTTCCCAAATAATGAGTTCTTTTTAGAAACAGCTTTTCTACACCACACCTCTAATTATTTTCTATGATCGAATTTGTGTGCTCTATTCTAGATGTTTTAGGAAAACTTTGTGAAACGTTTTGGACCAATGGGCTATCTATTTATCACCCATTAGACCCTAATGAAGTAAAAATCGGTTCTCTGAACACCATAGTAATACAATGCATGAGACATGCGTACAGTCGACGATAAGCAGTGGTTAGTGTAGGAAGGCTATTTCAATAGGAAATTAATGATAGGGGCAGCATCCATTAGCAATATAAATCAACCAATACCTAGAATATGGTTTCCCTAATTGCTTTCGCCAAAATTAGCCTAATGGATTAGTTATTTCAAAATCCAATGCAGTATTAATATACGTACGACGATTGAGGTTTTAAATCGATTTAATGAATGCTTCGAAAGCTTGTCCACATTCAAATATATAGCACATGTTTAATGCTAAACAAAACAAAAATATAAGAATAAAAGAGCACGAATGAAAAGATTGATGGATGTCAATGAAGCTAGAGAGGTTTGCCAGGATCGTACAATGTGGCGATCGATAGTCTCTGCCTACCCCAATGAGAACTAACAGCGTGAGTATCTGTATATATGTATGCAAAACAAAAACAAAGAGACTAGTATTACCATAGGAGGAGTCCCGACGCCCGGAGAATCCGTATATTTCTTCCAAGTGGTATCCTTAGCGGCTGGCTGTCTCTCAGTCTGCTGACCACAATCAGCTTTGTTCCGTGTACGACCAACCACTCTGTAGACTACTCCGCTACTACCTTCCATAACTCTGTTACGGGACCCGGCTCTTCTGTGAATATTAAGAATATAAGGTTATCACCGTGACAACGTTTGTTGTTAGTTACTGATTCAAACAAGTAAAAATCTGTTTAAAATTGAAATTAATGGAACATATTCCATCAAATCCTTTATACCCTTCTTTGTGATAAGAGAATATGTATAAAAGAGTTTTGAGTTAAATTTTGTTTGTGCCTCAAATTGTAAGTATGAATAATCTATTAATAAAAAAAACATTGACTTTACAACATTACAATTGGACATCGGCATCTCTTTGTAAACTCCTGAAGGAGCGAACTATCGCAGCCCACACCCAAAATGAAACTAAACATAAACACAGTATGAACGAAGTTGGAAAGATAATTATCCAAGCTAATATTATAATTGGTGGGAAAAGCGGATTCTACCCACATCGGGTATTAATCAATAAAAAAACTCAGTCTTTAGTTAACTCATACAACACTAAACGAAAATTCATGATAAAATAAAATACTAACTAGGCACAATAGGCGATTTATCACAATACATATTAAACAGGCAAATCCCAGTTACTTTGAGTATTACAACATATTAATATGAGGTCATTGAACGATTTACATGTTAGTAGTTGATCAATCAATAAAGTGCATTGACGACTGACTTGCGAACGAAAGTAAGAAACATCCAAATAACATACATACATACATATACTCACGCCATTAGTTCCCATTGGGGTAGGCAGAGACTATTGATCGCCACTTCGCACGATCCTGACAAACCTCTCTAGCTTCGTTTACATCCATCAATCTTTTCATACATGCTCTTTTATTCTTCATACTTCGGACGCCAGCCTTTTTGAGCACACTCTCAATTTAACACACATCCAAATAAGTAGAGTATTCAAACATGGCTAGATAACACACTCAGAAGAAAACAGCACTTAATAATACATGCATTGTTTGGGAACATCGTTAATCATTTCTATTACCCTCATTCCACAATGAATGAGGGCTCTGTTAGGGCAATAAGCTTATTTTTACACTTTATTAAAACATATTTTGTAACGAAATTGCGCACAGTACAGTTAACATCGTCCACATTACGGAATGAGATATTTTTATAATTTGAGATGTTATGTTTTTCTTTTTAAACATTATATTTTCATTCATAGCTGCGAGTAGTTAACTTCCGTGGTTCAGTCTAAAACTTTATTTTGCCTTATCTTTAAAAAAAACTAATGTTTTTCGATCCAATAGACCTAACTTCAAGTTGCGCAAGCATTAGGGTAGTTTATTGTTTTATTAACAAAGTTTTATTGGTATTTATGTTATAAAACTAAAAGTTCTATTTGTATCCCTTCAATATCAAAGTCGACATAAAGGGATTTTTAATAAATGCAATTCAGTCAAATCAACAAAATGTTATGTGTAATGTCTAATGTATTAGAAGCCTCGCCTATTAGGCTAGTTTAATGATTGCTCTAGTTAGATTGCATTGTAAATATTTGCGCTTCACAACCTACTTGAGTTGATTATCCTAGCTGGATTGGTAGCCTTACTACTGAGGTAAACCATCTAATTTTACCTTGAGCAAGTCTAATCCTTTAAGCCACTCGGCATTCGATTCGATTTTAACTTCATTAAAATAAATAATAATGGACAGTGATATAAAATATATCATATACCTAAAAAAAGTTTCATATGCGAAAATCTTTATTAAACATTCGCATACAATTGAATTTGAAGACTAAAAACTAATAATACGACAGAACCCCTTTAGAGTTCATTCGGCGCAGAGAAACAGAATATAATACTAGCACGAAAGCTTTCAGAGCTGGAATGCGTTTCATCCCACAAAGCCTGTAGGTTAAACAAACTGAAACGAAGTGATATGAATGCCTACAGCTACTGTTTGCCGCAGTGGCCTATTTTTTTTATACATGATATATTACAGGCTGACCATTATGACTGTTTCAAACACCAAAACGTTTATGAAGTAACTTATTGTTTCTAACAATGATTTTTTCTTACTGCGGCTATGATTAGATATACCAATGAGTTGGTACATTTTAGTTTTATAATTATCTTTAATGTATTTCCAAAGATGCTGTAACTCATTAAACTATGAGTAGTGGAAATAAATGTTAGATCTATCTGCCTACTAGAAAAATGTAGAAAGCCATTTAAAATTGCTCTTGTTCATACAAACATGCCGACTAATTCTTTTTGAAATAGCATCAAGTCAATCTTGAAGCTAAGAATTTTAATATAACTGTTTCTTTGTAGCCACCACTGATGATTTTGACTAATAAGTTCTCCTATTAAAAAAACTACTTACTCCTTAGCTCTGGCAACCCCATCTAGGGATTTATAGTCGTGAGTATATGTATGTATGTAATTTTGGTTGTAGCCAAAAACCTACCATAGTTTTTAAGTTTGAAACATTTTTCAAAATTCAGTAATAACTAAAAGAAACAAGTCATCACCCCTTTTCACTTTTGAAAGGCAGACATCTCTAATGAAGAGTCTAGGTACCGAAGCCACGCACTAATGATGACATCCTGATATGACTCGCAGCCTTCTTCATTATCTTCATCAAGTGAGCAACGCGCTCTTAACAATAAACTACTCTTTGTTTTTTTCTTGCCTAGCATTACTTTTTTCAGGTTGGCTGATATTTTTCCAATCCCAGTTCCAATATTGTACGTTACGCATGTTTGGATCAAATTCTTTTGTGATTGATATTACAGGTTTATAGTTGGTTGTTCTGTTTTGTCTAGTTCAGTTATGAGCTGTTTAGTATTTATTGCAGGAGTATTTGTATAATTCAGAATCGATTTCAATAATTAAGTTATATGTGTGTAAGATAAAATATAGATAAACACATGATATGTAGTATCGACTTTTATATTTCCAGTGCCAGACTTCCCGGTACAAGCAACAGCTTGGAAATTCTCAGTTGAAATTGAATTACGCGAGTTCTGCAAAAGAGAAATTCTCTCGTGAGTAAAGTGTTTAGAGCGAAGATATCTGTTGCAGACGGACTTCCTTTTTCCAGTCTGGAGATAATCTCATTGTAACTTTATTTATATCCAAGAATATTCTATTAATGGAATCTGCCAAGAATATTTGAGTACAATATTTCAGTATGCAAAGTTTGTTATCAGTATCACTGATACTGATTGCATAACCGTTTAGTTTTTATTTTCATGATCTTCAAAACAAAATAGTGCTTTCAGTTTATTTAAACAAAACACTTAGGTAATTTTAAATTAAGCAAATTTTAAATAAACCAAACAAATCACTTCAAAACTGTTCAATTTCGTTTAAAAGACATAAGAATTTGATTATAACAACGAGAATCATACCGCTTCTTAATTTTATATTATAAAATATCATTAAAGATCACAAGAAGAGGTTTGTAAATTATGAAAAGGTTAAATAAAAGCAAATTTGTAAAATAAATTTACGGAGCCAATATGGGTGGTACACATATTAAAAATAGAGAATAGGCTAAAAAGGCAGGCGTAGTTCGAAGTGAAAATAATTAAAGGGCTTGTATGACAACATTGTTGAATTTGAGTGCTCAAAAGGTGTGCTAGAATAGTACAAAGTAACGATCTATTTGCATATGTATCGTAGGTTATTAACGACGTCTAGTGGTTAGGTTAGGTAGGTAGGCAAACATACAGTTGTATGTATAGGATACATTTTGGGTGTCTCTAATATTGTATATAACTAAATATATCGAAAACTTTGGGTTAGTACGTCTTACAACATGACTAGTTATTGATATTTTATAGGGGCTGTATGTTATAACCGTTCCTGATTATTTCTCTACTCAACCCGTAACACGCCGAAGTGGGAGAGATACTTGTGATAGGCTAAGAGTAACTTAGCCATGTGGGCTTCCTCACGATGTTTTCCCTCACCGTTAACATGATATATGAACAACACATATGTGACTTTAGAGAAGACACATTAATGTAGAACCAACTCAGGATTCAAACCCACGCCGTCTCTGCACCAGAGCGTGGGTATATTTATTTGTTTAATATAATTTAAGTTAGCATAAATATTTAAACAAAGCCCACTTGAAATCGCATGAGTGCTTTAACATATTGCTTATTTTTATTTTCCTAGAACTTGAGTCACCCTCTGTGTTTATCAGAATCTTTTCGCGCCCCTACACGCAAACAATTCTTTTAGCTTACTAGTAACGGAACGATTCAGAAATGTACGACATTTTTTGGGCTGTTAACAATTGATTTGCATTATTAGTATGTTTATCATAAATTATTATGTTGTGTCGGCTTAGAATAGCACTACCCCATCTCTTCCGGTGGGTGTACGTAAGAGGCGACTAACGTTGGGGCTTTTCAAGGGAATTTTTGGGCGATGCTGATGGAGACCCATCACCAACAACCTTTATTTTACCATCTTTTCCTCACGCAACTTCCAAAAGTGGCTGAGGAATTTATAATGCCTTAGCTCTGGCTACCCCTTCTAGGGATTTATAGCCGTGCGTATATGTATGTATGTATATAACAATATTTTTTTTATTTTAAATTATGTTATACGCAACAGAAAAGTATTTTGGGAATATCCCATATTACAGGTTTTACTAAAACTGTTTTTTTTTTCATTTATTATATCTTACGAATAGTCTGTAACCTTTCTTACCGTCTTCCACGCACATTCACTGTTGTGATGTAAAATTATTACCTATCCTTACATTGATATGAAATGAGATATTATTCACTTCCAAAAGTGGCTGAAGAAGCTATCTGATTCTGAAGCTCTGGCAACCCCTTTTAGGGATTTATAGCCGTGAGTATATGCATGTATGTATATTATTCACATGGGTAAGTAATATTTGACTATATTTACTAGAAACTTTTTTCAATTTTAGGTTTTCTGTCTAAAAATCCGCTTGTTTTATATAAATAACAACACCAGACAAAATGTATTCATTACTATAATGCAATTTTTGAGAAGTGAATATTTTTGGGAAACACCAGCCACAACAACAGTAATCGTCATAAAATATCCGATAAAACGATATTATATAATTATTTTTATAATCAGATAAATATTTTGAAGCTTTCTTTGTTTCATGGACTTAAAATCTTTTCAAATATCAAACATGTTACTGAAACCGAAATAACTTTGTGTAATAGAAGCTAAGCTGTATGTATGTAATAACTATGGTGATACAAACGTATTGGCACGAACCCTGAGATAAAGACAAACAGCTATAAAAGCGTCTTCCAGAGATGTCGGTAGGTCTTACCCTAAGTCCCTTAGTCATTCACCCCTGCCCTCGGTGTATAGCCTGCGCCTTATAAAATACAAATGTGTTATTCTTTGGGTTTCTTACTTTTTCTAGAAAAGTTGATTTCCATTGCTTTTGCAAATATGCAAACAACAACTTAATTACAATTTGAAGTATTCAAAATTTATCTTGTTTAGGATTATTTGTTTTTTTTAACATGCTCGAATAGCTGATGTTGAGTTCCGATAGCTATCCAAGTGGTTACCATATGTCACAAATGTAGGTGGATATTCAGCAATGTAATTATTCTTCTTTGCGCACCAGATGTTCGCAAGGTCAATGTCTCATAAAAGCACGTTGATACGATAACTTTATATTAATAAAATAATTTCTTACCATTAATATCATAGCAGGTAAGTCCGCAATAAAGTGTTTTATAATATTATTTATATTTTACAAAAACCTAACTTTTTAAATACAAAAAAGCACCACTTAAGCTAAAGTTACTAACGCGATAAGCAAAGACACATAGCAAGGCAACACTGTCCAAAACACTGACTAGATCCGACAAATAGGTTGATCACGGTCTCGGTACAAATAAGTTCGAGTGTCAAAGGCACTAAAGTACATGTGGTCCATCACAAAAAGTGAACGAGTGGAGCGACGAGTTAAGAATCGAATAGAAGGAGCACAATGTAGCGCGGATGACGTCTTTGTTACGACGGTCGGAGAACTCGCCAGCTGTGATCGGCGTGCCCGAGCCGGACGCGCGTCTCGTGCCGCGATCGATTTAGTCGATACATTTACATTTTTCCCAGAGGAAATCGGGAAAGTTTTGTCATGTGCGATTATTCAGCGGGCGAATGTATGGCGCGCCCGCTCGCCGACACACCGCGGCGCCGAATGCCGCCCGCCCTTTAGTTGTGCGCCGCGCCGCCCTCCTACTCACTACTGCTTTGCAATACTACCTCAAACATTGACAGCCTACTGTCCATCTGCTACTGTTTTCCAATACCATTTAATCATTCAATTAAGCAATTTCAAACATAAACTCTTACAATTAGGCTTCACGATAATCATCGTTATTTACAGACCAAACCAATACAAAACTATCTTTTTTTACTTGATTGTTTTTTTTTTACAAAGAACGTCTGATATTTCGTTTCAGGTATAAATGTTTTTACTAGTTTATTTTGATGACATTGCTTAATACAGATGATATTGGGAGCAATAGGGGTGTGCGGGGTAGGTGCGGCGCAGAGACGTAATGGTATCGATTTTTGGAACGCCCTCACCCCTAACTATAAACGGTTGTGTGAGTGTACGATTTGCGTCTTTATATCAGACATAGACACAGCTCTCTGGACTTTGCAATACTATGCAAACAAATGCATTGTCTTCTTTGTTGTGCACGTAAATCATACAACAACTACAACTAATCGATTTTTATAAGACTCATATTATTCTTATTTCTTTTACTTTTTTAAGGAATGAAGCTCTTAATAATGAAATATTATTTACTTTTGATTTTATATCGTTGCAATAAATAGTTGAAAAATACCGTCTACAACTATTGTAGCAAAAAATATATCATATCATTAGGAATTGCATTCAAAAAAATATATAAGTTGTGTCCCTAACACCATGGTAACGGTTGCAGTGAGACGCACACAGTAGCGGTTGTGATTGCTACATGCAGCGGGCGCTCGCCGGCCTTGCGACCACTTGTGGAATGACAAACGTTTGCTCTGGCATTGCAAGCTGCCAACCATATCGGAAATGAATTTTCATTTCCTCCGTTAATTTGTTTGAAATGGAATTTCATTTCATAGAAATAAACGTATCTCATGCGAACCTAGAGGGTTAAACAAGAGTTTTAAAATGCTTACCTTTCGTCAAGTTGTTGTAAACCCGTTGGCTGCTGATAGTTCGTACGCCTTCCGTACAATGAAGCTCCTCCTTCAGACATATATCCATCCATAATATCATTATTCCGCCCTCGATCTATTCCATTTATGTTTATTCTTCTTAAACAATCTCCGTCTGACATATAACCAGAGGCAATATCAAGATCACAATAATCTCCATTTTGATAACCAGGACCGTAGTTTAATCTGTCTCGTAATCCAATATTTTCTCGTCCGAAGTTTGGTTTTACTGTATTGGCATGGTGAGGATAGCCTGGAATATTTTTATTGCCAATACCTGATGTTCGCATTGGCAGTGTTAAATGACTATTATAGCCCCGTAGCAGTGGCCGCATTGGCAATACATTCATCATAGGATTTTCATCGTCGCCGAGAGAATTATCTCTGCAATGCGAAGGTGTACTCGAACGGCTATTGCTTTCTGCTAACCCCTTTCTAGTTGAATCTGAGTTCTGCATATTAAATACAGTATTTTGAAGAAGCTTTTGTTGTGCTGCTTCTTTTTCTGAATTTTCCGCTTCATTAATAACGTTGTTGATATAAGTGGAGTTCATATCTACTCTTTTATTTGCTGTTATAATTTGGCTCGAGGAAGATTTAGGAGTTTCGGAACCAGATTCACTCGGAGCTCGGTAGTTAACGTTAGCATCATTGATGTTTTGAATGGTGTCACATTGCTCTACATGACTTGATGAATTAACCATAGGCATAGGAGAAACAACCAAAGTTTGTTTTTGCAATACATCTCTATTTAAAGTGGGTTGTTCCTTGCTAAATGGAGGTGTACTTCCGTTGCATGCCGAATTCAAACTAGAATTACTTTGGATTGGGCTTAACTGTCCACTTAAAGATTTATTTAATATTTGTCTATCATCTTTTGAAATTTTAAAAGTCCCTTTTACAGCTGCCGTTGGTTTAGGAATTCCTGTCTGATTGGGTACACCAAAATTTTGTCCATTTGTTGGGCTTTGTGGTAATTGACTTGACGAGTTTTTACAATTTGAATTTTTCTGATCGTTTGATTTGGTATCATTTTCATTTCTTTGCTCATTTAATTTTAATTGACTACTAGACAATTTCGTCATTTTTGATTCCAATTTAGACTTCGAGCTTCTCGAGCAATCATCAATTTGATTTAGTTTAGTATTGCTTACAGACTTTGGGGCTGTCAATCGAGAATCTTTTTCTTTTCCAGGCAATTTCGGACTATTTTTATTGCATTTTTCATTATTACTACTTTTACTACTTAATTTTACAACATTAACAGGAGTTTCTTTAACTGGCTTGGAATTTGTGATTTTACATTTTGCGTTTTTTCCAGACTTATCTCTACTTAAAGTATCGTTTTGTCTAATACTTTTAGGTCCGATTAAATTTGATTTGATATGCGAATTAATATTTGAAGATTCGTTAAGACTTAAACTAGAGTCGGATCTCTCACTCTTGGCAGATGAGAATCCACTGGAAGAACTGGTACGTTTTGACACTGCGGTGCTTTTATTTTGTTGTTTTTCATTGGTTGCCTTATCTTTATTAAATAATTTTAATTTATCAAGCATAGAATGCTTTGTTGCTGTCCCATTCTGATTGGTGACAGGTTGAGAATGTTGCGGGCTCTGTTGACTAAATGGACTAGATGGTATTTTGCTTCCTGGCGCTAGTAGAGAAGAATTTGGTCGGGACCTGTGAATAAAAAATATATAAAATGGCAGGAATTCGTAAATTTTGCATTATAATATTGAAGTGTACAATCATAATATAGTCTGAACCAATTGTTTTGTTAGCTCAGCGGGAAGTGCAATGTTTCCGATGCAATCAGGCATGAGTTCTTAAGTCATTAGTGTAATTTATTTAAAACTGATGTTTCCAGTTAAAGAAAACTTATCTCACTTAATTCACTATATAAAATGTGTGTAACTACACAAATTTTATATACAATTCTATGTATGCGTGTATTCTATCAAATAAATATAGTGATGTTCAAAAGAACTAGCATTGCCACTCCTTTGGAGATATTTGTCGTATATGAGATATAATTTATACATATCACAGGTATTTAATACAACATATTTATCAAGTAAACTCTGTTACTTCGGTAAGAGCTTAATTTGTTAACAACTCAAAAGTATGACGCCATGATGGAGTCCTTAGTTAGAGTAAATTAAACTCACCCTGAAGTGGAACTAGGCGCTCGAGGTATAAAGCTGACTGCTCCTTGACCTAATGGGCTTGTTGAGCGACTGGAGCTTGCCGAGAAGCCGCTTCTTCCACCTTTAATTAAAACAAACACTATTATTTTGGATAACGAACAACTTATACGTGTATAACTAGCACGCAGCTAAATAAAACTGGGTCTAGATCCCCTATTCATTTGAATTATCTAAAAACTGGGGCTCGCAAAGCTAGGTATTAGGAGAAATGTAAATAGTACAATCGATTTTATCACGCTCCCCCAACTTACTAACGTTAAAGGGTCGTGCTCCAATTTTTAGTGGCACTCACACGCAACTGTGCTAGTCATAATAAATCAATACGCGACGTATTTTTTGTGTTAGTAGTATAAACTTGATAAGTTATATTTCATTATTTAAGATAACAGCGACGGCGTACGAAGTATGTATGTTTAAAGAAAGGTTAACTTATTATTAAACATATCGCACTTAGTGTTTTCCATGATATAAGATTATGAGAAGAGGTATGGTATGGAAAGATGTTGTGGTGGAAAGTATATAAAAGGAAACATCACGATTGATTTATACGACACGGTTCAAGAAACAGAGTTACATCGCTAGACAAGTCAAGCCTTTACTAATTTTATAGGCATAGGCAGATACCATCGATTGTCTTGTTAATAGCTAGTGGAATTTCGTGCGCTTTAACAATATTTTTGATATCACACACACTTTGATCTTGTTTTGAAGTTATGGGTTTGATTTAATTTTGTTATTACTTGTCATATCAGATATGTATGTGTATATCTTTAATAGTAGTTTAGAAAAAAGCAATATTTCAAATATTTAAAGCCCGTGTGATCTATCTGCATCTCTTTGTGTTATACATAGTAGATGGAAAGATGGTCTTTACTACTGTACTGTAAAATAATGAATCGTTATGATATTACCCCAAAGAATTTAACTAGTTTAGTGTTACGGTTGAGTGGTTTATGTATGAGTTATGATGAGTAAGTATTATTATTTGTTTGATGGCCGAACAAAGGTTATTGACATTGACATGATGTAACAAACTATATTTTATAACATACTAGCGACCCGCCCCGGCTTCGCACGGGTGCAATGCAAAATATACCTACCACAGAATGTCCTTTTGGTTAGTGCTGGAGTAAAAAATATTTACTTACTATTCGTTCGACTAAAAACAAAAGATTATCAACAACAAAATATACCTATTCTATTCAGTTCTTCTATGAACTTAACTATAATTTTCAATAATTGAAAATGCTCACCCTAATACTAAATTGTCTTAACTCTAAATTCAAATCAAAGTCTTAATGGAAGAAATACCAAGAAATATGGTTTTAAGCTAATCCTATCTAACCTAATGTACTTACAATACTACTAATATAATAATAATAATAAAAATTAAAAGATAATCAACAACAAAAGATACTTATTCTATTCAGTTTAATTAATTCTTGATATTTTCCTCGCTAGAGAGCTCCGATAAACGCGTACGATCCCTGCAAATCATAAAGTGCTGTAAGGCGAAGCGCGGCCATCGACGTGCTATTTATAGGCACGCGCCGCCCGGCGCAAACAACTACGACCCTGCATTTTAAATTTGTAATATCTTCGGTAATATTCACTTAAATTGCATGCTGTAAAAAACATATTGATCTATAATAAATGCACAATTTATTTAAGGTACTTAATTGGATAAGGATTAATGCTGTATTGTTTAAAATCACTTCGTAAATAACCATTTTTTAGTAAAGAATAAAAATGGGTATGCTGGGTTATCCCTAAGAGATAGACATATACCATCGCGGACTTTTTTGTTGAACATTTTAAGGTGAACAATACTGTATTACATTATTTTGGTCTATCTCGTAGGGTTCAGCCAGCGTTTGCAATATAAGCGCAAAAAAACGTGCTTATTTACGACATCACATTAGAAATCTTTAAATTTATCAGTGTTTCTCTACTATATTATGCATTTATTATACATACAAACCTTCCTTAACCCGCCGTAGGTCGCGCTCTAGTTTAGTAACATGGTTGGTCACCTGGGGTCAACCAGTATCCCCAAAATTAAATGACTTTTATAAAGAAATCCAGAAATTAATAAATATGATTTATAGTTTAAATATTAATTTGGAATGTAGAAAGATAAAATAACACAAATAAAAGCATAGAAAATATTTATTTTTCACTTTAACATGTTATAAACTAGAAAGGAACTTTTGAGCAAGTTTTATGGCAGCCTCGAAATAAAGATAAAAAAACATAAAAAAACATAGCTTAAACATTATTCTTTAACTAAATTAAATCTTTGTGAACTAATCAACAATGTGAGATCTTAAAAGTTATAGGTGTTGATAAAAAAAAACAAAAATATATGCGGCTCAAAAGTTGCGATTACTCGCCGACACAATCATTGCAACTGTTTTTACAGTGCCTTGGGCACACATTTTTTTTTGCAAATATAGCAGATTGTAAAATACTTTCTGTCCATCTTTCGTGGACAGTGCATACAGCGACGCTTCTTTGGTTCAGATTCTTCAGTTTCCTGGTGTTCATGCATTGGAGTTGTTACAAAGCCCGATATTATAGTAGACAGCTCGCGGGGTATGTTTTTCATTGTACTTCGGCATTTCAGTTGTGTTTGAAATAATGAAAATGTCAAAGATTTTATAAAATTTCTGCGCGTAGTGTTAGAAGAAGGATTTACGCCATCAAATATAATATGCGAGTTTACAACTCCTATATCGATTAAACTAAAAAATAGACGCAATGGCTATCTGTAACAAGTGTACGACATGTGGGCGGTGCCAGTTGTTTCTTCTATCTGTAAACTATTTCTGTTCTTCCACTTCTAAATATTCTTTTCACCACATAACATTCCGATGATTGGAAATAAGACAAGAGAATGTCGTCCTCGCTATCGGAAGCCATGTTCTGATCTTCCGTAACAGTTTCAGAGTCAGAATCACATTCCTCTTCCGTGTCTGTCTCGTGCTCACTTATTTGAGGCGCTGTCTCCTCACCTTCATTCTCATCCGTATCCTCACCTATCACATCTTCATCTAGTTCTTCTTGCAACCATCTCGCGATACGTTCTTCTTGTGCCAAATCTATTATTAAGTATCATCAATAATAAATTTTTATAACGTCGGTGGTCGCGTGGGGTCAATGGACGCCCGCGCGCGAAAAACACGTCCATAGCTCGTGACCACTATGGGTGAACAGAATAGCGGCTCGTAAAAGTTGCGTCTTTTACTGTTTTAGGAAGGTAGATAAAAAATCAAACTCGTAAAAATAATGGTTTTTAAAATATTGAAGATTTTAACTTTTGATGGGCGTTTATTCGCCCCACGCGACCAAGGGCGGGTTAAGAATCACTCTATCTATTAAAAAAAACCGCATCAAAATCCGTTGCGTAGTTTTAAAGATCTAAGCATACATACGGACATACAGCGACTTTGTTTTATACTATGTATTGATTTTTACATAATTTATCTTTAATGTGAACAACTAACACAAATATAGATATTTTTGATCCGTATGAATGTTGTAATCCAAAACTTTAACCCGACTACAGTTATGTGCACAAGACATATTTAAATTTGTAAAACATAAGGTAACTCGCTTATCATTCGTATATTTTTGCCTTTTCAGGGCACTCAAGTTTTGATTACGATTTTGTATTATTAATTTCAAACTCTCGGCTCTTAAATTTTATGTAATCAAATGGAAATTGGAAGAAAAAATACCATCACAAAACCAAGCCCATAGTTTTGAAGGTTTATATCTGTTATGGAACAAAATTTAAATCAAATGAATTTTTATTTTTGAGTATTTACAATAATTTTTACTAAACCGTGAGTAGTATTTTTATAAGGAAATTTTGGCATTTTTTTTCCATATCGTTTAAGTTTTACCATAACTTAGTATTACAGTACCATCCTATGAAAGAAGGTCAACAAAAAATTCTTATTAAAAATTAAAGACTACGAAAACACTGACATGAAAGAAATAAAATAAAAAATGAATAGAAACTATAGTCCCAAAATTTCCGAATTTACACGCGAAGTTAGGTGAGAGCATTAATCGCTAAATAGCATTCCTGAAAAACATTTATCCTTCGGGATAAAAAATATCATTTATAATTAGGGGATAGATTTTCAAAAGAATGTAACGTTATTTATAACTGTATCAAATTATAAAAAAGCATAACACAATGTTGGCAAAAGACATTGCATTATTCCGAAATTGGAAGTGTTACCTATACTTTGGCGAACAAGTGTTTGCCATCACACAATGCGAATGCTGGACGTTGAATAAACTGGAAGATGTAAGCAACGTTAATCATATGAATGGCTTCCGTTGTTTATTCTGGATAATACAAAGTATTTTTTTCTATCATCAGCATTGTCTTACAATCAGTTACTCTGAACCATCTCATAAACCACAGTTTATTTTTTTTTATGTCACTTAATAATTATATTATTAAACAAGAAAGGGACCGGCTTCAGCCATTCGATAGAAACTAATTTTTTCATACAAAACTCTTTAACCACGCCAAAACTAATAAAAATTCAATGGGACTACCTTCAAAGCATATCCCAACGAAAAAAAACACAATTTCATAAATTGATTGACTATTAACGGAGTAATCGCGTAAAATACATACAAAAAACCGAATACGAATTCAGTACCTCCCTTGTTTAAGTCGGTCGAAAATAGTTTTCAATCATGGAATCGTTTAAATTAGGCACGTTTTCAAAATTTCTTTACTATTCAGAACAAAAGATAGTTTAAAACCCTCGATTGGCGAAGTACTACTCTTACCTTCATATTAATGTTACAATTTTAGGTGAAATTAATACGGTCTTCGAAACTTGTAATTATTTTTAAATTTCAATACATACCTCTGCACTAAATTTAGGACACGTTACTACAAAATTGAATAATAGAAAGCAATTACTCCTAAGGTCAATGAACTAATCACACAAATATTTAATCTAATCCACTTCAACACAAGTAAACATTTATTCAATTAAATCCGTGAAAGACAAATAGTATTGATGACCGATCGCGAGGCGTAATGCATTAAGACTGAAGAATGCATCTCCTGTAGGGGAATCCAACACGAAACAATGAATGATGCACACGCCCTTATAGATTGACACCGCTAATGAAACAATATTGCTTTCGAGAACATATTGTAACTATAAACTTGCTACTTTGTATTTTAATGAATTGTTAGCGTCATGAAACTATTTTATGGAGTATTATACAAATGTATTTCATTCACTGCTTAAAAGATTATTTTGTTTGTAATAGTTCAGAATTAATTATTAATGAAAAGAAAAGAGAATATAATATTACAACCATAATATTAGGTTGTAACATTATTAATGTAATAATATTTAACAAAATTTTTGTTTCATTTTTAAACTAACCCAATTTAAAGTATTTCTACAATCTTGGTACTTTAATTACTAAATCCGGATCCTTTAAAATACAGAAACACACGTTAGAGTTTCAAACAAACAACAAACCAAAACATAGTAGTTTATTCTCTATATTTGCACCACTAACCACTTTATTGTTGTAAAATAATACAAATTTAGTAACAAAGTTTTGATTACAATAGGAAATGTTGCAATTTCCAAAGTCAACTCAGTGCATCAGAGTGCCTGTGCAGATTGAAAGCTTCACAATGGTTCCTCATTCAGCACTTAAACCTTGAAGAGCCTATCTATAACTGCAACAGACTAACGGAAGCCGCTTATTATGTTTGGCTGGCTCGGCTCAGATGACATTTACTACACTAATAGGATTTAATATTCGGTTTGATTAAGGACAAATTATTTCAAATTTAGGTAGAATGGGGCTAGTGTAAAGCGCTTGGTAGCATCGGCATATTATTTTGGTAGCTGTATTTTTTTCGGAAAATGAATGAGTGGGAGGAGAATTACAATAGATTATAATCCTTTTTTGCAATAGAATCACTATGTTTAATATAACAATAGAACACGAATTCAATACATGACAAAAACTGAATGACGTTATGACGTTATTCAAAGAAACAAACATTTTCTGCGTCAAAAGATTGAGCTTCAACGTAAAGGATATAATATACAATAGATGAAATCATACTCTTTTAAAATGACTAGATTACTTATATTTAGAATGTTTTTGTTCATGAAAACCACATGTGGGGATTATTACTAATAAATAAAGGATAAGTAAAGAAAAGAAAACTTCGGAGGTGGGGAACGCAAACACTACTTAAAAAGTGTAAAAGAAACAAAGGATAGAAGAATTTCGCACTTCGTATACCCGAGGTCGCGGGTACGATTCCCGCCTGTGTCAAAATTTTTCTTTCCTTTATTTATCCTTTATTTATTAGATTATATTTTTATTATCTAATAGTTAATAGTCAATAATAATCAACTTTTAATCTATAATAAAATATCATAGTAGTAGACTGTTTTACAAAACTATGATCGCCTAATTTAATTTTCTCTTTATTAAATCAGAGCTTGATATTATAAACAGAAACGAAATTCCCTCCCCTTTGGTTAATAAGGTAAAGCATCAAATTCGCAAAGCTAGTCGAGAGGTACACTCCCATAAAGAACCTACTTTATGTACCACAAAGGGATACTCTCTCGAGTCCCAATTATTCCCCTGACATAATTCGCATTCCGATTTGGCAAGTATGTGGATGCGTCATTCCGATTACAAAAGGTGATTCAGGCTGTTCCCTTCATTTAAACTTAAACGTTAAATTGTCTTAAATGACATGTACAGGACAGAACGCGATAAAGCTTTTTGAACACTAAAATACAGTTACACTAAACATTATGAATGAATAAGAAATCCTGTATATAATCGTAAGGCTATTTTGAAAATGGAACATGCGTGTATTTGGTGAAGGTGTAATTTGGTGCTATTATAGTATTTTAATGTACTTTAAAATGTACTTATATATATATATATATATATATATATATATATATATATATATGTATATATATATATATATATGAGTTTTAAAGTGCTTCAATCTGTATTCTTTGCAGCTTGTCTAGACTTCTTGCTTATTTTGCATTACCCATCAAAATATTATATACAGGTGTATAGTTTTAGCTTCGATTAGTAAACCATTACTTCTCGAATATACAACATCTACGAGACGAAATGGTTTACTAACAAGACAAGAAGGAAGGCCTTTAAGTGATTGTTGGGGCCATGTGGCTGAAGTACCCATTACCAACAATACTCTTATTAATTTCCAAGCAATTTCCAATATAAATCCCAGAGGTCTTAGCACCCCTTTGATTTCTATAGCCGCGTTACAAATATGTATATAAAAATACGTACTATTCTGCACAGGGGTCGCAGGCAGCGGTCGCTTGTCGGGCGGCGCGCGTCGGACGGCGGCCGCGGACGCCGGCAGCGGGATGGACGTCTGCAGGACCGACACTTGTCTGGAAGAAAGAGTAACGTGAGGAACTTAGTTGATTTACTAGGGTAATAGGATTGGCATACATGATACGAGCAAGTGTACGTTTGGATTAAGTTGTCGGGTCTTATACCACGAAATAGCCGGAGCTTCAGTATCAAAAGTTATTAGTTAGTTTAAATTGAAAGTAGTAGGAAATATTAGAATTGTTGTAGATTTTTTTTTCATACAGTTACAGTTTCAGAAATGTGTAGATTTCTTTTGCGTTCTTACGAGTAATAATTGCATCTGAGTTTTTATAGAACCTAACCTTAGAACCTACATGAATGAATAACTCAAATTTTAGGGTATGTTTTTGATGTGTCAAAAATCTATCGACGCAAATAGTTTCTTTATTTTATTTTTGTTGTTGTCTTTCTGATCTATTTAATATCAGAATACTCTGAGCGACACTACAAATTCATGATTCAAGATTCTAGACTCTTATCCATAGCTCCCGCATTGTATTGCAATCCCAACTCACCAACGAACTACCAAGATTTTAAAACACCAAACATTCACATATCACCAATCCATGCCAATCAAAATCATGTATTCTAATTCTGTGAATAAAAATGGCGTTACACTGAACCGTGACACTTATGTAAAGCAAACGTTCTCATAATATCGAGGTTTGTCAAACATCGGCTGGTCCGAGAGAGGTATGTAAAGTACAATACTGTGGAATTGACAACAATACTGTTTACGTCTATTCTATGGACACCGGTGCCGGTGGTGCATATTACAACAGTAGTCAGTATATTAGATTGCATACTATGATGACGGTATTTGCGAGCAGGACAGAACAGTATTTTTTTCCAGCGCGTTGGTGATTTCTTGGGTAGCTTGGTAACTATATTTTACATTTAAGGCTTGAAATTGAGTTTTGGTAACTTAACGATGCATTAATTAAAAAATATCATTAAACGTATGACTAATTATAAGAGCTGATACTTAAATAAGGGCTGATTGTTAAATAAAGAGAAGTTCGATATTATTTTTCTTTCGAAACTTATATAGCCAGGACTACGAGAAATATGGGTGAATATGCCCATAAACTGACGAATAGATAGAGTTTTGTTAATTATAACATCATGTATAATCAAAGCATTGAAATTAACACGAGGTAAAAATAGTTTCATGTGTTTTATAACTAATTACAACAGTTCCTCGATCAACAATATTTGTACAAACAGCTGCAAAATGCTAGCACATTGGTAACAATTTAAGTAGCAGACGTTCTCTGAAAGGATTCGAACTACATAATATGTAAGAAGCTATCTAATCTAGTTCCATTCAAGCTCTGCGAAAGGCATTGCTATTAGTTATCGAGCTCTCAGAGCCAGTCTACTCGTAGATGCGGTCACGATTCTATAAGTGACCACCGACTAGGAAGCTCTTAGGTTACAATAAAGCACATGTTGATTTTATAATACTAGTTTCATAAGTTTACTGTGACCACATTGCTAATTAATACTGAATGTTATTATTGAAATTCAATTGTCTTAATAATGTGTTAGTGCCATCTAGTGTAAAGTAATGGCACTAACATAAATAATAGATTAAAGACAAAAACTTTTTTACAATTATATGTAAATACACCCTAACATTAAATTCATAGTTGAAAGTGCTTTTATAATTAAACCATAGTTTGTTTTGGATTGAATAAATAGCTTTATCAAGATTTTCATATTTAGTTCTGGATGATACAGGTAGATGGCGCTTATAATAAGAAAAGGTTCAAAATAAACAAATTGTATCAATGAAAACTTATCTTATAAATGGTACATTCTTAAATAGTAAGAATGTACCATTTAAAGCTCCTAAATCATCAATTGATTATGCTGGAATGATAGATAAAAATTATTATTTATTGTAAGTCGAAAAAGCAGTCAAGATAAATTTTTATTTTGTATAGATCTTTTCATTAATTTTAGGGTTGGTGTCTTAATGAAACGTAGAATAAAAAATGACTCTTTTTTTGTCAAATCGTTTTTAATCTAGAATAAATAAAATAATTTTTAACAAAAAAAAAACCGACTTCATAGAAAAACAACCGAAAATAAACAATCTAGTACTAAAAAGTACGAAATAAGTTTTTTAATTGAATATCAGTACTGTGATTGATACCTTAGCAATTTCTTTATTCCACACGCGTCATTTCAACCTACCTAAATCTTAAAATTCTCTTAAATTAATTTGTGAGCCGGTGCCAGCCTCGATGATAATCTATACTTATAATAAATCTGTAGAGAGGTCAATTCTGTACATGAAATATATTTTCAAAATAACTATCAGGGGGTGATTAGGGATCGATACTGATGCCAAAAATGCAATCAGTAAAATTTTTGTCTGTCTGTCTGTCTGTCTGTCTGTCTGTCTGTCTGTCTGTCTGTCTGTCTGTCGGTTTGTATGTTCCTTATGGAAACAAAAACTACTCAACGGATTTTAACGAAACTTGGCACAATTATTCTTCATACTCCTGGGCAGGTCATTGTATACTTTTCAGCAGAGTAGTAAAGGGGAATTGTGGGAAATTTTGGGAAAACGGGAGAAGTTACTCCATTTTTTAAGCTTCCGTCGCGTGTGCAGCCTTAATGGTTAAACTTACATAAAAATCATGTAGTACAGAAATATTCTTCATAAAATTATCTAAAAAAAAATCCGCAACAGTATATGTCTATCTTTTATGGATGACTCACATTAACACGTGTAATTCCTGATAGCTTAGCAGTTCGGAACAATCTGATTGTATTGGTTTACTCTAACGTTTTTAAAACTCTCACTCATCCCTAATTTAAAAAAGGTGACATTATTACCTATTCAATAAAAAAAGAATCATAGAAATCGGTAGTGAAACACCGAAATAATACATAAAATAAGCCATCGCGCCCGTGACCATAACCAAATCTTTACTAATTTACATATAACATACTAGATGGCACCAGTAGTTGCATCCTCCTTCACATAACGATTTCTTTTTTAGATTGATATAAATACTGCATAGCGTTTTATTCCAAAATTTGCTTTTATACAGAAATACTGAAACGTTCATGAAAGCGCATTCAAAATCACCAAACTACACTGTTCAGGGAGTGCTATAAATTTAATTAATTGAAAACATACATACATACATATACTCACGGCTATAAATCCCTAGATGGGGTAGCCAGAGCTAAGGAATGAGAAATTTTTTAGCCACCTTTGGAAAGTTGAGTGGGGAAAAGATGGTAAAATAAAGGTTGTTGGAGATGGGTGTCCAACCGCATCGCCCAAAAATCCCTTTAAAGCCCCAATACCGTTAGTCGCTTCTTACGTACACCTACCGGAAGAAATGGGGTAGTGCTATTCTAAGCTGACACTACATTATAAATTGAAAACATTGCGCTAAATTTCACAATGCTTGAGCAGTGACTGAAGAAAGAAACCTCAGATATTTGAAAAACAATGCTACCCGTGCGAAGCTGGGCCGATCCACTAGTTGATAATAAGGAGTGTGTATTTCGCACTTCATATACATGTAAAATGTAGGGTACCTTGTAGTTGTAGGGTAAATTGATTTTTGTACGTATTATCATTTAAAACGTTAGGCGATAGATATATATTGTTTAGATTGTAATAATCAGAGATAGATAGCAGGGTGAATTTACTTTTGTTTGACTGGCACCGACTCAAAAATTAATTTAAGAGAATTGTAATATTTAGGTAGGTTGAACTGACGCGTGTGGAATAAAGAAATTGCTAAGGTATCAATCACAGTACTCATATTCAATTAAAAAACTTATTTCGTACTTTTTAGTACTAGATTGTTTATTTTCGGTTGTTTTTCTATGAAGTCGGTTTTCTTTTTGTTAAAAATTATTTTATTTTACGAGTTTTAGAGATGGGTAGACCTGGCAAAGATGCCTCTCGGATGAGGAAGCGACAGTAACTGTATTCTTCTTCGTATTTCCGGTATTTCTATTATAGTACGATATTATATATTTGCTGTGTAGTGTCGGCTTAGAATAGCACTACCCCTTTTCTTCCGGTGGGTGTACGTAAGAGGCGACTAACGGTATTGGGGCTTTTTAAGGGATTTTTGGGCGATGCGGTTGGAGACCCATCACCAACAACCTTTATTTTACCATCTTTTCCCCACGCAACTTCCAAAAGTGGCTGAGGAATTTCTAATTCGTTAGCTCTGGCTACCCCTTCCAGGGATTTATAGCCGTGAGTATATGTATGTATGTATGTAGTACGATATTAAATAGGCTCAACCATATGTAACCTTACATTGTTCTTAAAATCCTTCGAAAGGCGATGGTCTTCAATTCTACATCTTAAGAAAGACTCAAACGCTCACGCCGAATATCCCTGAAGGGGTGCGCAGAGGTAGTAATACTTCTGAATATCACGTGACATTGTCACCTGTAGTTCAGAGTACCCACGATTTATTAGGCAGTGTTCTCACGTTATACAGGGCAGGCCTATCGGCGTTTTGAACAAATACACTGTCACATAATTGTGAGTTTCGACAGTCCCCTCAATTTCCTGGGATGCCATCATCAGATCCTGGTCTCGTGGTACTTTCTCGGTAACAATAACATAACAAAAGAAATGTTTAGTGAACCTGTAATTCTCTTCATAAAAGCTACGAAGAGGAGTATAAATCTATATAGAATGTGGAAAGAACTGTTTCCTAGTACCTAGTGATTGAGGATCCACACCTTCTATCATCAGCTCAGCAGCATAACAATATGATTTTCAGAAGCAAATGCCAATATAAGTTCAAAAAATATGTAAAACGCGGTACATTTGCCTATAAAATTTGAGGGTTCCCCTCGATTTCTCCAGGATCCCATCATCAGACCCTGATATCCTCATCATGGTACCAATCCGGGAGTATCTTCTTTCGAATAAAAAAATAATAATCAAAATCGGTTCATAAATGGCGAAGTTATCGGCGAACAAACATAAAAAAAAAAACCGGTCGAATTGAGAACACTCCTTTTTTTGAAGTCGGTTAAAAATCAGCTGCTATTAATCATTATAATTTAATTAAGAATACCCTGCTTAACTATATATTTTTAAAGTATTAAGCCCCTCCATCTGCTTCGTTACAAACTCTTACCACCTAATCATAATCACTGATGAAAGTTTTTGAATATTTTGAATAGTCCATTGTACCATTAAAAAAGTTACCTAACAGTATGAGTTATCAATTCAAGAGATCACGATCATATATCACGATTTTGACAACAAACGCTTCCTGCAAGCCAGTACAAGCCAGTTTTGCTAGGCTCTGTTGACTTATCAGAATCAAAAGTGTGTTGAACAGTATATTAAAAAAAAAGTTATTTGAACCCCAAGGCATTTACAATAACCAATTTGTCACAGCACCAAAAACTACAAAAATCTTATTCAGAAATAGAGAAAGCATTTTTACTTTTGCTTATATAGATTAAGTTAGAGATTGGACTTAACTTTAGTATAATGTGGATAAGGCATGAAGCCACAATAAGGTTTAGATTACAATAATATATTTTCATAGGATGCGCTTAACAACTTCCAGGCTTTCACAATAATATATCGTTAAGAGCCTCCAAAGAACTCTCATGTTTCATCAAACATTTTATAGCGAATTTTATAGAAAACATATGGATACTACTGCCTAATAAGTTTTTACTCAGATTTTCAGAAATCGGTGTGATTGCGATATTTAAAAACCCTACACATGGTTTACATAATTTCAAGAATACCTTAAAAAAATATTAGAAAAAACTGATAACCACTCTTCTGAAGCACGCCAAGACGCCCCACGCTTTTTCATGATTTTCACCTTATATTGGGAATCATTTTTTAGATAAAAGTGCTTCAAAAGCGTGTTTTTCTACTGAATTATTTGAAATTAATTAATCCTGGCGACCCTAATCAGGATCATGTGATGAACCTATAAAATTATTATATTGTCCCTGGTACTCGATAAGTGTACAAATTATGAATAAAATTGGTCCGTTTAAAGTGGGTTAAAATCGAGTTTAAAAGAGTCGGCTACATACATACATGCATACAGGTGAAACTAATATAAACGTGTTATCGAAAACATTTGTTAAATAAAAAGTTGTTTTGATTCGATTCAATTTGTAGAACATTCCTATATAACTTTCGGACTTGATATTAAATGTAACAGTGTAATAAAATTCCCGCGAATGTCGAATCGAGGAAATTAAATGTGTCAGTCAACTGAGACGCCATGCGGTGTAAAAGACACCCCTTTTAGGTCACAAAGTGAGGAGATTTTTAATTGAACCGTGTAATGTTTTTTTTTACTAATATTATGTTGGAATCGTTCTTTTATATATATTTTACAGTCTTTAAGATCTGGCCAGATATAAGTTGGACTTTTATAAAACATTTGGAATATTTCATATCGCTCTGATCAGATTATCCATGTGCTAACATTTATACTTAGCCAGAACTTTAGTATAAGAAATTATTCAGCTACTTTTGAAAGTTTTGCAAAACATGTAAAAAAGGATGGTTTGTTGATTGGATGGATGGTGTATCGTTCACAAAGCGGGAAAGTATACAATTAAACGCTTATTGCGCCATGGGACACAAATCTACATTTCCTTTTATCTCGTATGTTTTGGGGTGGCTGACCTCGTATGTAATGTATGTATGCATAGATGTACTAATAAAAACCATAAACTTAACTCACATAGACATTAAAATTGGTACAGTTTTTAATACTAACTGGGGAAGTTTAAGGTTGCATAACGTTTACGTAACGCACGAAGTTTTTAATTTTGCTGAGAGTTCGGAGAAGTATGCCAACATAACATTTTCTGAAAACTATTTGCTTTTTTCTCTTCTCTCCAAAAAATAAATTCGTCGTATGTAGCGACTATTTCACTTTTCCGGTAAAATGTTCTCCGAAGCATTTCGTGCAATTATACTGAGTTCCGGTGAAGTTAATTCAAACAAATTAGGGTCAAAAAAGTCGAAATTACTCATTTTGTGGAACAAAAAATTAAAATTGCAAAGAAAATAGCGGCAACCGTAGACCCTAGAGAAAGTAGACTTTAATCAGAGATTTTTTTTCACCCATTCTGGAGGATAAAGGAGACTATGCCCGTACAGTCGTCTACAGTAGAATCTTTTTATTGATATGATGTGAAAATGAAATTAAGTGACATGAAATGAAACCTAACCTAACTCATTTAGTCAAATCATTAAATCTGATGTTGAAACAAATTAGCAGCTTCTTTTTAGAAATATATCTACGTATTTGCATGGAACATAAAAACTATGTTGATATTTTTGGTAAAAACTTCATGGTTGGATTTTCTTTATAATATACATTATTTTGACAGTTGGGAAAGAAAACGCACTAGTGCGGGAATGGCAAAAAAAAGCACGAAGGCACAAACTTGTCCCTCTTACTCCTCTCGTGCAATACGCCACTTTTTGAGCAATTGTATTAAAAAAAAAATTACGAAATTATAAAACGAGAATGGAACTAAAATACGTTCGTACGTACGACGAAACAAAACATGCACTTAAGCTGGATTATTTGGCGCCAACCCACAATTTCATAGGTATACTTGTAAAGGTAATGAAAGTTTTTGTAACTGCTTAAATGTTTTTGTATTAACAAAAAAATAACTACAGAGTAAAATATCGAATTTCATCAAACATTTTAATTAAGTTACCAGGCGAACTCGGTACACTTGATGGAGGTACTAACTCAATAAAGATGCATTAATATAGTGTTCGCGAATGTAGCTGAACTTCATATGACGAAAACCACTTAAAGCTTTTAACGTACACGTACTACCTGATAACTTTAGAGAGGCTTTAAAATGTAAAGCTTTGAGTATTAAAAACAAACTTATTAAATTATTCGGCATGAATTTTACATTACATACCAGTAACTAAATCCTAATATCTGAAAGAAATCCAAGACTTTTTATCATTAATAACTTTTGTTACTAAGTAATATTACTTAATACATTTGAATGAAGACTATTAATTCCTATTTTCAATAATTCATTAAACATATCTCACGGCATATATCATATATCCTACATATCTCAAAAAATGCATAGCCAGAACATAACATCAAAATTAAAAAAAAATAGTTCGTTTTTTTATGCTGATATTACACAGTCAAAATTCATGATTTCAGAAATTTCATAATAAATTACATATCTGCCAATCATTATGCAAGCATGGCATCAATCAGTATAAACATAACACTTTTTTCGTCAGATCTTCAACAGATACGCACTAAAATCCTCTCGATAATATGCTGAAAAGCTATAAAACTGCAATAAAGTTATTTAAGTATACCTTGTATGGCCACGCCACGCAGCGTTTTATAGGCTTTATTAATCTAATATTAAGTCATGTTTATTTGGGCTTAGGAATCACAATACAGACACAGACATTTCAGTTGAGCCGTTTATCCTCAAAGACGTGGCAGAGAGACGAATTCTGCGGAACAACATATAACATTTGGTCACTTAGTGTTCGGTTCTCTTTTTGTTTGGACATGGGTGTTGAAATATTTATATTCTGGAAAAAAATTGTTTACATCCATCAATCTTTGCATACATGCTGTTTTATTCTTTGTACTTCGGACGCCTGTTCACAGTAAATAAGAAGAACTTAAAGGCCAAACACACTACCATACAATTTTATGAGGTTGCATTTCGCATCCAAATACGCGTTTTTTTCTGTACTCTAATGAAAGCACAAGAAACACACATCTCAGCAAACTTGTGTATGTACGCACGTAACAATATTATAAACACAATATTTGTATACCTGCGAACTTCAGGAGAGGTAGGCAGACTCCTTGACTTCCTATTCCGTCCATTATGTCTCGCAGCACCTTGCCCTGAGTTGGCATTCCCCATAGTTTGTCACGTTAACACATTATCACTTTTATTGTTATTTTAATACAGTTCACTTTTACTTCAAAATCTTTATTTGTATGATTAAACTTTACGATTTTGTTACATTTTCTGTGAATATATTTGTTTTAGGGTCTATCGGAAAAGTAATGGTTTTTAAAGATAATATTTAATTTATTTAATTGGGTTATTTATCTTTTGGTTTACTTAGTAAATAAATTTACTCAATAACCTTTGCTGTATGTGGTGTGCAATAAGAAGTAGTCGAGTAGAAGTAGTTAGGGCCGTATATTTTACGAAGACTAATGACAAAACATACCGAACCCTAAGTATAAGAAAAGCTACTTAATATTGATTATGGGATTACTATACGGAACAAACTACAAGTCTTAGATCGATTTGATACAAGTTTACCCCAAAAATGGTAAAAAAATTGAGGTGTTAATAGAATGATAAACAAGAAATAAAAACGCATTTCGCAGAATATCTTAAATAACTAAAGTAATGACTAGGTACCACATATTTTGCAAATAGATTGTAATAAGATAACACGAAAAACATCTTATTGTACCGTTATTGGTCTTAATAACACTTATCAATCAGATACTTTATGGCCGCTTTTTTACTCAGAATTTAGTGAAGTATGCTTGGCGGTTTAAATGTCCGAACTTTGGCCACATAATTTAAAACGTAGTTGTTCACTACAATATTATTCTTTAGCAACGGTTCTATTAACTTTTTAAATTGCAATAAATAACACGCTGAAGGAATGCATATATCAAATTGTGTCATTCTAATAGTAAACGGCAACTAAGGATCATTTTTGAGGCTATAGTTCACCAAGGGACTCATTGTTTGCATTAACCGTATTAACTAACTAATTCAAACGGTAATTCCATGAATTACAACGATGACAACTTGGAAAAGACAAATAAACTGTAGGTATTAATAAGAAACCTACTAATAATACTGCTGCTACTGATAGAAATTAATGGATGTTTCGCTTTTTACTTTACCTTAGCAGTGCGTAAGAAGAATAGTAAGAAATGGGTTGTTGAATACATTTCCTATATCATAGAACGAAACCGGATCGGGGACGAAATTTTAGGTATTGGTATCGATACTATATCCTAACATTCAAAAAAATCACAAAATGTAGTTATAAAACCAATTTCATAAAATACCCAAGCGCATCAATCATATTACACGAGAAACTCACAATAAATTTATGTAACTTTACAGCTATAAAACTCATAAAAGAATCTACCTTCACACAAGATAAATAAAAAGGCATTCACGGTTAAATAATTCATGACGTACTAAACCTAGTGCAGAGCGAGAATACCATTTTGATAAATGTGAAGTGATACGAAGACGGAGTGGGATTGACTCGGAATATATGAATATCGTCGACAATCGAAACTGATATTTCGAGATTCGAAGTGAAAATTTACTCGTGAAACGTTTAGATTTTCATCTGCATATTTTCACTACCTGTTATATTTTCCGCGAAGTTTTACTACCTTATTTACGATTCCATATTTTATGGATCTAATTATGGTTGAGCGTTTAGGTTTGTGATTTATGAAATTGATTTAGCATCTGTTTTGTAATTTGATTTAAAAGTTATTACCATATAATATAATATAATCTGTGCGCAGATGAATTTTAATTCGATACTAACCTTGGAGGTGTATGGCCATTATAATAAGAGATTAGCAAGAATCACTATAGGTGGCGATATAAAACATAAGTTCAGTGCACTCGACTAGACAGCGCATATTTTTTTTTATCAAAAATCAGCTTTTAATGTCACCGCCTCAAGCCTCTTAATCTCTTAAACAAGTCTAACTAAATTTGATACGCTTTGAAAACCTGAAGTTATACACCAAAGAAGCTTACGCAAATAGTTAGAGTTTCTAAGAAACTTCAACACAACTATTCATAGTTTCGCGTATTTGTAGTGGAACGGAATAGTTCATGTTTTGTGATCCTAACTAGTACCTTATTACCTATATGGGTTCAAATTTTGCTTTCTACTGAATAGGAGGCAGTTCAGTGTTTCAGGAATTTTTACAGTCCTTCGATTCGTGTTATAATGAATAAACAATGAATTATTTAAAGGGAATATATGTTTGAAACAAAGTTTTACAGAAACATGCCAAGTTAAGAATTAATTCATCTATGTTATTACTGCTGAATTTCTGTGAATATCTCTACTTGGAATAAAAAAGGAATTAGTATAATATATCTCATTTTTCTTATCACCTAAAGGTGAAAAAACGATGCCTTTACGAGAATAAGCTATAAGGACCAAATCTACTATTAAAGTACTACCACTTCAAAACTCAAAATACATAATCGTTAAAGGTACTAATATTTTTATGAGAGCTAGAAATTGAATTTTTAATAGAATATCGCTGCATAAAAATATCCTTTCATCGTTTTTATTTACCAAATAAAAAAAAGACAACCAGTTCTTGATGCGCGAAAATATTTGTTTTCTTTATAAAATTAGTACTGTTCCTCGTAAGTGGACAATTATATCAATCTATCATATTTAGTTTATATCTTAACCATACATAAAATCTGGGACTAATGTCCTTTCAAACAATGGGTTACAGCGCAGTGAGAAATCAACCCATAAATAAGTCAGGCTCAGCTTGACTCGTTGCGTTTTGAAGACATATTTATTGTTCTAACATTGCAAATGCAGCTTTAATGCAATAATTTTAGAACTCACTTCAAATTCCAATCAGTCTTCTGAAGAATCACAGATTTGTCACGTGATTAATGGTCGTAACTTTTTCATGAATCATAAAGTAATTGCGTGGGTGGTTATTTTCGATTGACAATTACAGTTTACGTTCTTAGTATAGCTATAACTCTTCTTGTTTTGAAGTAATTAACTTTACTCTACGTTTTAGAAGTAGATATCCGCGTTTTCATTTCTCTCTAGTTTAGATAGAAATAAAAATATAAATATTTTACCTAAATAACCTAAGCCCTAAGTTTTTTATTATTATTATTTGTAATAATGATTATACTCGTATCACGCATGATCTAGATATTATTAAAAGATATAATTTAAGTAATTGGTACATTCTCATCGATTTTCATACATACATACATACATATACTTACGGCTATAAATCCCTAGAAAGGGTGTCTTCAAGAAAACCAAAATGAGTACAGAATATTTTCTATCCTTAGCACTCTTTTCCTGTATCGATTAGCCATTTAACAAAGGGATGAAGACCGATGTAATGATCAACATTTTGTCATCCTTTTTTAATTGGACTAAGCTCTTTGTCCGGCTTTGCCAACGTGACCAGATCAGGCTCGAATTAATTCGCTTTTAAAATTAAATGGGGTCCCCAGCTTTCTCGTTGTTTATATTGCGTAGGTACTTATTTGCAAGCATGTGCGAATGGCCTGTGAAATGTAAACAGAGAAACTGCCTTCAATAATAATGAAATGAATAACCGTAGTGTTTATTACGATTTATTTATTTTATAAGAATTTATTATTAACTTAATAGCAACTAAATAGTGAAGGGTGTTATTGTTATATGAAAAAAAGGAATCTCCAGTTATATGTCTCTAAACAAAACCATTTACGGAATCATCTTTTTTGATTATCGGGTGATAAAAGTCTGCAGTATCTTATAAAACTGGGTTGAATAGTACAAAAGTGAATTTGTAAATCGAAAAGAACCCTTTTCCAAATTTAGAGTAAGTATTATACCCCTAGGCTACGGCTGTAGTAATAAGCAAGTAAAGGAAGGAGTTTGGTAATAATGAACAAAAAACACTTACAAACATTTTGTGTGGAAGTCGTTTAAATGTTTAAAGTTATATTCGGATAATGTAAAGCTCATCTTGTTTTACTCTATAATGCGTATCCCATGCTGCGATGTGAATGATTTTATCATAAGTTTTTATGTAAATACGCAAACATCCTCACTATCTCCCCAAACACGTAAAGTAAATTGTGACTAACAATAAAATTTAAATCAAGCGTTCTTTGGACTTTCTATTGACCACATTTTCTGACAGTGAGATTTTAACTATTTGTTTTTAAATGTTACTGGTTTTGTTCTATCCATTTAGTTCAGTACAAAGAAGTAATAAATATCTTGAAAAAATATTGTGTAAAAACCAAAGGTATTCAATATTTTTATTCCTGTTTTATCTATTTGTCCTATGATACCTAAACGATTAAATAGATCCAAACTCCTTAACTCAAGACGGTACAAAACGCTTATTCCATTATATCCTTAAATCAGTTCCATTATACTATTGTGCAATTGTTCGTTAATACAAATAATAAAAGGTTCTTTGTGCGAAATTTCCATCAGCGCAATCGGTATTTATGCTCGTAATATAAGGGATGGCGAGGGAAATGCCTAGTCATAATTCTTTGCCCTTCAGAGGGTCCTACTGTAATAACTGAAACGCAGCCCTATACCCACAGTTTTTCGGATAAATTTCTCGCGTAAATTGTGCTTATTTAAAATTCAGTTTTGTAAGACTATTTAGAAAGGAAATACAATATTACCAATATAATAGAAAGAATGGATTTCTATATCTACTACAACTACTTTCAAAGCATCATTTTATAATCCTTCCTTATGCACCTAGCATAGACACAAAGTATGATATAATTCATAAGTTTAAAGGCAAGCATTAGGAGATTATGTGACACCAGGAAAGGATAGGCTTAGTAATTGTGTTAGACAACTGCGATATATTTTCATTAGCGGAACCACGACACCTGTGGGTAGCGGAGCTGAGCTCCTTTAGATGTATCACTATTTCATCCCTTGTGGGTTTGCTACTGTACGGCATTTGCAGAGATAAGCCATATTATTTCACGTAATATACTACTGTTTATTTTATTTTATGTTATAAACTATTAAAAAAATACATGAAGAACGGCATACTAAATGCCAACTGTATGAAACAAGTAAGAAAAAGATCTTAATAGATTGATAAGTTCACTGTTTTATGTTTGTTTAACTATTTGCTTACCTAATAACGTAGACTTTTAATTCAGTCGTTTCTTTATTCTACTACTTCATTTTCTTATGATGTCGTTATTGTATCATGTAATCTTATCGTATAAAACTCAACTTAAAAAAACATTGCAAGTTCGTCTATATAGAGCTTAGTTTCGCAACTTAATCATCTACTTGCTCATATCCATATCGATCATATCCCTTTCGCCTCTTAAATAAATTGAGCCTCTCCGTGTTTAGTCACTACAGTAAAAAGAATAGATATAATAATTTCAAAACCCTATTTACCCCACACAATTGTTTGTGTAAGATATTTAAAGTGATGTAATTTCTAATTAGTAGTAGAGATAATTAATCAAATGTGTCCATCAAACGTCCTGATGTGGGTTATATCTGACATCGACGAAAGCATTATCGTGGTTTTATCATTTTCGTCTTACGCAGTCTGTTATTTAATTTTAAGTATCATCTGCAATGAACAATTTTATGAATACTTTATTTATCAATCAAGAAGGTTTTTGAGCTTAATGCAAACAAATGTTAACCAAAACAAGACGGTGAACGTATTTTTTTGCTTGTTTGTATAACTTGTTTCTGACTTAATTATTTCTGTATTAAAAAGTATAAGTACTTAAAAATAAGCGCAACAAATTACTCATACTCGTAAGTCGCTTATCATACTTTTCAAATGAAAGTTTAAACATAACTTTTTAACCATATACATACATATTTCATATTACATAGCATACGTAAAATATGACCCAGAAAGACATTTCGACTAGGGAGAGTTACATTAGTCGTTTAGTGTGTACTCAATTATTGATTTACTATGTTGTAAACTATTATGAACAAAATATGAGAGGGTGCAGAATCCGAGGGTGGCACTATTCACCCTCCCACCCACCCCACAAATACTCGACAAATAAACAATACACCACAGTTTAACTTTACTTCTAAGCAGCACAAAAAAGTTACAGCAAAAATGATGTTTCGACATTTTAAAATATTTAACGCGAAGTCTCAAATTTGTTTATTTTTGTAACAACAAATCACATGTAGTTCTGTGTTCCCAAACTTTTAAATTGTGATAAAAACTCACTGTGTTTATGGTCCGACTCATGGAAGAAATAAACGATTACATCGAAAATATAATATAATGATGTTATGATGACACGAATTAAGAATGTTCTAAGTTTGTTAAGATAATGTGCATTTTCCATCTTATTTATCGCAGGAAGTCTTTAAGCTTTACTTATTGATAAAGATTATAAATAACATTATAATTTATAGGGCTGTAGATTTTCATAGCTTGAAGCAGTAAAGCTCTAAGTTAGATGTTTCCTATCTAAAAGTATGCAGCATTACTTATCTCCATAAAATGTGCATTAAAATGTTATTTACCTGCCTGGCTGCAATGCAACGCAAATGCATCGCCCACCTCCAAGTCTATGAATAGTTTATAAAAGATCTTAATTTATCAATTGCGAGAAAACATCGAGTTCGTTGAACTCTTAACATAAACTTTCATCTAAGTTTAAACTGCAGATAAGATCTAACAATAAATTATTAAAGATACCTCTCCAAAGTTATGAAGAACTTAATTACATACGATCCTTGTATTAACAATGTCATTGTTACGTGTATTGGTATGAGTGAAGAGGTTTAGGAACTCGGGCCCGGTATCCTGGCAGGCTGGCTGCCAAACCAGTCCTGCGGACTGTGGGTGCCGGCTCGTGGGCGGCGGAAAATGTACTGCATTTATCTGCACTGCACCAATAATATTACACTATACTAACGAGCCGAGCCGACAAATCCTGCCTGTCCGAGTAACATCGCCAGTAACACCTACGTAAATAGCATTTTGCAAAAGAATAAAACAACAACCAGCCTAACTGCAAATCTAATTCCGTATCAAAGTTACATTCGTGATCCGTTTTAGAGTTAAGTCATAGCCGTGTCTGATTCACTCGATCTTATAAACAAAACGAGCTTAAATTAAACTGAAGTTTTGTTCATCACAGTAAATGTTAACAAAAAGCAAACAAAAATTTGAAAACCATTTAAACCGATGTATTAATTAATTAAAAGCATTGCACTATAAAGACACACACGAACAATGAGAATTCAAGTTGATTTGTCACAGTCACAGCACGTAAGCTCGGTCACGATCTCGTAAAAGCTCTCGAGCGATGGTTCGGAAACGGGTGAACGTGCGCGCGCGACCATCGTATCCGCACGACAGAACAGCCGTCAGAATCGTAGGGACTTCGCCCCTTCCGCAGCATGATCGCGGGATGCGACCAACGTTATATACCCAGTATAGGATAGACGCAGGAAAACAAGCGCCCGCTCGTGCCATCTGCGACAGGGAGGGGCCCTTGCATTAGCGGGATGACGTTATGCACTCCCACAAGGGTACGCAGGGCTTATCTCTTTAAATCACTCCCGGAACTCGATGCGGTTTAAGTAATTTACACGGAGGTGAAGAGTAAACAGCTTCCGGGTAGTTAAAACGGCTCGGGAGACATTTTGTGTAACAACATTTCTGCGAGGGTCCGAACTTTGGTATTCATTTCGTGCAATTTCGCACAAACTCAACACATTTCGGCTAAGTGAATATTTACGCTTTCTGCAAAGTAACATACCATATCTTATATTTATACATAATTTTGGTTCAATCTTGCATGATTGTAATTTATTCATAGTGTCCGTACAATATTTTATAGGGTGGGGTGCGAACCGATGCTGCCATTCTTGCGTCACTATGAATTTAATACTTATCGATAATGACAGCCATTGCCATTAGCGTCAGAATATTAACTGTTTATTGATATGTCGACGGCATAAATTGCTTTTCAATAATACGTGTAGTGTCGGCTTAGAATAACACTACCCCATTTCTACCCGTGGGTGATCGTAAGAGGCGACTAAGGGTATAGGGGCTTATTAAGTGATTTTTGGGCGATGTGGTTGAAGACCCGTCACCAAAAACATTTGTTATTACCATCTTTTCCCCAATCAACTTCCAAAAGTGGCTGAGGAATTTTTCATTCCAATGCTCTGGCTACTCCGTTAAGGGATTTATAGCCGTGAGTATATGTATGTATGTATGTATGTATGTAATAATACCAATTGTATAGGTTTAAAGGCAAAGATGCAATTTGAATTTATTATATCTATTATATTTGTACGAATACTGAACCCGATCATCTCGTAGAATTTTGTATTTTAAGCTAAAGCAATCAGTTCATAATTATTTTTATCTAAGGATACAATCGATTTCTGATAATAATTTATACACTACTTACCAATACCATTATATGAAAACTGATAGTTTAAGCCTTTTTTGTTTATTGTTGCCTGAAATACAGGTAAATTACCTAGCTCAGGAACAGGAAAATGTTATATTTTGTACTTTAAATAACTAACTAGGTTAAGACGAATATTATGTACTTTGAAAACTGAATAAAATTTTTATTATTATTATTATAAGTTTCGTTGGCAATGTTTCGTTGGCAAACCCCAAGTTTAAACATTTGCGCGTCAGTCAAAGACCAGGTTTGGGCTCCGTAGGTAAGGATGGGAAGAATGCACATGTCCATGAGCTTACGTTTGAGGGAGAGCGGAAGTTCTCCCTTCATTAGCTTTTTCATAGACCAAAAGCTTTTCCAGGCGTTTTCGACACGTCTTTCGACTTCCTTGTCCTGTCGAGCCTGGAAAGAGACTATTTGGCCTAGATAAATATATTCCTGGACATATTCGATTCTGACCCCATCCACGTCCACTAAATGCTCCTTGCTGTTAGACATGACCTTGGTCTTTGACATATTCATGCTCAGTCCAACCTCAAGGCTTGCTTGGCTGAGTTGTTGTAGCATAGATTGAAACATGGAGCGCAGCATTCTCGGAATCCGGCTCTTAGACAGAGTCCGGAATACAGAGTTGCGCTCAAAGACAAAAATTATAGATGTAGCTCAGAAGGCGGCCCAATTGAAGTGGGATTGGGCCGGCCACGTTGCTCGGATGCACCCGGACCGATGGGCCAAAAGAGCCACGCAATGGACTCCTGCTGTAAAGAGAAAGCGTGGCCGACCAAGGAAAAGATGGAGTGACGAGTTGGGTCTCTGGGATAAGAAGTGGTGGGAGACCGCTCAAAACCGTCTGGAGTGGAAGAAGGGGAGAGAGGCCTTTGCCCAGCAGTGGGACATAAATGGCTAATAATAATAATAATAATTATAAGTTTATCCCTCTACAATTCATCAGTTACCATTACCAACCATTTTAATAAAAGCTGAGACCAGAAAGTTGTAATTTCCTAATAAAATTTGTCAATCGTTGTAGCGGCAATTCAAAAGCGACAGTAACGATTAGTTAAAACTAGTTTAATACGAGAAAATGTCTATTTCCGAACTCAAACTCGAACAATAAGTATACAAAGTCAGGAATGATGGAGTGTCTACTAACACGGAAGTGATTTTGATGCTAAATCGAAAGAGCCGAACTAATTTTAGGATTAATTTGAACTGTAAAATGTGGGTATAAAAGTTTTTAAAGCTCTCCTGCGTGTTCATTTAATTTTAAAGCCCATTTCCAAAAACAAACACAGGAAACGCATTTGAAGATAGACTGTATTGTGTCAATCTCTTTGTTATGATTGCGGTAAAACCTCGACTCAGCTTTGACAAAGCTGAATATGACATAAATATAAACTTGTAAAATTGTCAAATTAAAGTTCTTAAGAAACAATGCATTAATGTAAAAGTTTGTTGACTTCTTAATATAAAGCTTAATTAGGTCTTCTTAACTAACCACTAATAGAAAACATCTACTAGATTAGAATACGTACATACATATACTCACGGCTATAAATCCCTAGAAGGGGTAGCCAGAGCTAAGGAATAAAAAATTCCACAGCCACTTTTGGAATGTCTGGTGGGGAAAAGATGGTGCAATAGAGTATGCTGGTGTTGGGTCTCCAACCTTAAAAGCCCCAATACCGTTAGGCGCCTCTTACGTACACCCACCGGAAGCAATGGGGTAGTGCTATTCAAAGGCGACACTACACAGCTATTATTATTTAGAATGAAGCACAAAAACCCTATAGTTTCTCGATTGTTACTTTCTAATATAATATCCCAACATGTGTACGTCGCGAATGCAGACTTGTGATATATTTCAGTTTCTGCCGACCCCATCGAGCTGTCGTTTGTACACGAGTGCCACATCAATCCCGCTACTTGTTCCCTTGACATATTTGTCATTTTGAAAGCTTTCTAGAGTATGTACAGAATGTATCAATGTTAGGTAAATGTTATGATATTTTAGAATGCATTTCAATGAAAGACTAACATAAAGTATTAATATACTTACAAGTTAAATTAAGGATTGGTGAAATTTTAAGCTGAATAATATGTTTTACCAAAACACTTCGTCATTTCAACTTTTGAATAACTTAGCAAATCCGCCTGCTATATTCTTATCACATTGTAACTAATCAGAAATAAGATTTGTAAGAATGCCAATAATCGAACCTAAAACCTCTCAATCATTAGCTAATTAAACACTCTAAGCTAAGGCACTAACCAATGTAGCACGGACGCAGTTATATTATTTTAAGCTGATATAAAGTTTCAATATCAAAAACACAACAATAGTTCAAGTAAAAATGAACAAGTAATATGATCAATTATTAGCAGACCTCTCAAGCACACGAGTACGGTTTTGTATCGTAAATTCGGCTAGGTCTTGAACTCGCAACATTTGTGAAACAATTGTGAGCCGTAACCACTTTATTATACTCTAACACGGTACGGAAGTCTCGAAATTGGAAACATTTAGGAATTGATTTACTACTAGTACACTACAGTCGGCACTCGGATGGAGAGAATATTATTTTCTCTTCAGAATTTGTTGTTGCGTGGAGAACCCTAACACAGATGTAATTATTGAAACAACTACTATGTTAGGGAAAAGACAACATTTATGTTCAAAGTAAGTGAGGCGCATATTTGTTTCTATTTTTTAATAGAAGCTAAATAGTACCATGTGTCACATAAGTGTGAAAATATAAAAATCTAACTTTCTGTCATAGAGTTCCTAAAAAATAGTAATTGAATATTTTATGAACACCCACCTTAGTCCACACCGTTTTGTTTAAAGGCACATATACGCGATCGTTATTGCTAAGTATCTTAATATTTAAATGTACCCTGTTATTGAATACTAGTGGATCGTCCCAGCTTCGCACGGGTAGCGTTGTTTTTTTTAAATATCTGAGGTTTCTTTCTTCAGTCCCTGCTTAAGCATTGTGAAATTCAGTGCAATGTTTTCAATTTATTTAATTTATAGCACTCCCTAAACAGTGTAGTTTGGTGATTTTGAATGCGCTTTAATGAACGGTTCAGTATTTCCATTAAATAGCAAATTTTGGAATAAAACGCTATGAAATATTTATAACAATCTGAAAAATAAATCATTACGTGATGTAGGATGCAACTACTGGCGCCATCTAGTATGTTATATATAAATTAATAAAGATTTGGTTTTGGTCACCGGCGCGCTGGCTTATTTTATGTACAATTTCGGTATTTGTCTACCGATTTCTATGATTCTTTTTTTATTGAATAGGTAATAATGTTACCTTTTTTAAATTAGGGATGAGTGAGAGGTTTACAAACGTAAGAGTAAACAAATATAATCAGAATGTTCCGAACTGCTAAGCTATCAGGAATTACACGTGTTGTTGTGAGTCAACCGTAAAAGATAGACATAAACTGTTACGAATTTTTTTTTAGATAATTTTATGCAGAATTTTTCCGTCATACATGATTTCTATGTAAGTTTAACCATTAAGGCTGCACACGCGACGGAAGCTTAAAAAATGGAGTAACTTCTCCCGTTTTCCCAAAATTTCCCAAAATTCCCCTTTACTACTCTGCTGGAAAGTATACAAAAACCTGCGCAGGAGTATGAAGAATATTTGTACCAAGTTTCGTTAGAATCCGTCGAGTAGTTTTTGTTTCCATAAGGAACATACAAACCGACAGACAGACAGACAGACAGACAGACAGACAGACAGACAGACAGACAGACAGACAAAATTTTTACTGATTGCATTTTTGGCATCAGTATCGATCCCTAATCATCACCTGATAGTTATTTTGAAAATATATTTCATGTACAGAATTGACCTCTCTACAGATTTATTATAAGTATAGATTTGTAAAAAATCGGAATTCCTTTATATTTCCAAACGTGAAAAATGCAATGAGAAACAAAATCTTCGATACGTTTACTCTCCAAGAATGCCAACTTTCTAAACTTGTTATTATGAGTCAATGAATTTAATTTTAGTAAAAATCATACTGTGTAATAAAATAAGATTAAAACAACTATTGATTTTCGTTTTTAAGCCCGTCATGTCGATAACTTTTCAGTTATTATTGTCACGGGAAGACGGACCTAACATAAATATCCGTAATCAATAGTTGCTTTAATTGTAAAGTGCAATCGTGAAAATCTTAGAAAATACTATATGTACTAAAATCTACCTCTTATAAAAAAACCTCTTGCTGTTAAAATTTTGTTTTTTAATAACACATTGTGACGAATCCAACGAAATATTGATGGAAAATGTAAGCTAAGCGGTTCTGAAGATATGAGTTATAAAGAATTTTAAATGCATGGATACAAAAAGACAAACAAAATCCTTTCTTGTGATATGGCACTAACTTATTTGACGTTGGGAGCCGCTGTAACTATGATATATGTCCTCGGAGGACACCCTTGGACCAAAAAGCTAGTGTGCTCAAAAAGGCAGGCGTCCGAAGTATAATGAATTAAAGAGCGTATGTGAAAATTTCTCATACAGAAAGGTTTCTCAGGATCGTACTTAGTGGCGATCAATAGTCTCTGCCTACCCCAATGGAAACTAATGGCGTGAGTAAATGTATATAGAGTTGTTTCGCTGTAATTTATTAAGACCATCCCGCACTGTAACCCTCATAAGAGTAAAAACATTTCTTTGGAAGTCGTTAGTATGCATCCTCAAGAACTCGTTTAAAGCAGAATTATATGAAGCTTTGATAACGTAAACAATGCAATGCCACAATTCCGTTAAATTATAAATTCGTAAGAAAACCGTACTACCTATACATTCTCTTACAAGACATCTGCCTGGTTGTTCTATTTTTTGTTATAATTAGTTAGTTTTCATTAAAACTAATATCCAAAATATGAACTTAACTGCTATAAATAATACTTCTATACTATGCTTGCCTATTGGAGGAAATAAACCTTGTTAGAAATTGCGAGACAGAGATCAGTTGAATTAATGTGTTCATGGCATAGGTAAATATGTACGTCCGGGCAAATACATATTTATAATCTTATAGTTATCTTATAATCATACGGTTTTTATGTTTGTAATTCAAGTATGTCATATCGTCGTAATCCTTTAAGTATTACAGTATATGTAACTTTATATGAAAAAAAAAATGCTTGGCGCGATCGCCAGAAACATTTTAAAATACAGTCAAATAACAGAATACAGGCACAGAAACGAAATTGTACAACATGAGTGTAAGACACACCCCCACGCGCGCGGCAATTAACACTACAACTTATCCGGTTATCAGAAACCGCAACATGATATCTAGTCACGTGACGTCAGGGAACCAGGATGAAGGGGAACCCCGGTGCCGTGGTATTAGGGATTCGGGTTACACCGGCAATGACAGTGAAGCAGTGAAGACAGATTTTATTAATTTGAATTTTCGTTGTGTTGTGTGCAAGGGATTTTGAAAGAATTTTGAACTCGTTTTTACCCGCATCAATAAAATAATTAATAGATAAATAAATATATACAGACATATCACATAGATCAAGTTAGCCCCAAAGTAAGAAGAACAAAAAAATGCCTAATGCCAATGAATTTATAGAGCGACTGCTACGACAAAATATGTGCTTTAAAGCAATTTAGTTCTAACGATGAGGGAGGGAACTACGTGGCTAAGTTAATTCTTAGTCAAACAAAAGCCTTAATAACATACATACATACATATACTCACGGCTATTGATCCCAAGAAGGGGTAGCCAGAGCTAAGGAATTAGAAATACGAACCAATAATCCCTCAAAAGCCCCAATACCTTTAGTTTAGCTTTTAGTTTAGCCCCAATACAATTAGTCACCTCTTACGTACACCCACCGGAAGAAATGGGGTAGTGCTATTCTAAGCCGAAACTACACTACAATCTTGTAACAGTGTATTCATTTTGATTTATCTAGGCTTTCTCAATCAAAAGCTTGAGAAAGCCTAAATAAATCAAAATAAATACACTGTTTTATGCCTCATGGCACGAAAATAATACTTAATTCAAGCCATATTATTATGCAGACATCAGACAATCCTGCTACTTTCAATAAAATATTTTATTCAACTTATCATAAATCGTGTTTATGTAAACGATGTTCTAAGGCGCCCAGCTCAGCCCACTATCACCCGAAGCACAATACGAGTATAATCACGAGAATTCATCCGCTGCATACTGACTCCTTATACGGTTTTTATACAACGCTTATAAGGTAACTGGCTCCATTGTGAGCCTGATCGAGAAAAAGTGGATGCTAAGCTGGCTGTGTTTGCTATCACTTTTATTCCCGAAATGAAACGCTTCTCCCAATTCGGGAAATGAAATATGTTGAGAGGGGGAGAGAGAGAGAGAGCAATGAACAAGGTGCAGAATTTATCATAGGACACTAAACTGTCTTTTCCCTTACTAATGCCTATAAGTGTGTACAAATCTGAGTTAAATACAACTTGAAACAGCAAGGTAAATACAAATTATTCACCAAATTTCGAAATTGACAACTTTGTGAGATCTGATAAAAAAAAGTGTTTTCACTCGTAGTTATGAAGACGGTTTATGAAATAGTAAATAACAAAGAAAAACTGCATTGACTCCGAAGAATGAGTGCAAGTGAAACCGTTTCATTTTAAACTGAATAGAATAAACATATTTCGGTCGTGTAGGCTCACATAGATTATATTATTTGCTGGGGCTTAGTATTAATTAATAAATAAAGAATAAATTAAACATGAGGTTTTCATGAACAAAAAGATTTAAACTTAGTATTAATTGTTAGTGCAGATAATGTTATTATTATTTGTGGGTGTCGTACGAGGCGACTAAGGATAGAGGGCTTTTTAACTGTGGAGCGATGCTGTTGGAAAACAATCAACAACTGTAATTTTTTCATATAAATTTCCAAAAGTGAATGAGGAGTTGTTGATCCCGAAGCTCTGCCAACCTCTTTTATCGTTAATCGCCGGTATAAACCTTCCCTTTATTATATTTTTTTCTTCCCTCAAAATAGTTCCCTAGTTGTTGCTATCATACTCTTGACACTGAAAACCAGTTAGGAAAGTTGGTGATCAAACTCGAGGTCATTGTACTGTAAGTTTCTACATTAATTACAGACCAATTTAGTAAATGTTAACCATGTGGTCTAATATGTGGGCTTTATCAATCGCACGACAACATATGATGTTTTGTACCGACGGACCTTTGAAATAAAACAGTGTCTAACGCTCTATCTCAATTATTTTATCGCCTTGCATAAACTAAACATCAGAAACAGAACAACTGCGCTGTTGTGTCAATATGAATTAGTTTTAAAAATATCCTAGTAAAGTGAATCATGTAACTTAGATATAATAGTGATTCGATATACATACTTTATTACAACATTTCTTTGAATAAAAATTCAACAACTATCTCGACAATCAAGTTTTTTTTTTTATTTTTGGACGTAATAAGTAGTAGCTAATTAAAATTAAAATTTCATAAACATCAGCTGCATGTACGGAAGTCTCAAGTTATCCGAAAAAGACAGAGAGAATAAGAGTGTAGAACAAGCGATAGAAGTATTACTCAGCGGGCATTATATTTCACATAACATAGATTAATAACTCCTCTAAATTTTCCACTTTCAGTCTAAGTATGATCCTTGCAAAACTATTGTTCTACCATTATGGTATATGAGAGCTTCAGACAAATTAATCTCTTTAAGAATCTGAGAAAGAAATAGTTGGTTTTATAAGTAAGAAATAAGGAAAGAAAAGAAATTGAAAACTATCGGTATGTAGTTCAAATATACATTGAAAATCGAGTAATCCATAATTTAAAACCCAACGCAATTCTGTAAGAAAAGTGATAGACATTATTCTTATTAAATAACACTACGCGGCTGTTACAGTAACCTAATACAACATGGAACACAAGTGAAGGTGTAGATTTCATCGGTTTGATGTCATTAACACCTTTTGTCTTAGGTTTTTTTTATTCTTATTTGACGGCCTTCTGAGAATTAAATTGTTTTATATGAAAATCGTTTAAAAGATATAAATTGTTTTTATACTATAGTCACAAATCAGTTTGCGTGATAAATATCCTAGTGTGATGACGTGAAACTATCCGTTGTAATTTATTCGTAATGCATCATTTAATGTCCGTCCATTTTCATAGAATTACATAATAATGTAGTCAAGTTATAATTAATATCATAAAGCAGTAAAAGTTCATACCAAAATTACTAAATGGTATACAATTCGTACAGGACAATTCATCGGACACGTGCTCACGACAATCCCGGCGGCAGCATACAATATTCAAACGACACAGTATGACAGACAATGGCTTGTTAAGTCCGTTGTTTTTTGCGTCGTGTCGCCCTGTCGTGATGACGACTGACATTGTTTGCGTAATCAGGGACCATTGCGGGGATTGAACCAAACTCGTCTATGCATGATGAATGAGGTATTCAACAACGGTTTTGTAATAGTTCTTATCCTTACAATCATATGAGACCCTGGTACGTTTGAATAGTAGTTATGGAGCTTTAGGAGAAGGGTCGTTTACGAAATAGCGAGGAGCAAGAAGAAATTTAAATATACTGACACAATACTGAATACATTTCTTAAATTTGATTCTATAAACTCTTTTATACAACGCATAGACGCAATAACACTGATATCGTAAATAATTCTTTATGTATGTCGTTACTGAACAATAATCAATAGTTTGGTCACCATTTTTCATTCATGGTTTTTAGGGTTCCGAGCCAAATGGCAAAAACGGGACCCTTATAGATTCGTCATGTCTGTCTGTCTGTCCGTCCGTCCGTCCGTCCGTCCGTATGTCACAGCCAGTTTATTCCGAAACTATAAGAACTACATTATTGGAAATTGGTGCGTAGATGTATTCTGTAAACCGCATTAAGATTTTAAAATAAAATCTGAAAAAAAAACCAAAATTTTTAGGGTTCCCCATACATAGAACTGAAACTCAAAATTTTTTTTTCATCAAACCTATACGTGTGGGGTATCTATCAAAAGGTATTTGAAAATGATGTTGAGGTTTCTTATATCATTTTTTTCAAAACTGAATAGTTTGCGCGAGAGACTTTTTCAAAGTGCTAAAAAGTGTGTCCCCCCCCGTAACTTCTAAAATATGGGCATGATAATACTGAAAAAAATATATGATGTGTATTACTATACAAACTACTAACGAAAATTGGTTTGAATGAGATCTAGCCCGTAGTTCTATTTTTAAACGTCATAAATCAAATTACTTACCTAATTTGGCTTCTATGATTTTCACACAAACGGGATTTTCTATATAAATATGATAGTACGGAACCCTTAGTGCGCGATCCGACTCGCACTTGGCCGGTTTTTTTTAGGAAAGTACACAGTAGCGATATTAGTCTCTCACTACCAATACGGAAATGAAGGGCGCGATTATAAGTTGGTAAGTTTTCTTCTTTATATTATGTTACTGCTTTAAGTGCAAGATTTAGATATAGTTGGACTAATAAGAAAAAATACCTCTGAGGAATTAATTTTTTTAAATATAAATAATAATAACTGAGCCAGTTAAATGTAAGGCTTGAAATAGTCATGACGAGAGATTAAGCTCAAACAAATATGCAGCTTAAACGCAACATATTTATTTACAGAGAGCAGCTTTACTCGATAAAAATTTCTTACCATTTTACATTGTCATTAAAAGTATATATGGCATCGGAAAATCGCATCTTGCATTTCAGTTTCTCGGCAACGTGGCAACCAATAGTATCTGCCAACCCCAATGGAAGTCAAGATAGGTAAGAATATGGTAATTTTATTTATGATTTTAGGTTACAAGATGGTAGAAATAGCAATAACGTATCGTTAGTGATAGACCGCATCGCCCAAAAAGCACTTAAAAACCCCATACCCTTAGTCGCCTCTTTATTTCTACCATCTTATCCCCTATCGACTTCCAAATGTGTTTCAGGACATTCTAACTCTGAAGCTCTGGCTACCCCTGTATAGCTATGGCTAGCATGGCTATCTATGTATGTATTTATGATTATCTATGCAACTACATAACAACGATCATTGACCTTTTTGTTTACCAACAGAAACTGATGAGTAAGTGCATCTCAGCTCGGCACTGCGCCAGAACCAGCATAGTGTTAGTTTGGCGAAAATAGATCTGTCAAGTGAGCTGGGTGCGCCGGCCCTTTGTGACGATTTATTGGCTTTCTCAACGCGTTTGGCGTTTCCGATCTTCCGTTAATACAATTATAATTGTGTAGTGAGAATGTCTATTTCGATTAGTTAAGATATAAATAAGAACTGTGACAAAAAGGCGACGACGTGATAGGTCAATGGGTAGAACACCGGTAATCGTGCAAACGACTAGTGTTCCAATCCCGGGACGGGCATCATGGTTGTTTACGGTGAGGGAAAACGTCGTGAGGAAATCCACATGTCTGAGTTGTACTTAGCCATGTGACAGTGTATTCGTAATAAACTGTGAGTACACTGTCCATGCAAAAAGTGGGTACTCTGAACACCAGGTGACAAAGTCACGTGATGTTAAGAAGTATTAGTACCTCTGCCAACCCCTTCGGGAATATTCGGCGTGAACGTTTATGTTTATGATACAAAAAGGCTTAAGTGATATGAGAGATTGTAAATGCAAGTGAATCAAAAGTTTTGTGATGGTAAAGTGGGGGTGAATGAAACGTTGCGCTGTCTGTGGTTCAAATAGTTGAATGGAAGACAGAGGAAGTAGGATCGACCGGACGCAGCAGATTTGCACCATTTAATTTGTCATAGTTACAGAATTTTTAATTGATTAATACAGATTTAAATTCATCAAAACAATTCATCATAGAATACATAAGAATTAGTTGATAATTAAATATAGATAAGCCTTCAATAACCTTTTATGGGTTATATATTTATGAAGATGAACAAAACTAGATTTTAATATATTTTAAACATATTTAAGGAATTCAAAATGTATTTAAAAAATGGTACTAGAAAAAAAAACCATTCAACCTTAACAGCGCCCCCTATGGGAAACGCAATAAACTACAGATTCAAACCCTAATTATATAAAACTTACTCTACTTACCGCTAGGTGTCACTGTTAAATAATTTTAGAAACTTCAACTATTTCTCTATCAAACATACATATCGTACTTTGCATTTAAGATTAAAATAATTGGACTGTGGAAACTTACCTATTTGCTGTTAACGTAGTCATTTCTATATTGCTTCCGCAAACTGTCAGGATTTCATCGCTTGCCCTGCTATCTGTGAGCCGCTGCAGTGAACCATGAGAAACTTCAGACGCATTTCTGCTCACATTTGTTACATTTTCGCTAGATGGCGTTCCACGTTGTTTTGATGCCTGTTTATGCCGACTGAGCGCAAAAAATAAGGCGAGAACCGCTTTTAGTTTTGCGTCCCTGATGTCGACACTAGTAACTTGTTCCAATCCTTGAACCTTCTGGGCATGCAGGAAATCCAAGCAGCACTGAACGTTTTCCAACTGAAAATAATAAAATTACTTAGTAACCGGATTTTTTTAATCGGCGACAATGCCAAAGGGAAAAAGTAATTATTTTGGAAGGTTTGTATGTAAGGTCCCAGATAGAAAAATAATTTTGTAAGCAAACCATTGCCGTGTAACAAACCATAGATTTCATGGAAAAATTACTTCGATAACGCTAAAATTTCACATCCGTCAATTCGAAAATACTGTCGTCAACTGACTTATTGGTTATTGGAAATAAAACTTGTGAAACTCTAAAAATACGATTAGATGAAATAAAAAACATTAAAAGTTATTTGTTTCTTTTTTCTGATGAAAAAAAAAATTAGGGATGGGTCTATTACATAAATGATAATGAACGAATGACAGTAAATCGATTACCGATTGATTAATCGATACTTCAAGATCCAATACATCAAAATCGCAGTGAATAATATGTATAACACCGTAAACTATTGTATTTCAGACATTAAAAATTAATGTATCATTAAACAATATAATATAACTCAATCATATAATGTAACCCATGAGAATATATTCATTTTAATAAGCGTAAGTAATAATGTTCTAGTGTAGTACCGAAACTATTGACTTGATTTTAATAAATGCTACGGGTGTCATAAGCTATAAAAAGAATGCATAAAATATGTAAAGTATAAAAACCGTTTAGTGCACTTTCAAAGTAAACCTTACCCTATATTGAAGTTGAATAATAATAGCAGATAAAACTATTTTGAACAGGTAAAATCCCACCAAAAACATTTTCATGTAAAATGTTGCCAAGACGAGCCCATATGACTCGCACTGTCAAAAAGTTATCAGATCTCATGTAGAGCCAAGCTTCTAACACTACACGCCCTAACTCTACAAGGCCTAACTTCACAAACTCTACACCTTAGTCAAAATATGTGGCTTGGCCATTTCGCTAGATTCACATCGGCGTAAGGTGAAAAATCAATTCACTGGTCATTACTTTTGTGTTATACAATAGTTCTTGTAGTAACGAACGGCCAAGATTGATGATCATCAGTGAGTCAGTGACGAAATCAGCGTTTTTTAGATATAAATAAAATCTGAAGTATAAAAGCTAATGTAATTAAAACTTAATATGTTCAATAAGTCCGCTATTGACAATATATCCCGAAAATTTTGTTGATCTAGCATAACTCAAACCCAAGTTATGCGTGTTCAAAAAAACGACGAAGCGCTTCGAGAAAAGGTAGGTAGTGCCCGTGCGCTTCGCTTGGCTCGTCTTGGCGGGGGCACTACCGTGCCCGCAGATATTTTAAAATTTAAACACAGAGCCTACTAACACTATATTAACATTCAATCTTCAAATTCCACCTAATCACCTCACTTTGATACAATGATAAATAGGAAATTGACATGGTAGGTATTCCGTAGTTTGACCACGGCTCTACTTTGACCACTATTCTCTTCTTTTTTTGGAACGTTTTAGACATAAGTAAGACTTTCACCCATTTTCAGATTGCAGTTTTGAGACTTGTTTCTTTTTTAATTATTATCATCTATTTCTCTGGTTTAAGCACACATGCTAGACAATTGCGACAACAATCAAATAATTATTGCAGTGCACGCTGCACCTATATATCGAAATGATCGTGTATGCAGCAGCTCTTTCTACCGAAGCTATCAAGATTCAACGTATTATTCCGTTATGAGACACGACTAGTCTTTGGCTAATATATTTCCTGGGATTTACACCAATCTGATAATATACTTATACCAGAATTATATATAAAATATTAGTTCAAGATTTAACCAAAAACTTTTATGTATGTTTATTAGTAAAATTTCTGAAGATATCAAAAGATGTCAGTCCGCTAAAACAGTAGAGTTATACGAGCTAAACTTTAATTCCCTACTTTAAAGATTGCTTATTATGCGTATATGTCACATGTTCTATGATTTTATTGCACTTAATAACAATTACAGAATATTACGAAATATTGATGTCCATCGAAGTATATAAGATAACAATACGGCACGACAGCTAAGATAACAAAAAGAAAACCGACTTCATAGTTGGAAAAACAACCGAAAATAAACAATATAGTACTAAAAAGTACGAAATAAGTTTTTTAATTGAATATGAGTACTGTGATTAATACTTAGCAATTTCTTTATTCCACACGCGTCAGTTCAACCTACCCAAATATTAAAATTCTCTTAAATTAATTTGTGAGCCGGTGCCAGCCTCGATGATTATTGATAATAAGAAGTGTGTATTTCGCACTTCATATACATGTAAAATGTAGGGTACCTTGTAGTTGTTGGGTAAATTGATTTTTGTACGTATTACCATTTAAAACGTTAGGCGATAGATATGTCGTGGCCATATCGTAGATTTGAACACATCGTGAAATGATCGATCATTTCATGAAATAGTCACATTTCATGATGTGGCCAACCTCATTTGACCAGATCATAAAATCGTCAACGTTTCACGATTTTGTCATCCACGCTTGGCCAGATCGTAGAAATAGGGTAACCTGTCAAATCCAATTCAAACTCTACGGTTTTTTAACATATTGCTCAGTTTTTTCGTAATTTGCAAAGTACTCGAGAACCTTTTCGTCGTAAACTCTTATGTTATCACTCTCTTCCTCACTTAATAAAGAATTATTAACTTTTTTTACTGCGAGAAACAACACTTTTGCCAGCGGCCGCCATCTTCACACATAAACAAAGCGTTTTCAGCGCCTCTACCGGTAGTTAATGTAACTACTTTACGATATGACCAAATAATCTTAACCATTTTATGAAGAGGCCATGTGTTTAGTTGGTCATATCGAGAAACGATTTCTTATCATCGATCTGACCAAACCACATCACGGATGTGGCCTATAAACAGTTGAACATTTCATGAAATACGACTATTTCATGAAATGATCGATCATTTCATGATGTGTTCAAATTTGCGATATGGCCACGACAGATATATTGTTTAGATTGTAATAATCAGAGATAGATAGTAGGGTGAATTTACTTTTGTTTGACTGGCACCGACTCAAAAATTAATTTAAGAGAATTGTAATATTTAGGTAGGTTGAACTGACGCGTGGGGAATGAAGAAATTGGTAAGGTATTAATCACAGTACTCATATTCAATTAAAAAACTTATTCCGTACTTTTTAGTACTATATTGTTTATTTTCGGTTGTTTTTCCAACTATAAGGTCGGTTTTCTTTTTGTTAAAAATTATTTTATTTTACGAATTTTAGAGATGGGTAGACCTGGCAAAGATGCCTCTCGGATGAGGAAGCGACGGTTACTTTATTATTCTTCGTATTTCCGGTATTTCTATTATAGTACGATATTAAATAGGCTCAACCATATGTAACCTTACATTGTTCTTAAAACCCTTCGAAAGGCGATGGTCTACAATTCTACATCTCAAGAAAGACTATAGATAGTATAGATAGTAATACTTCTGAATATCACGTGAAATTGTCACCTGTTTTTCAGAGTACCCATGATTTGCTTAGGCAGTGTTCTCACGTTATACAGGGCAGGCCTATCGGCGTTTTGAACCAATACACTGTCACATGATTGTGAGTTTCGACAGTCCCCTCGATTTCCTGGGATGCCATCAACAGATCCTTTTCTCATGGTACTTTCTCGGTAACAATAACATAACAAAAGAAATGTTTAGTGAACCTGTACTTCTCTTCATAAAAGCTACGAAGAGGAGTATAAATCAATATAGAATGTGGAAAGAACTGTTTCCTAATACCTAGTGATTGAGGACCCAAACCTTCCATCATCAGCTCAGCAGCATAACAATATGATTTTCAGAAGCAATTGCCAATATAAGTTCAGAAAATATGTAAAACGCGGTACATTTGCCTATAAAATTTGAGGGTTCCCCTCGATTTCTCCAGGATTCCATCATCAGACCCTGATATCCTCATCATGGTACCAATCCGGGAGTATCTTCTTTCGAATAAAAAAATTATAATCAAAATCGGTTCATAAATGGCGAAGTAATCGACGAACAAACATAAAAAAAAAATATACAGTCGAATTGAGAACACTCCTTTTTTTGAAGTCGGTTAAAAAATAGTTAATGGTCTACTCGTATTAACGCAACTGTAATTCAATTCTCAGGCCCGAATTCAAAAACGAAAATAAATAAATCAGATTGGAACGAATGGCGAAGTGATAAAAAGTAAGTAAACGCAAATGATGTGAGCCGACTTCAAAAACATTGCAGCATCGCGTATCATTGCTGAACGGCGGCAAGGCAGGGTTATACTCAGGCGCCAAACCTTAAAAGGAGTGTCTCCAGAATGCCCTCAAAGGTCACCGGGGCACCATCAGATTTACAATGTTCATACAGTATTCGAACTAATGAATAATATCGTGTTGCAACATGTAATGTATGTAAATTTGCGAAAACATTATGAGAGGGTAATTATGTTTATTCTTTTAAGGATGTGGCCTTGAGATATCATGTTTACGTGTAGATTTTAAAAATTTCGAAGCTACAGTTTATGTTTACAAAGTGATTAAGATAGGGCTTGAGTATAATTGGCTTGCAATATTGGAAATAATATTTTGAAACTCAATCTTAACTCAACTTCCACGAGATTTTTCTGGCAATGTTATTATTACTTCTGAACATCACAAGGCATTTTGTCACCGTTTAAAGTACGCGTTTAGTTTAGCAAAAAGGCTTAGCTCGGACAATATATTCAGGTGAAAGGAAGCAGGCCTATCGCTACTATTTACGAATAGGACTAAGTAAAACATTAGTTGAATACAGTACAAGTCAAATGGGTAGTTTCTTTATCAAGGTTGTTCGCGGTGAAAGAAAATATCGGGAGGAAACCCACATGGCTAAGTTCCACTTAGTCAAGTTCAAAACGGCAATATGCCTGTCCCCTATCACACGAGTACACTCTCCAAGGAAACCGTATGTACTCTGAATAGCAGGTGACATTAATGTCACGAGATGTTCAGATCTATTAGAACCTCAAAGGCCACCTTTCGGGAAAATATGGCTTGAACGTTTGAGACTTTTTTATTGAGTATTTAGAACTGCATCTTTGGTTTGGTAAGAGTTTTCTTAATGTGCCTTTAAATAGACACTAAACTAAACTGCGTGCTAGCCTTATAGACGACTCACATGATCCAAGGATGCATGGATTGTGCGTGATATCTTCCTTTCTTCAGATAAAAGTTGACGATAATCAAAGTTCGATAACCAAAACATAGAATAAAAAAACTCTATCATGCAATCATAAATTACGATTTCGTGTTAAACGTGCCGTATTACCAAGATATTCTCGTATATCAAACCTGACCTATTGTGTGGGTTAGAATTAGAATACGTAGGTTCTACGAAATCTATTGAACTTTAGTAATAAATTATTTATTAAAATCTTATTTAGTAATATTAATCTTATCTACAAAACAAATTTCTAAATTCGTCTTAAAATTTGAACGATTACCTTTGCGTAATAGAAGCTGGTCGATTGCATTAGTTTGTGAACGTAGCTAAAAAACTTGGTTTTAGAAACTTTTTTCGTAAAATATTGTTTGTTTGCTTCCAAACATTTAGTCAAAGTGATGTTAATGCGAGTTTATTAACTTATGCGCATTACATGCGCAGGCATGTCTTATTCTATTATAATATTTGTATAAATTTTATAAAAGACATAAGAAGAAGAGAACAGAATAAAAAAGAGAGAAAGAAAGAAAGAAAAGACTTTACTTTCCTCTTGAGGACACAACAATACTAGTGTTGCACCGAATGTGGGTTCTGCCGAATGCGGCCGAATGTTCGGTATGAATATATATCAATGAAGAATTATATTTGACAGTATGTTGTTGCTTTGTTACATAAAAAAAGACTTAAAATAATAGTATAAGATCCCGCTGCTGAATCTCTACGTTCATAACGTACAAAGTCAAACACACATTTGAACATAAGTTTATGAATAGGAGAATACACTGACAAGACGCAGCCAGGCAAAAGTGGCCGCAAGTAATTTTAATTTAACTAATGTTTATTATTTTTTTGAGACAAATTTCGTTCACTTGTTTTCGAAATATAATAACATCCCCATCATAGCAGTGTATATAAAGAATATAAAAATCCATGGGTGCCGTTGCAAATTTGGCCGCAACTACCTCGCAGCCAGGTGTAAGTAGGATATATTTTGGAGTGTTTTATACGTTCATAAGTTACACGCATATTTCTTATATGAAATTAAAGCTATTTTTTTTCCTAATATGATAATACATAGCTGCCTGTGAAAAAGCGGCCGCAAATTAGGGTTGCCATCTGTTAAAAACGCAATATATCCAAATATATTTCAATTACTGTGCTATTGTTTCTATTTATATTTTATGACTTATATAATAACTACATTTATATTTTTTAAATACTTACTTTCTTACCTATACCCCATTATTCCCATTGGGGTAGGCAGAGACTATCGATCGCCACTTAGTACCATCTTGAAAAACTTCTCTTGCTTCCCTTACATTAATTATTCTATAGCATGTAAGAGATGCTCTTTTATTCTTCTCACTTCGGACCCTCGCCTTTATAAGAATGTTTTCTATCTGATCTTGATGTTTTTTGGGCGATGCGGTTGGAGACCCATCACCAACAACCTTTATTTTACCATCTTTTCCCCACTCAACTTTCCAAAAGTGACTGAGGAATTTCTATTTTCTTAGCTCTGGCTACCCCTGCTAGGGATTTATAGCCGTGAGTACATGTATGTATGTTATATGTAAATTAAATTAATGTGCCCTCATTTGGCGAAAAGGTACCTGGCTCGGTGTTTTGTTACATAAATCGACAACAGCGCCGATTTTCAGCCAGTGCCTACTTAAAAAAAAGGTTTTTATTGACTCAGGAACGGCATACTACATGAAATAAAGGATGTTTTGTGAAGGGTCTCCAGCTAGATCACCCAACAATAACTTAAAAGCTCAAAACCTCTTACTCACATTTCTAACTTTATCCGTGGGTAGAAATGGCGAAAGTGCTATTCTAAGCAGACATTAGGCAGCTGACAAACATACTTGTTCATTTGACCTCTATTGTGAAATAAAACCAACACAAATTATCAGACTATCACCTCTGTCTCCGATCGCTTATGATAAAGTTGGTTGATTTAACACGTCTTAGGCTAACCACCGATTTTAAAAGAACTCTTACTTTAATTAAAACCATATTCTCTACCACTGAGCTCGTCCAAGGTCATCAAGGTCAATACCTCAAAAACCCTACAGTCTGTACGTCACATAATTGTATGCAACAATTTGTGAGTAACAATGTCGTTATAGTTCGATCACCCCAAATTAATTAATCATTTCTGATTCGGCAAGCGCTTTGGCATGCGGAGCATTTCATTCGAAACATCATTTTTTGTGCAAGTCTCGAGGAATTCCGTCACCAGAACCTCGTATTACGAAGCTGATGATTATGGGTATATCGTCAAGTGCCTGACTTTATATAAAGGAGCCGAATTATTTTAATCTACCGAGTCAGGATTGAAGCACGCATCGCAACATTTGTTAAGGACATCTAAAGGTGAAATATTAACTAGTCGATAGAATATTGGGTTTGCTTTGTTTTTTGATTATTTGTAGAGTGGTTTTGACATACATCTTTAGACTACAGTCCGAGTATTTTATTAATATAAACTTTTTTTTATAAAGATATGTTCTTTCGTTTTTAAGCCTTAAAGAAGACCAGAAGTAGTATCTTTGGTATCTTAAGGTTGAGTATAATTAATAACATAAATAAATTTTAGTGGTCTAATAAATAAGTCAAATCCAAAACAAATATAAAATCAATCAGACCTAGGTGTCACCATTCTATAACTGCGATCTTGTAAAGCCAGTCTCAACTTCGCTTCAATACACCATTAGGGATTACGTCAAACACACTATCAGCTCATGTTGATACGCGATTGCATCTAACTTGTCAATTTAGTTGTCGCAATTACACTAATACATGAGGTGGTTTATGGGTAACCTTAACACGGGCTGGGCGGGGCCTTCATGTCAGATGACCAGCCGAGGTTGCTGGCTGACATACTGAGATTAGAAATCTTGATTTTATGTTGTGTGTTTGTTTGTGCGGTGATTAAAAATCGCTGCTAGTGAGAGGAATAAACCTTTGTTAGAAGGATAGAGTTTTTATTGTGCAATAATAAACAGATTTTTCTTGATCAACTGCCTCGTCCTCTGAACAGAGGATGCTTTAAAAAAATGTTATAATATAAATTAAATATTGTATGCATCATTTAGCAGGACAGCTGTGATTTTATATACGCAACGGATTTTGCCCTGTAGGTAGTAAGCGCCTAGATTTTTGGTTGCCTGTAATAACTTTGACTTTGTTTACACTCACTATCTATGATATAGCGTGTGTATACAGGAGCACAAGTACTGAAAAATCGTTAAAAAAGTTACTTCGACAATACCACGAAAAGTTACTGCGACGCAACTACAAAAACAATTATCGCTCTTCCAATACCAGTTATCAATCAATTTCATGCATATTTTTTGGTAAAGTCACCTGATAATATTTGTAATATCTACAATAAATTATGGATTTTTTTCAGACGTCGTCTTTGCTCAAGGTGAGTGATGATGAAAGTTAACCCACTGACATATTCGTTTAAGCCTCGGACCTTTTAAATAGCATAGCGCTGTAATCAAACAAGGTATTCAGCACTTTCACGAGTTGGTAGCACATGAGGCTTTCGACAATCGGAACGTAATCTTGTCATTGTATAGCGGAACGCAATTATACCATGCTTGTACTAAAATTTTACTGAGTAGGATGTTCATCTTCTGCATTTATAATAGAACAGATTAAAAAAACCTTTTTTGCACATCAAAAAGGAGAAAAATTTACAAATACATAGAATTTCATAACAAAAGTACAATTGGCGGTCTTATCACTAAAAGTGATATCTTCCAGACAACCTTTGAATGGAGACTTAGTGCATGCTCTTGGTAGACAATTTAATACTAATTCTTGTATGAGAATGACATTATGTTTCAAGAAATGATTATCTAATTAAAATCAAGTGATCACCTATGCTATCATACACTATTCAACTATTTCACGTCAAAGCTGAAATTTTTCTGGTAATATGGGACACTATTTACAGGTAAATTAATGCAGAACATCGACACTATAATTTTGATAAACTACAGATTCAATTATTACCATTAGTGCATCGTAGAAATAAGCCTTGCTGATAATAAAATGATTGGGATTTCGTGACAACACTTATTAAATTTTGTTAATGCGAGAGTGTTCATAAAGATTTTTTAGTAAATTGACATTTCACAACTAACACGTTATTGGTTTGAGATAGAACTTGAAGAAGTTAATAATTAATTATAAAGGTTGGATTTGATTACTAGTTGGCAAAGTCTCTGCTTCTGTTCTGAACGTAGTTATCATCCCTTACAACGTCTTGTCTCGAATTCGGGTAATACGAGTATATTCAGCAGAATTCAACAATACGAATATAATTTCATTTATTTGTTTGATTCATTCAACGCATATGTTCGCGCACAATCGCTCGATAAATTTTTCATTCCAAAGTTTGTTAAAGTTACATTGTAGGGAAGAACAGGAACATAAATCAGTCGTAAGTGTTAGGTTTTAACACCGGAACGAATATCGAACATATTAATGTGTATTTGTTTGCTCTCGACATTGTTGTATATCCAAAGATTATGGAATGAAAGAATTAGTGTTGAGGTATATATCGTCATTTACAAATCTATTTCAGTATTTATTATTAGGTTATAATTGGAATTTACCACTAAACTTTTTTAGCTCAAACATCATCATCATCATCAGCCAACAGACGTCCATTGCCAACCCTAAAGATTTCCACAGCGACCGAACCTGTGCTACCCTCAACCATCGATCGCTTCATTCGCATCAATGGTTTAAATAACATATCAAAATATGTAGTATATAACAATATATTGCTCGCTCATACTCAAGGCAAAATAAATAGTCTCAAAATTGGATGTTCCCAGAGCTTTGAAATAACAAATCCTCACTTCAAGAATTTTAAAAAAAAGACGATTAAAAAAAATCGTTCATTAGTTAAAAATATATCGCCTATAAGCTAAAAGTCTTATAAAATTGCTTTTTACGATTCAGCTAGGGATGGCTATGAAACCAACAGATAAGATGATTATAGTCTAAGCAGATATTACATTACCTTTAGCTAGTTAATATAACTAACCGATTAAGTTAATGAAGTAGATAATATAAAAATAGGAAATTATTCGATCAAAAGATCGATACATACGAAGCGATTGAACAAACCCAGTACGTCTATAAACAGGAAGAAGTTTGTAAATACAGAGTATAACATCTATTAATAAAATTTATTATGGAGTAGGGTTGTCATACGTCCTGTTTTCTTGGATAGGTCCTGTTTGTGGGGTATCCTAACTTAGGGCTACTTAGATCATTCTCTTGGACTTTTAATGCAAAGTGTTATAAAAACACGAAAGCTGATGTTCAAACTTATGCAAAACATTGCCAGGCCGCCTCCTTTAATTCTTTTAAATTCATTAACTGATCTATAAAAACTTCAAATTGATATTTGTGGATGGTTATGTTATTAAAAGACGACCTCGGAGGACACGTCATCATCATCATAATCATCAGCCTATAGAGATCTCCATAACGACCGGTCCTGTGCTGCCCTCATCCATCGGCGTCCCGCAATCTACACCAAGTCGTCGGTCCACCTTGTGGGAGGCCTACCCACACCGCGTGTCGCCCGGTACGTGGCCGCCACTGCAGAACCTTCGAGCCCGAACGGCCGTCTCGGTTCTGTGTGCAGTGTTCAGTTTTGCAATTCTTCGGACTATGTCAGTGACCCCGGTTCTTCTACGGATCTCATACGGAGGACACATTTGGAACAAATTGAAAGTGTGCTCAAAAAGGCAGGCGGCCGAAGTATCAAGAATAATAGAGCATATATGAGAAGATTGTTGGATGTTATCTAAACGACGCTAGAGAGGTTTGTCCGGATCTTACAAAGTGGCAATCGATAGTCTCTGCTTACCCCAATAGGGACGGGGACTAATGGCGATAGGTAATAATTGATAAAAAACCAAACTTCAAGTCATGGACTTATAATTGGAGATGGAAACCCTACTGTAGATCTATAAACATGTTGTCATGCACAACGGCACTTTGTGTCCTTTCGGATATGATTTTCATTTGAGCGAGTATGCGGTTTCACGACCATTTTGGGCGCCGATTATATTATTGTTCGCGGACGAATCGTGATGTGACTGCTATTGACATAGAATTTATGAACGAGAATCATGGGCGAGATCACTTTGATGTCCCACGATGCTTTCCTATACATTCGTGAATAAGCTGCAGGGTTGAGACGATGGAATCTATAAGTTTTCTTTAAATTTTTTAGTTCTATTTTGTTATACATTACGCAACTATATGAGATCAGCATAACTTCGCATGATTTTATATCATCAAGAACATTCCATCCAGAGTAGGCGCGAGGGTAATTCGGTCTATTTATATTTGAATAGGTATAAAGTTTGGCGGATAACAATATGATGCATGCATTTGCAAAATAAAGATATCTATTCAGCGTTGTTTTTTTAAACTGAATTATGATGTGTGTTTATTTTATAAACTTTATTCTCCGAGTAAGATACCTATTGGTTTTGCTTACACTTATTTTCCTTGCGAAGTAACCTATGACTTTTAATTTTCCATATGAGATGTAGGGGTGTCATGTCATGCCTATTTATTTTAGTAACTTACTTTGTCAAAAATAAAGCAGGTCTTAATTTTCTTTCAATCATAAAATTTATAGAATCATGAAATAACTTGCACTATGCTACTAAGAAAATATTCTAAAATGTCAATGACACAAAGACGAAGGATGTTTATTTCATAAGACTGCCGTATGCAAAGTGATGTGATAGGTATGTCGAATCAATAAGACTATTCAGCTCTGACCTTGATTCGGACAAGTCAAGTTCAATGTTGGGCTTAGCAAAATGCCGATGTGCTCTCATGCACACTAATTCGGCAACACATGGGCACTATACGATACAAATTGAACGCTGTATATTTAAATCACTATAATTTTGTGATTAAAATGGTATGAGAACAGTCTTAAAGATAACACCTAACGGAATTGAATCTGCATGCGAACAACATTTATTATTTTTTATTTACATCAATTATTGAGAAAAGAGTTATTCGTACGGTTTTTGCTTTAAAAGCTAAGTAAATCACTGATTTCTCCTTATTTGTTCATGTGCCTAGTACTTGAGATTGTTGCGAAGTAAGTATTGCAGCTGCGCTTATTTTGTTCGCAAATGAAAGGAAAGGTCAAAGTTGAAAGATATTGCGATCCATATTTTAACAGAACTTAAACTCAACCGTTATAAAATTGTTTTGTTCTGTCGGGCGTTGATTCAAAGGACATAAATCTTCAAAATGAAAAGAAGTGTAGACATGAAAATTTGACATAGAAAATGGGATATAGCAATACAGGTATATTATTAATCTGAGTAATTCTGACCTCGGAGGACACATTTGGATCAAATAGAACATGTGCTCAAAAAGGCAGGTGTCCGCAGTATGAAGAATAAAAGAGCATGTATGAAAAGATTGATGGATGTAAACGAAGCCAGAGAGGTTTGCCAGGATCGTACAAAGTGGCGATCGATAGTCTCTGCCTACCCCAATGGGAACTAACGGCGTGAGAATATGTATGTATGTATGTATGAGAAATATACTATGAATATTCTTCCGTTTTACAAATCATCTTTTAATTATTTTTTTGTTTTTATCTGAGAAATATACTATAAAGATTATTCAGTTTTACAGAGCATTATTTATGTTTGTTTGTTGTTTTTATACTTTTTGAAATATCTTATATTTAAATGTTTAAACAGAAACAGATTTTCTAAAATAAATAAATATTTTATGGAGTAATGTGTAACATTTTATAATAAAATACCTGTTGCTATTCTGAATCCAACAGAAAAGAAATTCAAAGTTAAAATAAAACGCAGTCTGTATTTAAAACCTTACAGTTTAAATGATTATATGATAGATGTGTGTTGATGAGTGTCTACGACTCGTAAGTTACGGATCATTCTCACAACAATGCACCTTCCAAATTAGAGTGAGATTAAACTTATACGCCAGTTATTTGTGACATTAAAAAAACAGAGAATTATCCTTATTATTCTGAATATTTTTTTTTTATCTTACTTTTTAGTACCACTCAAAGTTTTGAGCAGTTTTAGAGTTATTGTTAAGTAATTAAAGTCATGAGCAAACAATTCAATTCGCGATTATAAATAATTATACGTCAAAACCTGTCTTAGTTCGGAGAAAAAATATGGAGGCTCTAATTGAACAAAAAGTGTATTCCGTCGACAACAATAAGAGGTTCTCTGACGAAGCATGGAACGGAAGAATAATTCCTATGACTCAATACTCTTACAATTAGAATTTGCAACAAACGATGACTCATGGAACCAGTCTTTATCTACTTGATATTTTCAATAAAGGGTAAAGCATTTAACGCTATCTTAATTTGGGTTACCACCTCAATGCATTTTAGACAATAGCTCACTAGTGTTTGGAATACAATTACAACATATTTTATCTGAGCCGTAGCCATAATTTGATGAAAGTAATTGTCGACAATGAGCAATATTTTTTATTTTTATTTTAACTATATAAATAAAAATAAGCTTGGGGTACGATGTGTGTTCAACTTTGATTGTACTATAATAATTCAAAGTTTTGGCCTGCGGGCTATCACGAATGGTTTTCGTCGATATCTATATAATTCAAAACTGGCTACAGTTATGTTCCACTACTAATATATATACGAGCATAAATAATACGGGCACGGCGATAAATACCTATCCTACTATACCTCAACAAAGTATATTAAATAAGATTATTTTCTGAATACTTTCTGTGTTTTGTACATTAAATTACTGTGTAGCTGAGAATAGCACTAATTCATTTATTTCCTCTTGGATGTCGTTTGAGGTGACTTGCGTTGGTGGCGGATGGCGACGTTTGATGAGCGATGTGGTGATTTTACATTTTTATCTCACTCAACTTTCGAAAGAACCTAAAGGATTTTCAATCTGAAGCGCCCCTTCAATTAGATATTTAGCCGTGAGTTTCTTTAAAAAATACATACGTACTTATACTTACTCACGGCTTAAAGGGTTAAAAAAAATGCAATCAATATATTTTAAATTGTGTTTTTTTGTACATGACGAGTGAATCGTCGCGACGATTATTATATTATTATTATTACCTACTACGCTCGCTGCAACGTATATATTCATAGAAATTCATTCATAAAGTACGTATAGTTCAGGCAACTTATTACTGTTTTGAATTCAATTTATTACTTCAACCAATAATAATTTATCAAGTAACTAATAAGTACTGTGAAAAATCAAACTGTTCTAAATTGTTAAAATTCAAATATTTCAAAGAAATCGAGCGATCAAATTAGTCCAGCTATACTTTATAGCTTTACTTAATAATTTCTACAAGTGTACAAGTGTTCTGCTTCTTACTAATGGAAATTTCCTAAAACTGACGTAAATATTTTTCCAGAGCTTTGAGTTAACGTAACTGAAATTAATCTTTATTGAACTTACAAAATAAAAATAATATATTTTTTCAACTAAAACAACATCATTTTAGAGACTCAACTAAGGAACCGATTATAAAATAAATTAAGAAGCAGTTCATTTTATGTTCCTGCTAGTCCTAACTACCATACGAAAGAAGAATAAGAATGACAGGTACTGATTGTCCTCCTAAAGCCGGTTTCCATCGCCGCCGTATCAATAGGTCACGTTGAGAGGACATAAAAATATTAACGATTGATTTTACGACTATTATCGCTTCTAAATACGAGGAGTTGAGTGTACAATATGGAATCTAATTAAATTTAATGCCAACATGACCACCCTCATGAACTATGAAGCATGTAGTATAAAATTAATAAAAGTGAATGAAGTAAAAGAATCTGTGTCAGGATTTTAATGGACTCACATGAATACTAGGCCAGTGTGTTTATATTAAACTGTCGGATAATGAAATTCAGTAATGTTCGGAACTGAAATACTTAAACTGTGACGTACTTGATAATATACTCTTAAACCTTAAATAAGATATGGAGAATACTTGTCAACAACTCTTCAGATGATTTGAATGTTTTTGTTCATGAAAACTTCGTGTGGGGATTGTTACTAATAAATAAAGGAAAAATAAAAGAAAGAAAAATTTCGACACCGGCGGGATCGAGACAAGTGGCCTTCTGAATTTGTAAAAAATTCGGAAGTAGGGAACACAAACACTACTTAAAAGTGTAAAAAGATACAAACGATAGAGGAATTTCGCACTGGAAACCATTGACACTGTAGCTCAATTGGCAGAGCGACGGGTGCGTATACCCGAGGTCGCGGGGTCGATCCCCGCCGGTGTCGAAATTTTTCTTTCCTTTATTTATCACTTATTCTTCAGATGATTTTGTAAGTCGAGATATAGAGCTATAGAGTATAGATTTTCAAATAAAGTGTCATCGGTGTTAGGTTCTAGTCTTCATCAGCCAATAGACGTCCACAGCTGCCCCAGAACATGGGTTCCTAAACGCAATAAAGCTCTCCAACATACCCCGGAAATTTCTACGCTATGTAGCTCTCGACATCTGTCGAGATTCAATAAAGCCATTTTAAGCTGAAGCTTCACCTTCACCTACCAAGTTACTTAAAATTAAGTAAATTCCTTTAAGTCATTCAAAACCCATGTTTGAATTATGTTTAAAATTGTCTTGCTGAATCAATTAAATGTAGTTAAGTATATTTTTATCTTATAATATTGATAACTTGTCCTAGTTCCTATTTAAGGGAAATATAAAAGTAGGTGAGTATTTCCTATCTATTATGTCTTTCACTGATAAGAAATGCAATTGCAAGGAAAGTATTTGTATCAATATTTATTATAACGATTTGATTTTTCACGTGCAATGTGTTAGAGAACACATAACATGACGATAAATATAAGTCGTAAACCTAAACGATTAATCTTTTCTGTAACAGTTCAGTGGTAGAGTATACTCTACTAGGTACTTCACTAACCTGTATCGACATTTTGTCAGTACTAATTACAATTAAACTTCCACTTCTAAGACTTCACGCTGAATGACACTAAAATTTTTCAAACTCGTGATTTTTTGATTAACAGTTTTATATATTCGTGTATGAATAGAACTTTAATCGTTGTTTTAATGTAAAGGCACATATAAAATGTTATTTTGACTTTGATAGGTAGATAACTAGACCAGACGCTAGACGCTACCTATTTGAGTTTCAACCGCGTTCGTGCGTGCCAAGCCATATCATTCCAAACAGATTTGTGACACCAAGAGCCCAGAGAAAACCAGGAGTACATTTCCAACGCTCGACGCGTCATCAGGAGTCAGGAGCACTCAGTGACTGACAGGAGCAAACGAGTGGGAATGACTGAGAAATTGAAAAATTAAACAGATGCCATGTGCTGGACTGTCGCGCTGTAAAGTACGGATTCAACATGCGTTCTTTATTATATTTTAGTTTGATCAAATATTGAACGCAACTGTTTATAAAACATTTAGCTTCTAGCACTGATAAAATAAGGTTACATTATTGAATTATTCAGTGTAATGTTATGTATGCGAACTAAATGAATTTTCAATTTTAAAACACTTATGGAAACTTAGTTTAGTTTCGATTTAAAACAACAATGTGAGTCTCGTTAAGCGATACTGTTAAAAATAGATAAAGCAAAGGTAAGAGACTTTTAAAATAAAAAAATAAAGAAATATTTTGAAATCAAATCTATCAGAATATACTTCTAGCTACATTCTTCCTATACATATATACATATAAGAAAAATTCCTTGCGCCTTTTTAAAAATTAATTTGTTAATAAAATATTACTTCATAGTTAACAAACTAATAGCCATAAACAGTACCAAATATAATTAGTAATTCGAACGTAAACAGCCAATATCATCGTTAGGTATTTATTTAAAACACATTATTCTGACTTCTACCAAAATGCATCCAAAAGCCTTCTGATTCGAAATAAGTAGTCATAGTAAATCTCAAACGTTTTCAAAGTTGTCACTACTTAAGTTTAATACTCGTAATGTATCACCAAATGAATACATTACAGCTAACAAGAAAGACAAAGTGGTTTCACTTAACGTCCCACAGTAGAAGAAGTTAATCAATTTTACCTTGAACTTTGACTCGAAACTTTTACCGTAAAAAACATAGAAAAATAATAACTTTGGTATTATAATTTTCACATTCTAACCTTACCTACAACAGACAGTATTAGCTGTAATCGTCGGGGTTTTATTTTATCTATATCAATAATACGATAAAATAAAAATAAAATAAAATAAAATAATCATTTATTTCAAAATAAAAAGATAAATCTTTGTTTTTTGAACGTCAAATTTTAACCTTAATACTAAGTTTACTTCGGATTCGGAAGGTGTTTTGTTGAGAGAAGAACCCGTAAGAAACTCGTCAACACACATCTTTTTTTAACGTCCATTACAATTTTGGTGTTAGCCCGGAAACATCCTGCACAGAGCCCTGATGACACCAAGCCATTTCATCATTAATGTAATCATTGACATTGTAATAGGCTTTCGAACTAAGATTTCTTTTAACTACTGCTTTGAATTTTGTTTCTGTTAAATTTAAAATGTCCTCAGGTATTTTATTATACATTTTTACGCATAACCCCATGAAAGATGTATTTACTTTTGACAATCTGTATTTTGGTACTGATATTTTATTGTTGTCTCTCAGGTTTCGAATATGTCTGTCACAATTTTTCACAAAAGAGGCCTGATTCTTTCTTACATACATAATATTTTCATAAATATATTGACATGGCAGTGTCATTATATTTATTGTTTTAAACAATTCCCTCAGGGAATCTCGGGATCTCAAATTGTATATAGCTCTTATTGCTCTCTTTTGGAGAATAAATATGGAACCAACATCAGCTGCTCTGCCCCAGAGTAAAATACCGTAAGACATTACACTATGAAAATAGCTGTAATAAACTAATCGAGCTGTCTGTACATCTGTCAAATGTCTTATTTTCTTATTAAATGTATATATTTAGATATTCAATCGCCATCAAACCAGCATGTATTTTGCTATCTTCCCAACTAAACACCCAAAAACTCCGGCTATACCCTTTTGTGGGATATAACTGTGAGTAAAAATAACTATGTTTAAGTATATCTAGGGAAGTCCCTTTATTTAAGTAATCTACTGTATAATTAAAATCTTTTTGTTCATGAAAACCTCATGTGGGGATTATTACTAATAAATAAAGAATAAATAAAGGAAAGAAAAATTTCGACACAGGCGGGATTCGAACCCGCGACCTCTTTCCTTTATTTATTCTTTATTTATTAGTTATAATCCCCACATGAGGTTTTGATGAACAAAAAGATTTAAATTATGTGATAGTTAGGCGTTTTCAACATTTGCATTCTATCTGAAAAGATAGACAAGTGGCCTTCCGAATTAGTAAAAAATTCGGAGGTAGGAAACGCAAACACTACTAAAACGTGTAAAAGAAATAAAGGATAGAAGAATTTCGCGCTGGCAGCCATTGACACGGTAGCTCAATTGGCAAGAGCGACGGGGGGCGTATACCCGAGGTCGCGGCTTCGAATCCCGCCTGTGTCGAAAATTTTCTTTCCTTTATTTATTCTTTATTTATTAGTAATCTACTGTATACCGTTGTTAATTAGCAGTGCCAAAATAAAACCTAATATATACTACTGATATACCTGCTTATTAAATTATATGTTTTACAGTATAGATTAGACTTTTGAGCAAGACTGTATTCTATGAAGTATCCGCCCACCTAACTCAAATACAATATTCCATAGCCACGTTTGGATGACATGCCTGATTTACCACTTCACGGTTATTATACCATGTATTTTAATATTTAGTTTCTTTTTAAAACTGCTCCTTAACACATTGGATTCAAGATTCAACACAAATAACGTAATTTCAAGCCTTAAAAAGGTATGAGTGGATTGTGATAGACAGTAAAGGGTTACACCAAGTTAAGATTAGGTGTAGGATGAACTGATATTGAATCAGAAGAAAAGGTAGTAATAACAAATAAAATATAAATGCAGTTATTAAATTTTTTCATAAGAATATAGGAATTAATGGCGTTAGTACCAGCAAGAAAGTCATAGGGAAAATATGAATATTCTGATAAACATGAATATTCAAATTAATTTATCGAAAAATCTCATGTAACTAAGAAAAGCAATGAAAAAATACTTTCTTAGGGCTTACTTACCTACTCGAAACATTGTATAATCAATTAAAACTAGTATTCAACTTAACCTCGCTAGCTAACCCTCCCTATCCTATATTGGTCCAGGATTCACTTCTTAATTGATCCCGAACTTTAACCTTTGCAGGTGAATAAACTAAAATTATATCTTACATCAAGCTGGCATGTTACGTATGCAAGTGAGCCACCTTGGTCGACATGCAATAAAACAACGAATTCGGGTGAAGGAGCCGAGAGGACCCATACAACCATTTGTCACTTTCGCCTCCAAAACGAAGATAACCAGTTTGTAAACATGAAAAAAAAAATAACGGACCGAGAGCCTGGCCAGCCGGTAGTCTTTTGACTAGACAAACTTTACAGCTCATTTACATAAAATCACTTTTTATACGTATAAAATTATAGTGAACCTGTTGTCCTATTGTTGATGGGACCTCCTGTGTAGAGCAACAGCTAATAAATCTTCGATATGATTAAAAAATATAATGTTATTTAAATAATATTAATCTCTGCTTAACTATAACTGTCTTTATAGATGTTTTTGACGTACTGACCTTATTAATAAAACTAAACGCAAACACAAGTAAAGTCACACTTTGTTAACTTAAAAACACCATAACACATTAATCACTCTTAACTTCGACGTTCGTATTCGAAATAAACATCGATTTTTTAGAGAATCGACTCGGCACTCGATTACACAGCCACTATCACGCGCGGCCGGAGCTCGAATGAATTGAAATTGAATGAATGAATATGAATGCTGTTGAAGTGAAAAAACTAAACGGCTGACTAGGGTAGGGTTACGTTACGATGCGATGATGGATAACAAAAAAAAACACTTAACTCTTAAAACACCTACATTCTTGAGATCCTTTTTAAACTGTTGTTGTAATAAATATACTCGTGGGAATTATATTAACAGTTCATCAAAATGTTTAACATTTATGAAGGTTATAAAATTATTTTAAATTTTGTTTGATATCATATCGGGGACAGTTTTCAGCAATTTATGAACACGTTGAATTTCATGAACAGTTAAAACCAAATTCGAATTAAATTATAACTATAATAAAATAGTTACAATATGTGATGGTCTGGCTTTTAAAGAACGCATCATTTCGATTGTCCAATACAAAAATATATAATTATGTACAATATTAAGTGAAAATACCCGATGATTTTATTCTGAAACTACGACTTACTTTATTTTTCTTGGATTACCTACTACTGAAGAAAACCAAAGTTTATCATTTATTGTACTTTTAATCACTAAACTAAATTAATAAGATAAGTCACATTATAAAAATATATGATTGAAATATAAGTAATCACATTTATCCCAGCTAATTAATACACAAAAATATATATAAAAGGACAATAAATCCGTTCCATTATATGGGGTTGTTTCCATGACACGTTATGCGAACAAACTTATAAAATCTTTATTTCAAGCTAGGTCTAGTAACTGTAAATTGTGGGTAGGACAACACAACAATAGCTTGGAGTAATCTTGATTAAGTGTTATAATCGTGACCTTAATGCCAAACTTTTGAAAACACACGATGTCAACTAAAGCTTTGGGTAAAACCCAAGGAGTGGCTACTCAGTCTATTACACAATGTCTGTCCTAGTCTGTACCTAGGTTTTGTTGCAACATTCATAAATAAATAAATCAATATACTCGTGGCTATAATTCAAAAGACGTAGCCAGAATTACAGAATTTGAAATTCTTCAGCCACTTTTGGAAATTGAATGGGGAAAAGATTGTAAAGCAAAGGTTATTTTGGTGATTGGTCTTCAGCCATATCTATCATCTAAGTCGCCAGTACAAAGCAAACACTTTAAGAACATGAATACTGATCAAGACTAGCCGACTTAAACCAAGAGAAGTTGCATTTTGGGCTTCACCCGTAAAACATAACTCTTTCTAGATTCAACTTAAAAAAATAGTCTAAACTAAAACGTTACAGTATTTATAAGGTATCATTTTATACTTAACGTTAGATTAACAAAAGAAGCAATTTTTATATTTTTAACACATGATTTTGCTTTTAACGGTATATCTGGAATTACGACATAATTGCAGTGTTTCAAATAAAGAGCAAAAATTTAAAGAGCAAAACATACGAAAAATATGATTTATAGCCCTTTAAGGTACGAACACACCTCGTAACGTAACATACGATCCACGACTTTGCAGTGTAACGGGATAAATAATAACAGCGAATCTTTCTAATAGGATATTATTATAGAACCGGTTACAAACTAGTATTCTGATATCAAATTAGATAAGTTTAGGCCATACCGTGCAGTAGAATGTAGGATATGGAAGGAATGCTGAAAATGTAAATACAATTAAAAAATAGGTAGAAAAAAATTGATAATGTTTTGATACATGCGGTAATGTATTGAACTATGTTCAACTATACCAAATGTCAAAAAATCTACTTACGCGAAATATGCCAACACAAAAATGATAATGCCGGCTAATGCATAAGCGAACCATAGAACAAGGAAATAATCCCAATACTTTACACTTAACTATTATGCAGGCTGAACCAATCAGGACACGAAAGACATAAACTGTATTTTTTCTGCTTAAACAAAATGATGGAGTTTAATACATAAGCCAACAATTAACTTTGTATTAACCATTTTATTCAATGCAAAACTTTTTGTAATACTTAAATGCTTTTGAAAAGATAACAAACAATGAGATTTAATTTAGATAACGAAAAGCAACATCTCTTAGTTAATAAATCACCAAACAGCCAACAAAGAGATGGTTTCTGTCTTAAAACCCAATTCTCGTCCATCAATCAAAAAGCCATACAAAAAATAAAACTACTTTACACATGGCAAGTTTGTTTAGTGGTTTTTTGCTACTTAAAGCGACGACAGGTCTGACTGGGAGTCGGGACTATAATGCTCTAATTACTTATTGTATGGGAGTAATTTTTATCGAGGCATTCAATTTTAATTTGCTTCCTTTACACCAATATCTTACCTATCCTATAAGTTTTTAGAAAAGGCTCTTTGTTAGAAGGTTTCTTTGGGTATAAGGATTTTTATATTGGGAATGTTAATGAAGATTCATTATTACTGTGTTTGTTACGACATGAAAGGATTTTTTTAAAATGAATATCTGTGGGCTACTGTTGTTTTCACAACTAGAAGAATAACTGTTTTGACAGGTTTCAATTTATGGGGCCTGAAGTGAAAGTGGTATTAAAAGGTCTATAAAATTTTAAAATTAACACTTAGTGCATGATTAAAAACTTTACAATTTATCGTTGCTAAAAGCTTTTGTGTATAGTGTATGAAAAATATGTTAATTTAAAAGCTACTGTGTATATTGTAAAAAATTGTGCATTTTTTTATGAAATAATAAACAATGAAAAACAAACGTATAAAACATAAATTAAAAGCTAAACCATCATGTTTATTCCGTGCATATAATTCTGATTTGCTATGTGCACTTATAAAGGGTAAAAGCACAAGCTGAGCTGCAGTAAGGTTTCATTCGATCGACAAACCTAATATCGAATCCAGGCCGGGGTCAACAGCACAAAACAATCACTATGTCGAAATAGTGTTGCTATAATTTAAAAGTCGCTACTATAATTTATTCGATACATTTTTCCCGGTGGCAAGTTTCCTTCAACACTTGGACAAACAATGCTTCCGAACTTGTTGCTGCGTGCGCTTACAAACAATTGTTGCATTGCCCGCCACAAAAACCTCATGAATTTGTAATGAGACATTACAGTAATTAATCATTGTCGGATATTTTTACTCTTAACGCCATTCTATTTAATCTCAATTATTCATTTTGTTTTACTACCGTAACATTATTTAATTACAAAACATCTAACCCATTTCATCCATTGTAACAGAAACAAAACATTAGGAACGAACAAAGTTAATATTACTAGTATAGATCATATTTTCTTGAGGTTGCTATTGCAACTGATTGCTTACTCTTTTAGTTTATTTTGATCATTGATATTGGTTTTTAAACACAAACTTCTCATGTTGAAAAGTTTAACTAAATAAAAACTTTTCTTTTCTTCACTATTGAAATACCTACAAACAAAAAGGTCACAACCTGCATTGTTAAAAAAACCTATCACCTAAAACTTTCAGTACGAACAAGTAATAAAAGCAAGACGTGATATAAATAAATCCACATTGTAGAGTCATTAAGCCACGGAGCCACGTGGGTTAGAAGCTGCGGCGGATATGCCTGTCAGCGGTTAGTCTCCACACCTCCGTATTCTATTACACGCGCATTGTTTTCATTGTGAATTGTACTAGATATACTTTTATACTGCTTTATTGTTCAAATCGAGCTGATAACTTATGGTAAGGGGTTAGTTATGGGTTCATTTGAAGATGAAGGTGTTCTATGACGATGACGAGGATCGCCTAGTTACAAGTTAAAATAGGATTCAAATAAAGTTGTTTTTCAATAAATACTTCTTGTAAATTCATACGTGAAGATTTTTTGTCTTAAAATCAGTCCCTTAATTGTGCATTTATTCAGCAAATTAGTCAAATCTTTAAAAATACTTTCTATATTTATATTGTATGATGGCATCAGAGGTAATCTTTACTCTCTCATAAACTTAAACGTAAATCTTTACCTGTTAGAAACTAAAGCACTGTTTGAACCAAGTCAAGAATTTCTTAAATATTAACCTAGCTGTGAAGTTTCTAAAATTGGCAGCAATGGCCTATACATATGGTATTGTATACCTGCCAAATGATTTGTGGGGCCGAACGCTATTTCAGGCTAACGAAAATATTCGGGCGCATTTCTTTCTCAACTACCGGATACAGTAATGGTTTATTTTGACGTTAACACGATTGATAATACTGATATCGTTTTTTAATTTCGATGGTTTGAAAACGAATAATGGTTGCTCAGTGAAATGTTATACATCTTATCTAGGGTATTATCAGCGCAGAATTGGAATATTAAATTACAAGTAATTTGCAAAAAAATCACTGAGAGTATATACATACCTCTATATTTAACTACTAGCAGCCCGTCCCGGCTTCGCTCGGGCATGAATTATCATTAACATTTTGTTTTTAATAAATGTATTATTATTTTAACATATTTTTTTTAAGTTTTAAACTATGTTATATTTTTTTGCTGTGTAGTGTCGGCTTCGAATAGCACTACCCCATTTCTTCCGGTGGGTGTACGTAAGAGGCGACTAACGGTTTTGGGGCTTTTGAGGGATTATTGGGCGATGCGGTTGGTGACCCATCACCAACAACCTTTATTTCACCATCTTTTCCCCACACAACTTCCAAAAGTACATACATACATATACTCACGGCTATAAATCCCTAGAAGGGGTAGCCAGAGCTAAGGAATTAGAAATTCCTCAGCCACTTTTGGAAGTTGTGTGGGGAAAAGATGGTAAAATAAAGGTTGTTGGTGATGGGTCTCCAACCGCATCGCCCAAAATCCCTTAAAAGCCCCAATACCGTTAGTCGCCTCTTACGTACACCCACCGGAAGAAATGGGGTAGTGCTATTCTAAGCCGACACTACACAGCAGACTTCCAAAAGTGGCTGAGGAATTTCTGATTCCTTAGCTCTGGCTACCCCTTCTAGGGATTTAAAGCCGTGAGTATATGTATGTATGTATGTATGTTATATTTTTTTGTATTTATATTTATATATATTTTTTTATTTTTTCATAATGAGTAATTACATCAAAAGCCATTCAATTTATAGAGTTAGAGCTTCCTTGTAAACAATATTTGACGTTGTTGTATTTTGGGGCAGCAAAATAAATTGATGTTCAGGAGCTCCCACCCGCGACAGGCCAACGTACAGTTGACCGTGAGTAAAACAATTCTTTCGCAGGTCAATCCCTACTAATTTGAAGGTTTGGCCTTGGAACTTATTAATTGTTAAAGCAAAAGATGTTTTAACCGGAAATTGTAGCCGTTTAAATGGAATTGGCAGATCAGTTGGGATCATCGGTATCCTCGGTATATGAGCTAATTGACCGGCTGCTGGGCCAGTGATAATAGTCGCTACAATTAAATTTTGCTTTAACTCTTTGATAAGCAGCCTCCCGTACCCCTTCGTGACGCCTGCAACAACTTACTATGCATAGCTAATCGAGCGGAGTTTTATCTATTTTTTTAATTCGAGATAACTTTCGAATGGAATGTTCGAATTGAATAATTCAAAAAGTAATATAAGGGTATTGAAGTAGTCTGAAATAATATATACGTTTTTTATAAGGATTAGATAGGTACAAATAAAGAGCCTTTTCTAAAGCAGGATTTTAATTTAATTTTAAATAATTTTATATAATGACGCTTGTTGTGAGATAACTATAATAGTTAGAGACATGCTGTCGGGGCATTTTTTTTAGATAATGATGTGTTCTATAAAATTGTAGTATATAATTTTATTCTATTTTCAATAGTTTTCGCAGCGCACGCGATGTAAATATTTTTTTTGGTATTTCTTTAACACCTTGGGTTACATTTTTGAAGTTTACGTAAGGATCCCTAATTTTTTTGAAAATGAAATATAGCCTATGTCACTCGGGAATAGTGTAGGATTAAAACAGTGAAAGAATTTTTCAAATCCGTCCAGTAGTTTTGGAGCCTATTCAATTCAAACAAACAAACAAACAAAAAATCAAACCTTTCCTCTTTATAATATTAGTATAGATTGCCTTGATTATGTTTGACTACTATCTCTCAACTAGGGATAGGTGATCCGGCTTATAAAGTGTTCTTGCTTGGCCAGAACAGCAAATAAACTCTCGTGTAATTTTTCAGGACCTAGCTTAGTTGCAAAGTACATTATAAATAATTCTCGAAAAAACTAAACCTACCTTTAATATGTGTTTTGATATATAGACCTCATTTTAAGTTTAAAAAGTTTAAGCCAGAACACGCTATCAAATGAACTCACCATCTGTTGAGGATTTCTCGGCTTCCGATGCGCTCGCGGCACCTTGAGGCCGGTGACTCCTTCCAGAACATCAGCGAGGAGTAACCCATCAGCGCAGTCTCGGGCCAGGCCACCACCCGAAGAGGAAACTCGGCGTCTCGACCGAGCCCGCTCCAAGTAGTGGTTCGCCCAGTCGGTGTAGATCTGAAACAAGAAATAATTGCTAGATTAGTTAACTAAACGTTCAAGAGGTCAATATTCGAATTGGTGGCAGAAGTACTGATATTTTTGAATATCGCGCTTCAACAACCGTGTGTTAATGGAAAACACGATTTGCCAAGCCAAGCAGGCAAGCCTATTGACGATCATCTCCTTGTGGGTTTCAGGATGTCAGGTTTCACCGTCACCGACCTTAATAAAGAAACCGCAAAAATGACTAAGTAAATACACGTTGGTGTAGGCTCAACTTAGGATTTGTCACGTCTTAATAACTCAACTAATTGAAAAAATTTGCAAGTATCAAAAAATTGGTGAGTAATAACGGCAACAATTGAATTTTTGTTTATCCTAAATTTGCATCCAGATAAATTGTAGCATTTTTATTTGCAGGACAGAATTATTATGTTGTGTGCACAAAGAACAGTTGATTGAGTAATGACTGTAGTAAAAATGACAATAAACCGTACTTTACTTAAAATACTAAAATTCAAAATTGTATGGTGTATAATAATGTATTCAAGAAAAGAGGCCAAATCATGAGCACGTATTGTGTAAAAATCTTTGTAACTTATACTGGCAATTTGTTATACATTAATGGTCCGCCCCGATTTCACATGGGTGTGTGTTTATAGTGGCATTTTCATTGACTCCACTGGTTTGTAAGATCCCTGCTCTGCTCACCTTTTATGCCATTTAGCGTGCATAGCTATATAAAATATAGCCTATGTTACTTCTGACAGTTGTATCTAAACATTGGTAAGAGGTAAGTAAACATTATTATAGTTTGAGAAGTTGCGATACCATTAATTATAAACAAAACTTCCTCCATATAGTATTAGTATAGATGATAGGTAAAGTGACTCGGCTCGGCATATGTCTGCGTATGTGTCATTTATCAATAAAAAACAAAAGCATTGTAACTGCTTGTCATTTGGTAACCTCGCCGTCACTCTCAACTGGGTAATAGAGTATTTTCCGCAATTTGTGCGCAGAAACGAGGACATAGACTAAGCACCGTCATTTAGACGCCACTGCTGGGACACTGCACTCCGATGACGTCATTTAGCGATAGCAGCGCTAGATAGCCATCTAAACGCAAATAGACACTCAAGTGTTAGCATGCCAATATTTGCGAACGACTTAGATGGTATGGAAGATGGTATAATGAGAGCAAACGCACTTTATCATTTTATCTGTTTTTAAGCCTTTTAGCTGAGTGTTCTTGTAGTTTACAAGAGCTCTTTTTTTATTTGCAGTAGGTTTTGTGGGAGATTTTAAGCTAAATGTTCCATGAAAATATATATTGTTTATTTATATGGTTGTCCGGAATACAAGGAGCTAATTTGGTAATATTTCATTGTTAATAGGGAAAAAGGTACAAGCGCATGCACGCCTACAAACTATCATTTTATTTTTAATATTTTAAGATAAATGGAACATAATAAGGTTTTTTAGTACCAAATATGACGAGTATAAGTTGATATGCTTATAATCAAAAATATATGTGATTTTCATTAAATTTTAATTGTAATTTAATTCAGGCTTTAATGAGACAAGAAAGTGATGACTGATGAGTGAGGACATGCAAGGCTACAGTTTGTGAAGATTTTTTGAGGAGCCCTGAAACTAAAAATCAGGAGATGACCATGATGGAACACTTAAGTCATTTAGGTCAAAGAAAAAGACAATAGGCTATTTGACTGTAATAAAAATATACATTTCTTTTATTTCATTAGTCTTAATATTTCTTTTTTGGAGCAATATGTAATAATGCGAGATAAAAATATTGCATTATTTCACTGAAATCCGTCTTCTAAAATAAGTATTTTTGATGCAACTATCACGTGACTAAAAACGAACGTGATTGGCTATTTCTATAATGACGTAAATTGCACATAAACAGACTGTGTATCGCTTCGCTCATTGGTGTTTAATGTGCAATTGACGTCATTTGTGCTACAGCCGCCATTTTACTTAAAGTCGCGTTTACGCGGCACATTTGAATATTGGATTTTCTTTTTCGATTTTTAATAAAATAGCTAAAATGAAGACTGAAAAATATTTTTTTACTGCTACTATTAGACATATTAACACCGTAGGATAGTTTTCAAAACTTAGTCAAATAGCCTATTGCAAAAATAAAATTACAACTTCTAACTTACAACCTCATTTTATATTAACGATCAAAATTTGATTTTCACGAAACCTTTTAATTTAAATTAATAGATATTTTTATCGAAAGACACAATTACTAACTCTACACAATAATTAATAACATTAGTTACGCCGGTATAGAACCATGCATCCCTCTAAGGGTTTTTATACTGTTTTTTATGTAAGGATAAATCCATTATTTTTACAAACACTATAATTATAATCAATTTAAGAATCTTTCACCCTTTTATTCGTTGGGAGTTTGAAAACGCTAATCTAAAGTAAATGTTTTTTTTTGTAAAGTTAGTTAGTAAAACGATATTTAACTTCCTAATTATAGATGTGATTTAAAAATTTATATATTTTTAGGGCAGAAAATAGATATTATCATCTCATGTTTTAAATGTGTGCTGTGTATTGTCAGCTTAGAATAGCAATACCCCATTTCTTCCCGTGGGTGTACGTAAGAGGGGACTAACGGTATTGGGGCTTTTAAGGGATTTTTGGGCGATGCGGTTGGAGACAACAACCTTTATTTCACCATCTTTTCCCCTTGCAACTTCCAAAAGTGGCTGAGGATTTTTTTTAATTTCTTAGCTCTGGCTACCCCTTCTAGGGATTTATAGCCGTGAGTATATGAATGTATGTTTTAAATCTATCTGTGCAATAGATACGGCTTACTCGTATATAGTTTTATCCGTACGTAATCCGTCTTGCTCGTAAGAGGATAGCAATAATGCAGCTGAGACCCCTTTCAATGTGACTCTAATATAAATAAACATTTACGATAAGAACCAAACAGGCAAAACACTTCTAATCCTACTTTTACATATAATTTTATTTGAATAGGGATATCTTCTGAACTAGCTTTGAATAAAATAATATAACGATAAAAATCGCCCTTATTATCACATTTTTGACAACCTTAGTAGCCAAGTGGATGACTAGGTACCTGATAGTTACTAGGTAGATAGTTTCTATGTCCGGAGGTCGCGTGTTTGAATCCCGCTCTAAGGGCATCATTTATGAGATTAATAAGTAGGAGTGATATTTCTTAGTACATACATACATACATACATACATACATACATACATATACTCACGCCGTTAATTCCCATTGGGGTGGGCAGAGACTATCGATCGCCACTTCGTACGATCCTGGCAAACCTCTCTCGCATCGTCTACATCCATCAATCTTTTCATACATGCTCTTTTATTCTTCATACTTCGGACGCCTGCCTTTTTGAGCACACTTTCAATTTGGTCAAAGTGTGTCTTTCGAGGCCGTCCTCTACTAACATTACCTTCCACATTAGCTCTATAGATACCTTTTACCAATTTCCTATCATCCATCCTCTCGATGTGCCCAAACCACCTCAACATTCCTTTTTCTATCTTACTTACAATATCATCTTTTACACCACACCTTTCACGAATCACGTCATTCCTCACACGATCTCATAACCTTACATTACAAACTTTTCTGAAGGACCTTATTTCTACTGCATTCACTCTGCTTTCATGCTTCTTCTGCCACACCCAACATTCACTGCCATACATAAGCGTAGGAACAAGAACAGCATCATGCACAGCCATTCGGGCTCTTTCGGACACCGATTGACTAGACATTAGACTATCCAGTGCTCCATTAATCGCATTACCCTTTTTCACTCTTCTCTCAATATCTTCAACACACTTTGCATCTCTAGTAAACATACTTCCCAGATATACAAACTCATTTACTTGTTCCACTCTCTTACCATTAATCTCAATCACGCATTAACCATACCACAATTCATTATTGCACTGACTTTGGAGCTGACTTGATCTATTTAAATTGTGTAAAGCGGGATTTATACAGGGTAAGTGCGCAAGTCAGTAGCGGCGTCAGACTGACTGACTTCTAAACATTCGTGTGCGAATATTTAAGTCAGCGCTGACTTCAACCGCACTGTACTGACTTGAAACAGTTCACATTGGGTTTTTTTCGGGTCAGCGCTGACTTGACTCGAATTCGGAGTCAGTTACTTACCCTGTATAAATCCCGCTTAAAGCGTAATTTCTCAGTAGTTCACTATAAAGATTTTAATCTTTTTTTATTAATCAATAGCCATAATAGAGATTTAAGTTATATTGCATAAGGATCGATCTCAAATTGACGATCCATTGTAACCTCAAAACTGAATGAGCCTAGATATACAGGCGCTAGAGCTCACTCCTGCAAGATGGAGTCAACTGAAACACAATACCCATCACTGACCTAATTACGACCATTGTTGGGTCCTTGTTGGTATGAACTACTAACTCGGCCATATATTTCACGAAATATACTAATAAATGAATCGATACATTATCATCTAAGTTACCAACGTTACCCTCTTAGCTCCTCACCCCAGTATTTTCTCAGAAAAGCGCTAACCTATTTCTTCCTGCGGATGTCGTAAGACGCGGTTAAGGCTATTCCGGCTTTAAGTCATTGTTGGGCGATGTAGGTTGAGACCTAGCAACAATAAAGGATAGTCCTTTATTGCACAAACTCTTCCCCATTCAGTTTTTAAAAGATAATAAAATTCTGCTATTTTCAAATAACGATAACCTACCGACTATATCCTTATCTTTTTGGAACTGTGCCAGTGAGAGGCAGGTAGGTATCAAGGTAAATATAAAACTCTTCATACCTCAACCAGCGCTGATTCCGACCTATTTGTTTACCAAACATATCGCGTTTCCATACAAACAAATGGTAAAAACGTGAAAGCTGGGAAATGAGGTCGAGCTTTTAATACCACAAGTAGGTGCATGCTGCTCTGTTTCATTTAACGAACGTTGTCAACAATACTTAGGTTTGAGTTTGACCTAAAAGACTCTCGCAACAATACGCGATATTCTTAGAAACAGAGAGGTATAAAAGTCAATCCAGAAGCTTTTGCAAAATTTGTTTTCTCTGTTTTTAAAAGCTTTTCGTTTAGATACATGCTTTTAGTTTAAATACTTCTTGCAGATCGTTATGGCATTACTTCTTTTTTTTAATGATATGTTTTACACGGATTAATTATAATACTTTAAGCCTTTTCGATTCATTTTAAGTAAGGTATAATAATATTGGTACTGTGAAAGTGTCAATATTATATTGCTTTATTTGATTCACTTGTTATTGTTCTTACCAAATTTTAATTATATTACAAACATACATATACTCACGGCTATGAATCCCTAGAAGGAGAAGGCAGAGTTTCGGAATAACAAAATTCCTCAGCCACTTTTGGAAGATGAGTGGGGAAAAGATTGTTGTAAAGGTTTTCCAACCGCATCGCTCAAAAATCATTTAAAAAGCTCCAACAACCTTGGTTGACACTATAAACCGTATATTATATCTACAGTATGCATATATCTTTTTATTTTAGATTTGATGTTTTATATAGTGCTTTTTATGTACACTTTGGAAACCTCGGTATCAGGACGTATTCTATAAATAATTTAAACATGCAAATTCTAGAAGCAATTAAGGCGTGAAACATAGATAATTCTTAGAAACGCTCGGAAATCAAACCCCTCTTTCTGAAGCAGCCTGATAGAAATGGTCTTTTTCCCTGAACCAGTGGTTTTCACCTTATCTGCTTAATGTTTCCGGGTGGAAATATAATATGCCTGTTACACCTAGTTTTAATTTTTACTACGTAGAAATATGGCTCTTTCTTTGGACCTAATAGGGATTTTTACTGACTAATTTACTGGGATTGCTTCAATGTTGTCAATGCGTTGGAATATTGTTTTTAGTTTCCTGACGGTTTTCCATAGATGTTCTAACAACTTTGAATCAAAAAACACAGGTATTCAGCATAGTGACCAACCTTTCAAACCACGTTTATAGCATCACACCCCTATTTTTCAGTTATTAGTCAACTTAAATTAGTACATACTCTTTTGATATACAATATGTTAGTCAACTAAAACTAAAAAATAACGATAAAATAATAAAAACCTGAAGAATAGAACGCGTCTGCCGTGTGACATCATCGGTGGAACCCTGAATGGAGCGAGGTGCTCTCATACAGGTAGGAATCATCACTGACTTTCACATCACATATATATTGTTGTAAAAAAAACCTCAAGTTATCAAGAAACAACACTGGTTTAACCACATTTTCAGTTTTTAATCAAATCGTCCTCATTCGATTCAATTCATTCCTTGAAATCAATTTTAATAAACCACTGAAATAAACAGATACGTTAGTCAACGGTGACACATCATTGTAGCCAGTATAAAGTGGTCTGCCGTGCCCCGATGATCTATTTTCGGATATGGCAGATAAAGGGAGTGCTATGTGAATGGCGCAGGTCTTATTCGTCTGGTTCTGTTCTACGGCTGTTCTGAGAAGTAAAATCTCATACGCTTGGCGCCAACATTGTCAGAGACGCCTACGATTCGGCGAGTCTGCCCACAGACAATGGTGCCAATGTTCTCGGGAAATAACCTATAATGATCCTGAACCTATATTAGACTGTCAACCCAAGAGCTTTGTCTGCTATTGAACACTATGATTGTAATTGTATACTTATTTTGTTTGATTGGTCTTGTCATTTTATCGGAACCCTCTAATACTGAATACGAATAAGGGTAAATCAAGGAAAACCCTGAGCGATTCTAATTTATACTTAAGAGAAGATATTTTTAGACTGTTTCTATCCTATATGTTTTCCACAATGGATTGAAACATCAAGCTTCAAAACAGCTATTCAGCTTCCAAAAGTAAAAAGTAGAAAAACATTGTACAATTTTTAATTACTTTCAATGGTCCTCTGGAAGCGCCTAAGGTGCATATAGTTTTTTACAATGACTCATTAAGGACAGTATAGTAAAACTTTGTAATAAACATTACGAATACATCACGTTTAGTGATAGCTAAACAATACATGTGGAGATATCCTTTTGGATGCAACAATGAGAGATAAATAGTTGTGATGTGTAGGAAGGCACTCCCGGCCAATCGTAAACTATTGAAGAGTGGGCGTAATGAATACCTTTGTAATCAACCAGTGTGTTAATACCACTTTGTATTGTAAATGCACATTAAAATATGCTTTCATGGTAAGTCTAAGATATTTTAAATGTATTCTAAGAGGAAAGGAATAAAGGGCGTGAGTAAGTAAGTAATAAATTCCTGTCTTCGCTTTGAAAATGATATGTACAAAAAATGTATTATAAAAAATAGTTATCAACTTTTCTATTTTATATTTGAAATCAAGTAAAGATTTTAAAAAGAGGAAACTGTAGCTGATGGTAGATGGCCAGCCTAATTCAATTCAACAAATCTTTTAAAAAGAATCGACACTATATTAAGAATTGGCATATCTTATAAAATGCATACTAATAAGGCACTTGTATTGTATGTAGTGAAATGAGTAAAATAGACAATTAAGTTTTGTTAGTGTAGTCGGGTCCGATCTTACGACAGTAAAATGTGAAGATTTTTTGTCTATCGCCATATTTATGGCGTCAGTTTATACATGGTTGTACGCATAAAATTAGTGCGATGAAAATTTTAATGATTCAATAACCATGATTTGTTTCATTGTTGTTTATAAAATGATATGCATGGTACCTTATAATGTAACTACGAAAGCTTGCTTGAAACAATACAAGAATAGTACAGACAGGTTGGGTGGGCGAAGTGTTAGGTGATCATTATTATTTATGACCTCTCTTTGTTACCATACGCTTTTCTAAATACACCAATTCTATGACTATATAAGACATGCCTCTCAATATGCTAAACCACCAGCTGTTCTGTTTGGCTTGATTGATCTGAGACGCATTTTGTTTTATTCGCCTGGTTCGACTAGGTAACTGTGGTTATCATGTATTATAAGTAGATCTAAGTTTACTATGAATCTGAATTTTGATGTTTTTTTATTACTTTTATGGATGGATTGATAAATTGGACTTTTGATTGAATCTTTTGGGTTTTGGCTTATTATTCCTTTACAGAGTCAAAAAAATGAATTCTTATTCATCTGAGATGAGATTATATACTAAACAATGTGGGCTTTGATTATTATGTTAAAAGGATATGTAATAATGTGTTGCTCTTGACGCAAAGGAAGAATCTCATTACCCAATTTCTTTCCGCATGTGGAGTGGGATATATTAAATCTCACCTGACGCTATCTTGTAAAAAAACTAATCATTCTATGTGAATATCAATCCACATATAACTAAACAACCTAGCATCCACATCACAAGCACAACAGGAATGCGAGAAAGATCTATTCCATTTTATAGACCAAACTAAATATCCCGGTTTTAGCTGATAGTAAACAAAATGTGTGTTTACAGAACGATGGCAAAAGATGGACAGCGGTGGCTGTTTATTTATGTACACGGAAGGTGCAAGGGAGCGAGCGATGAACCGCCCACTGACGCAACAATGCCAGTTTACAACACTAAAATACTTTTAGGGTAAAGTTGACACTGGCGGCTTATTTATGTTCCTCTTTACATGTTTTCCTAAACGGTTTCAAATTGAATTGGGTGAGACTAATAGCTCCAGTAGTGTTTGACTTGGATTGCTTTGAAAAGCTGTGAAGATAAGCGCATTTATGTAAAGAGCTATTGAAGCTTATTATAACTTATCACATGATAATTCATTTTTTTTATATCTTAATAGGTGAGAGAGATAGTGTTGATTGCCAATATACATATAAGACCATCGCAGATCTGCCTCAGTTTATTTAAATCGTTTATTTGCCATATGTTTTTACTTTTACTTTTTTTGGGCACTTAGTTTCAAATTTCAATATTTTATTTATTTTATTTTTTCCTCTACTATGCTCGGACATGAACACTATTTTGCGATTCATATCGTTTTGCATGAAAACAAGATAACATTACACAATACAGATTACAGACAGCGAAATTTCTTTTTCGACACTACTCGACATCGAAGCTTGTACAGTTAACACAAACAAATCAAAATGACACACATTTTTCTCGACAATCCCCGATAAGTGTCTGATTCGTATACAATACCGCGGTAAGGATGTTTATCAGAGTTAGATAAAAAGGATGTATGCCCGCCTTTGGCTGAGCTGGCCTTGGTACGAAGTGGGACGCAGATGTGGCTTGCATTGTTGTACGTGGGCTGTGCCTGATTATACCGATAGTAAAAACAACTTTATTTATGTAAAGGTAGCTCTCAAATATATTCATGTTTTTTTCTGGTACTATTGTATTGGTAGCAGACAACGGTGTAGTCTATACTATAGTTATTTTTATGACATAATTTTTAAGTGAGATTAATGTAACCAGTGGAATGAATACAAACGTTTCGGGTGAGACTGTGCACAGTATGAATATTATGCCAACTAACTTTGTTTAAATATTATGGATTTTCATATTGGATCTAAAATATTTAATGGAAAGAAAATATAAAACGTGTATCTTTTAGAATTTTCTTTTTGATATCTTGGGAACTATGTTTGATGATATTAAGCCAATACTAAAGCCACTTTGGCGTTTTCTGGTTTATGCAGTAACGAATTTTGATATTTTATTCACTTTCAACAAAAAATAAGAGACGAAATAAATCTAGTTAGAGGTAATACGAGCTCACAAAAAAAGTTGTGCGTAACAGACTAAATTTGCGTAAAAACCATGTGTTTTGAATTCATTACATGTGAATGGAATTCAGTCTGCTCTCATTATAATGACCACATAATATTTATGGCATATTATTTCAATAAAATTTATAGCAATATTTCCTTTTTATTAATAAATATCACTTATTTTATAAATAGAGATAATTAAGTCTAATAAATTATGCCTATTAAATTGTGAAATTAAAAATTTAATAACAGTGAGATTAAACATATAACGCTTTTTTTGCTAGCTGTACCATAGTTTTGAGAGCGAGGTGCGCCTGCGTGACTTACAGCGAGTTTGATTGAAGCGATACTGCACCTCGACTACTTTGGATACTGTTTCTTTTATTTGTTTCTTTCATGTACACACATTCACTGATAGCTAAATTTGTGACATAAAATATTATAAGCGAAAACACGTCCTGTTTTTATAACAATGTCAGGAAAAATATTAGCGTCTTTCTTAGAAGCTCAGGTAAAAGATTACATACATACATACATACATATTCTCACGCCGTTAGTTCCCATTGGGGTAGGCAGAGACTATCGATCGCCACTTTGTAAAAGATTCTAATATTTGTTTATGTCTATATTTGATCGTTTGAAAGTGATTCATTTATTAATCAATATTTGGCGTTCTCCTTGCTTGTTTATATTTCCTAACTACTACCCTTTATTATTGATCTTGCTAACTTTTTTATTATACTTCGTGTAGTGCCGGCTAAGAATTTCTAAGAATGTGTGAAATAAAGGTGTTGTAAGAAGCGACTGAGGGTATTGGGGCTTTTTATTGGATTTTTGGGCGATGCGGTTGGAGACCCATCACCAAAAACCCATTATTTTACCGCCTTTTCCCCACTCAACTTCCAAAAGTGGCTGAGGAATTTATAATTCCTAGGCTCTGGCTTGGTAGCCAGAGTTTTCCTTCTAGGGAATTATAGCCGTGAGTATATGTATTTATGTATGTATACTTCGTCGATCGGTTTTGTTTACCTACTATAGTTTTTATTAGATGAATTGTATTTGTATCGTATTTGCAAAATAAATACTAACAATTACAATGTATGATGAACGTAAATACTTTTAAAATCTAATCTATCCCTTCATAGGAATATAATCAGTTCGTTTTGTCACGTAGTATTTTAAATCTGTTGGTTATTCTATAAGAAAAGGTGTTCACTTTCCTAAACAGTGCAATAAATTTCAGTAACATCATGAATTTAGGTTAATCACCGACACTGAAAAATTCCCGAATGATTTCAGTTTTATTTATTTTATTCATAACAAACATACTACTGTTTGTGTCGTATTCATGGCCGTTTTAAATCATTTTCTAAATAAAGTGAACCTTAAATATATTAAATAAATCCAGTTATTCAGTATTATTTCTTTGTAATTTGAAAAGTAATTCGTTACTAAACTGATGAATAAATACAACAAAATGACGAGTTTTAGTGGCATAATGTCTTTCTTTTTCCGTATTTAATCTATGATGAGGATCTAGATTATTTAGAATACTCAGATGTATATTTACTTTGTAATATACATATTAAAAATGTCTTTACCATGTACGATTACGTACATTATGTATATAATATATATGAATTCCTAATACTAGTTAACTTTAATATTTAACTTTAATTTTGCTGTGTAGTGTCGGCTTAGAATAGCACTACCCCATTTCTTCCGATGGGTGTACGTAAGAGGCGACTAACGGTATTGGGGCTATTAAGAGATTTTTCGGCGATGCGGTTGGAGACCCATCACCAACATTCTTTATTTTATCATCTTTTCCCCACTCAACTTTCCAAAAGTGGCTGAGGAATTTCTAATTCTTCTATTCTATTCTATAAGTGTTCAAAAGTTCAGATACTCAATTAAGTTTATTATTAGTCTAGATACATGAACATTATAATAATGACTCAAAATAACGACTTGTATATGTATAGTATAAATTATAATGACTACAAACTTCATTTACACAGTGTATAATACACAAAAAAATGTCTGATTGATATATCAATTCTATTGTCTTTGTCTATGGATGAGTGAGTAGACTCCCATGTCAGTTGGTGCCTCATTAATAATTCGTCGCAGATTTGACTGAAGATCTACACTGATAGGAAAAGGAGTGGCTTTGTCTCTTGTCAATACCATGAATTAAATTGCGATTTTAAAAGACTTAAGACGTAATAAAAGTTTGTTAAATACATTGTATGTAAGATTGTATCATAAAACGTGACTTAGATGTGAGTTAATGTGACTAGAATTAATCCGCTTTAAAACATAGTAACAGCTTTAAACGGTTTCTAGCCAGAAAGTTTTCAGAGATACTTATTATTTAGCCGTGTAGTGTCGGCTTAGAATAACACTACCCCATTTCTACCCGTGAGTGATCGTAAGAGGCGACTAAGGGTATAGGGACTTTTTAAGTGATTTTTGGGCGATGTGACCATCTTTCCCCCAATCAACATCCAAAAGTTGCTGAGGTATTTTTCATTCCAAAGTTCTGGTTACCCCGTTAAGGGATTTATAGCCGTGTATTTTATTATTTTTAAAGTTCGCCATATCAATCATTACGATATGTTCGTTTCATGACAAGACAAATATGTACTCGAATGTAGTTTATTTACTATATTTTCCCATAAAAAAGGAAAATAAATAAGACATTTAAAACTTTCGATTCGGGTGTGAATTTTTCACGCAGTTGTACTGCAATTGGAATTTGCTATATTAACACAATTAATTATTATACGAAAACTATGCCAATGGATTTAATTTTAAAGTAAAAGTAATTATAGCTTTTAATTAGATAAGAAAGAATTATTTTGGCAAAACAATCGTACATATATCTTTATTTTAATTGATATTTTTCGGTGAGAATAAAAAGTAAAAAGACAGCAAATGTTATTTACACCAATTCAATTTAAAATAGTAATTATTGTCCTGTCACTGAAACTCATTTCATTTGCAAGATGCAAAAGGAGTGCCAAGACAAGCAGCCTGCAACCGCTCGAACGTTTGAGCCGTAAATCCTATCGGATGCACTCACGATCCGCCGCTTGCAATATATTGAGAAATAAATCCGAATTCACTACTGAAAACAAAAACAAACTTTTCACTGCAATGTAAAACACATGAAAGCATGAATAAGTTCATTGGCATGGCAGATCACTGAACGATTTTAAATGGTACTTGATATTTGTCACTTCATATATTGTATGCTATGATACCACATTATGACAAATTCTAGAATCAAATTAAAACAACAATATCGATGACTTTTGAAAATTATATTTTAAGGAAAATCCTAATTGTTGGAAATTTCAAACACATACACAAAGCACGAAAACAGACATTTATATATTTTCTCACTAGTTCTAAGCCAACAGGGCATTCACACAATACAAAATAACGGCTAGAACTAGGTAGATGTGTCACCGTTGAGACGCATGCCAGATTTAGATCGGGCGCGCGAAAACTCGAATACAACTAAGGGATATCTCACGAAAACTATATGAATACGAGTGAGCGATCCCGTCGCGATGGACAGGCGCGTGTTGCGCGCGCGCTCCGCTTACTGGCCAACCGAAACTGTAACGAAAGCTTCAAAAGCTCTAGACAAGGATAGTTGCGTTCTAACTACACTACCGTAATACCGCTACCGGATTAACGAATCTAAGGGATTATTTTATTGCTTCTGAAAATTGAAAGAAGCTCCTGTTCATTTATTTCAAGCTGTTTGGTATTTCCATATCGAGATGTAGATTATGTTGAAGTTCACATATGTCTACATGAGACTATATTTAGTAATACATTTTGCAGAAAGTCATTGTACAAATATTTATTATATAAAAGTAACCATAATTCAGAAGTTGAAATTTTTTAGCTGTGTAGTGTCGGCTTAGAATAGCAATACCCCATTTCTTCCGGTGGGTGTTCGTAAGATGCGACTAACGGTATTGGGGCTTTAAAGGGATTTTTGGGCGATGCGGTTGGTGACCCATCCATCACCAAAAACCTTTATTTCACCATCTTTTCCCCACTCAACTTTCCAAAATCAGCTGAGAAATTTCTAATTCCTTCTGGCTACCCCTTCTAGGGATTTATAGCCGTAAGTATAAACTTAACATACATAAGTATGTACTATATGTATGTTGCATTTTTTTATTTATTAAATACAGAATCATACACCAATATTTCATCATGAGGAATATCACGAATATCATTGCCTTAGTCACTAATTTAAATGTCATCGGACAGTGAAAATAATTCTCGTGAGGTTAGAGTAAAATTCTCATGCGTTTGAGGTGGCTTAGCTTTTTAAGTGATATTTGGTGATTTTGCTGGAGACAAATGGGCAACCATCCTTTATTTTATAATCAACCTATACCACATTTAACTTTTAGTTGACTAGTTTGTCTATCCCTTTTTACTCAAGGCCTTGAAGTTAATACAGGTACCGGAGAAATAAGAAAAGATAATTGATAAGCATCAGATTTGTTAAATCAAGTAATTTTTTCCAGAATTAATTGAAAACTCATTTTTAACCCTTTTGAGTAGGATAAAAAGGGTTATATAAGTCTTCAAATAATATGTAAAATAAATAACGGTTGTTTCTTTTGATGTTGCAACTTTGGTCAGTCCGCTGCCAAGGAAATGTTTGTATCAGATACATCCCGGATGCGGGGCCGGTCAAATATAGTTGTCGCCGGTTTTTTAAACGGATATTTATTTCAATATTTGTTTTTTTTTTGGATCAATATGTATAAAACTTATCCTACAATCTATCAAATATTATAATTTTAAGAGGTATAAAGTTCTTGTTACTGTTTACGTGTTTAATTAATTTTGATTTAAGGTTTACTGTCCATACACATATACATATACTCGCGGTATTAGATCCCTAGAAGGAGAAGCCAGAGATTCGGAATAAAAATTCATCAGCCACTTTTGAAAATTGAGTGAGGAAAAGACTTTAAAGTATTTGTTTTTAGTAATGCGAATGCAACCACGTCGCCCAAAAATCACTTAAAAAGTCCCAATACCCTTAGTCGTCTCATACGATCACCCATGGGAAGAAATGGGAATTCACTATCCATAAAGTAACTCATTTCGGGAAAAGGTATATTTTTATGCTGTGTAGTGTCGGCTAGGAATAGCACTACCCCATTTCTTCCGGTGGGTGTACGTAAGAGGCGACTAACTGTATTGGGGCTATTAAGGGATTTTTGGGCGATGCGGTTGGAGACCCATCACCAACAAACTTTATTTTACCATCTCTTCCCCATGCAACTTTCCAAAAGTGGCTGAAGAATTTATAATTCCACAGCTCTGGCTACCCCTTCAAGGGATTTATAGCCGTGAGTATATGTATGTATGTACATTTTTATACACGTGCGTGGGGAAAATATGGTGAAATAAAGGTCTAAGCTGACACTACACGGCTATTTTTATACAGTGTTTTTATTTTTGCTTATCTCTTCAATATCAAAATGAACCCAGAAATTGATTATAAGTTTAAGTGTATGAGTTCTTTTTTATTTAAAAATGTAACTTTGCAACATACTCATATCACTGATTTCATTTAAATCAATAGTAGGCACATCCAGAAAAAAATATTCTTTACCATCGCCGACAAATAAAAGTTTCCACAAAAATGTCAAGCAACATAATATTTAACGTCATATTGATTTTATTTAAAACGCTTTGAATGATGTCTAAAAGTACAAAAGGGTTATAAAAACGAAACCTTTGTGAAGTCGAAGCTGAGGTTCCTCGTCCGGGATATGACACTTGACCTACGAAGGAGTATTTTACACCTTTGTGTATAACATAAAGGGAAGCGTGACTAACCGCTTCTATGGATAATAAAAAATATTAGAACGATTTGGTTATTTTTCTATTTAATTAAACGGGAGATTTTATGTTGAATCTTTGATGCGGTTTACTTTGATGTATGAAAGTTGCTTTTTACTCTATTTATTTATGTAGGTTTTTCATATCAATTTCCCATTTTGTGTTTTTGTTATATTTCTCGAGTTATAATATAAAATACTATTTCCGTTTCTCTTATCAACAAAAAATCAAAAATTTATCTTGATCTTTTCGGCTAAAGATATAAATCCAATTCTTTCTTTCAAAATCCCTACCTATACCTATTCTATATCCATTAAAATTAGTTATGAAACATAACCCATCTAATAATTTATGATATATGACCGAAACATCAAAGCGTGGCCCAGTTGAGCAACGCTAGCGCAGGTGTGTTGCGGAAACGCGTCACGGGGCCAGTGCATCGCGCATGCGCCGTTGTCGTCAACAGGCTATTTTAGACGCGCGCGCCGCTACGCCCGCCCGCCCTACATCAATGATCGGTTTACCATGCTTGCTCGTTTTGCGCGTAGCTTAGTCCTGGTGGTATTTAGTCTTGATACTTAATGTAACATAGAACTTTTTAAATTAGATTAAAAAGTTATTTGCTTTTAAATATTTGGAAGTTGTTTGGAAAATTAATATGAGTTTCATCTTCTCTTATTAGGGAAAGGTATTCAAAGGATAAATGGACAAACTGTAAGAGTACACTAAACTATTAACTACTTTTTTCTCCTGTGTGCGAAAATATGTTATGGCAAAGAGAAAATGCTCTAAACTGGTTTGAATCCGCATTATATTTTCATATTTTTTTCTTAGTATCTGTTAATCAATTTCAGAATATAAATACAGTTCCTCAGTGTGCGCCATTTCCCACCAGCTTAACTAAATAAAAGGACTTAAGATCCTACAACTATTCAAGTAACCGCGCAAAGAATTAAATTTAAACGAACAAAAGATTTAAATGATATCATAACACGTAAAAATATATTAATACATCACTATAGTAATTCAATACATTAACAAAAGTTGACTAAAGAATATATTATTATTTACTATATATAGTACATACAATATTTTACTTGTTTTTTTTACAACAACAATATACAATTTTGACAAGTTTGGTGTTTAATAAAGATGAATAATTTATTATTATAGTATTGTATACAAAATTAATTTTTTGTACAGCCATATAGGGAGATGCTAAATAGTAAGTAAAAAGCTTATTGAGAAAATAACAAATAATTCATAGAGTAAAAACCCTATTGCTAACAGGTTTCTTACACAAATAGTTTAAAAGGTTTTATGTTTAACGGTGATTTTTTTAGGGAGAGTGCTTTATTATTGTTTTTTTGATATATCGTGTATAAAGTTAACAAAAGGTAATTAAAAACTATTTACTGTTATAAAAGTAAATTTCTACAATAGTTTGACAGTATTTTAAGCTTGCTTGATTTTTATCCTTTGGATTCACGTAACTAAAATTTTGTTTGGTTGTTACTAGTATTAAATAAGTGCAAATTGATACTTTAATGTTAAACTTAAACGCTACTTATTTCAAGGGTCAAGGGTTGAGTTTGTAGTAAAAAAATATATAACAACAGTTTTAACCCAACGGCAAAGTTTTAAGATTTTAAAGCAAATTACCTAAGATTTTAAACGGTTTAACTACCAAGTTCGTTTGGACGGTGGATAACGAAGAAACGCAAATAGACAGCGTTATTCTCTTATTTACGGCCGTTTTAGTCTTAATGAGCAACTTTTTATGATATTAATTCAACATTTATTGCCCACAGTTGCGTTGGCTGTTTCATGAAACTCGTTATGTTATTCAATTTATTTTACAACTCTATTTACTTTAAAGCTTGCTGTGTTGAGTTGATGTCATTTATTTCTGAGCGAGAGAACATAAAGGCTAAACGTAAAGACAAAATATCATAACAAACTAACTTTCGATTGGATTGAGCAGCGGAAATATATTTCTATTAGGGATTAAGTATAGCGAACCAATAACTTTTATAATTAAAAAAGGCAAGTTTCATAAACAAAATAATACTACCATGTAACATTTAAACTATCATTTCCAATGTCCAAAAAGTTGAGAAGAGTAGTTCAAATGTAGTTTTATTAGTCAAAGTCCATAAACCTGTGGTATTTGTTGTAAATAGCGAATGTTTATCCGCAGTAATGTTTGCCCGGACAAAACTTGGCGCAGCCCCGGGGCGTCGGTGTCCGTTTATTTGTATTGCCCAACTTGTCCCGCAATTTATAGCCACTAATCCAACCTGACAGCTCTTCAGCAACATCATTCATAAATTCAATGTACTGTAACCACATTGTCTTATTAATACCCTTTGATGCTGTTTTTTCTACATAAACTTACAAACTACTTTTTTGCCACTTTGTGCTGTTTGTTCCAACTAAGGAAAGGAAGATTAGAAATTAGCCTTTTTGCTAGAAGAACAAATCAATCACAAAATCACATCCTTTTTCCTGCAAGTTCACATAGTTGAAATCATACATTTTTTGTCTGCCATTTCAGTTCACTCATATTTTCAATAATATCAATATACTCATGCGTTTTAACTAGCAATTAAACTTATATCGAATTCCAAAATTCTACCATCTTAAACCGCAACATATCAATATAGACATAAAAGCAAGCCGATGAACGCTGCTATAGAAAAGTTTTAACAAAATCGTTTTACTCAATAATTATTAAACCACCTTAAAAAAACCAGTTAACTTCAGCCGTGATTATAGTAATACAATCTCTCAACAATGGTACGCGACATCTAAAGAGCCCACGAGATGTTACACTTCACACGACCGGACCTAATTTATTTTTCATTTCATTCAATTAAGAACACAACAAAGGGCCAGCATAATCGAGTTGTGGCAATCACGATGCTATAAATCATAAGAACATCGTTTTCTCCACACAATTAGGAGTTTAATAACACAATATAAACTCAGAGTATCATCAGTTCAGTTTATAAAGGAGGAGTATAGAAACTATTTACGAGTATAAGTAGAGTTTCTGGACTAAATGGCATATGATGATTTTTGTCGAATAGCTTAATAAGGTGAGTAATGAAATATCATAGTTGGTCATACGAGGAATGTTGACAAAAACAGAATATAGACTCACGCCATATAAAAATAATTAAAGAAAAAGATGAAAGAAATGAGCATTCATCGATTTGTTTGTGAAATCAAATGGCATCATAACCCATAAAATTTTACAGAAGGAGCTAAAAAGAAAACAATAATAGGCAAGATATTAATGGGTTTGTCATCATGGGTCAAAGCATGTTTGATAGCGTAATTTTTATTTGTATATAATCGTAAACCGATTGAGTATTTTTTTGTTTTAGTCATTTTAGGAATAGAATTATTTAGTTACATTTCTATTAACAGATAAATTTTACATTCATAGATTCTTACTCGTGGCTATAAATGCTAAAAAGAGATTGACACAGCTTTAGAGTTCGACATTTTTTACCCATTTTCGGATGTTTAATGGGGAAAAATATAATATAAATGATTGTTGGCTTTCCATCAATATCCATTAAAACCCCCAAAACCTTAAATAGCCTCTTACGCCCGCGGAAAGAAATGGGTTAATAGTTAGTGCTATTTAAATTGAAACTTCAAAGCTTTTTTTAAACGAACTTTATTTATAACATAACATAACATAAACGTTCACGCCGAATATCCCCGAAGGGGTTGGCAGAGGTACTAATACTTCTGAACATCACGTGACTTTGTCACCTGGTGTTCAGAGTACCCACGTTTTGCATGGACAGTGTACTCACGTGATAGGGGGCAGGCCTATCGCCGTTTTGTACGAATACACTGTCACATGACTAAGTACAACTCAGCCATGTGGGTTTCCTCACGATGTTTTCCCTCACCGTTAACAACCATGATAAATAAACTTTATTTATGTTTGATAATACTAAAATATCGTGGGAAATGCATAACTATCAAATATTTACTATGCAACGGTACCTCGTAGGTCACTTATGATCAGCTAACTCTGTAATATACCGTTAATGATGTGCTCAGTGAATACAAACAGGTTATTAAAACCAAATAATACGTCATACACATACAGTTGAATTGCGAACTGCAACGATATATGCTCCTAATTTAGCACTAATTGTCTTTGAGGCTACAGTTCGTATTAATTGGCGAGCAATCAGTCAATATCTATTGACGTAATGAAGTCTAGTTGAGACTATATCCATACACACATATACCAAATCAAGAAGTTCCTATTGGTGTAGGTAGGTAAGTTACTTATTTACCCAAATATAACAAAATTCATTAAATTATATTATTTTGTTAACTTGGATTTTTCTTGCTCAAATATCACAATGGCAATTGATATGGAATTTTATATTAAAAAATACATCATAAACACACCAAAAATTTGCTTATATACACAATTTTGGCACAAACTTAGCATTATTAATATTAACCATTATCCGCATTTTGAGACCTCTGCAGATATAAGCTATTACTTAACATTATGCCGTGTAGGGCCGGCTTAGAATAACACTATACAAGGTTGTCATCAGAAGGTTCTAACGGTATGGGACATTTTAAGTGATTTTTTGGGCGATGCGCTTGGTGACCCATAACTAACGATAGTTTATGTCTACCATTTTGTCCCCTATCAACTTCCAAATGTGGCTGAGGAGTTTCTAGCTATGAAACTCTGGCTACCCCTCTTTGGGATTTAGAGCCGCGATTATAGGTACCTAACATTATTAACTAATTTCTAAATATAAATTTTAAATCCTTAGTTCCCCCAACTGTAAACTCACAAATAAAGATTGACGTCTATGTCGCTAAGATTGAAAGTGACAGAAAAGCAATAATGAAATTGTAAAGTGAAGATGTCGTTTCTACAAACGTATTATTAAGCTGTCAATAGGCAATTAACAAGATTCCCAACATTGGTATTGGTTGAAAGCAATTTACTACAATTAAGTATTATTATAGTAGAATTTAATACAATCAAATCAATACACACACAGTGGAAAAATTCTACTCTAAAAGAATTTCAATATTGCAGTGTTTACTCTACAAAAACTAGGCATCATAACTTCACAGCAGAATACCGCGAATTTTGATCGATTTTCAAATGGAATCCAATAAAAGATAGAATTCGGTGTCAATTCAATTGAAACAAGGTAAAAATCGAATTAACAACCCTCATAACAAAATTAAGTCTTTATACATGTGACAATTTAAAATAGGGTGAGTATTGACACATATTATCACGGTCGTTTCATAAAATAATATGTTTTTCTAAGCAAGTTGAATAAATAAGTAAGTAAAGAAAACAAGATGTATATGAAGACGTTAGCAACTAGGAAGCTAATAACACAAAATATAAGGCTTCAAATATATTGAAAAACTAACTTTAAGTTTAAACCTGAAAATACTTTTGATTTTTTAACCAGCTGATACACGAAAATAAATATGACCACAAATAAAAAAGCAATAAATTGAAAAATGTATGTAACTAAACTCTAACACCTTAAAATAAAGTTCAAATTAGAACAAATTCTGTACTATTATCATCTATATGAATCAGCGTCGGTGGTTGGACCGTGGAAATTGGTTTTCCTGACTCTTCCGCTCGGTCGAACCCAGAGCACCCGCGTAATGCAATGCACCGCAACGATATGGAAAACGCTCCTTTTCATCAAAACTTTATGAGGGGACCCGAGCAAAATACCGCTTGTTATTCCTATATTACTGCAGCATTGTCTAAAATACTGATGGTATTTTTTGCGTTCGGTACATCGTCATTGTTGGACGTTAAAACAATAACTAGACGTAGTAGTTAGTCAATGTATCTCCAACTACCTTTCATTGTAGTAAATAGAGTAAAAATGAAGACAAAAGAATCTTGCGGTTTTGTTTGTAAATGAAAAACATCATGATCATAGCCACGAAAATTTCAGATAGACGAGCATTAAGATAACTCTTCAGTGTCGATGAAAGATACTACTTCATGTCTGATATAATTATGTAGAAATGTGTAGCCTGAAATGAGCTTAACTATTATTTTAAATTACCGTGTTTTTAAAAAAATAAGTTTAAATATCATAACCACCGTCTCTACAACCCTCATGCATAAACAAAAAAGTCAGAAAGTAAGAAATGACTGTCAAATAATATACGAGCAACAATTCGATATTTAACCCGATGTTCTCAGTTCTTCGTATATCGAGTTTCATGAGTGACGACACGGTCCACTAACCCTCAGTGTCAATTAGTCTGCGTCGCGTTCATCTCGTTTATTTAGATTTATTTGGACGACTAACAAAATTATTGTTAATCGAGAGACTGGCCATGTTTGTTTTGTTATTCCGAATGATTTGTATGCCGCACACACCCGCGGGCCGCGGGTTGCGGACCAGCCGCGCCATTGTACTAAATAAACAGACACGGGATACCCTGAATGGATGACGCCATTTTTAATACAATTTATTTAGATACGGTCCTTTTTTAATTGCCGATCTCGAATGCTTTACGGAATATTTCAATAATATGTTGCTTAATTTATGCCTAATTAGAATTAAGGATAAAAAATCAAATGTTTATTTATTAGAGCTTCATCTGAAAAATAAATAAAATTATTTGATCTGTAAACAGACATCAGATTAAATTTTCACTAGTGGTATCTAAAAATATACTAATTTAAATTCTACTATTGGAATAGCAGCCCAGAAAAAATATTGCCGTGTTCTTATGAACTAAAGTGATGATGTGCGTACTAAGTATGAATATCATCGATTTTCGAACAGAATCTAAGTTGGTTGATGATTTTTTTACTCAGTTGGATTTTAAACCGTATTTTTCCGAGCTACGGCTCTATCATGCAAAAAAGAGTCATATGCGTTAAAAGGAAATTAATAATTTAAAATAATTAAATAGCACTTTACATGTTTCGTTAAATAGATTTCTAGAACAGTAATTTTGGCTTAGAATATCTAAATTAATTTTGAAGCATTATATTTACTTCCTGGAAATTTAGGTAGAAAATGGATGGTTAACTTAACGAGCAATTATATCTGTCACGAGCATAGCCACTTCAGATTTCTCTCGTCCCTAGCTTCACTACTTCCTTTGTATAATTAGCCTTGTAATACGTAACCCGGTGAAATTCAATGAATAGGGACCGCTCTGATTATTTTCCGTTATTCTTTTGTGTGACTTATACAGCTGTAAATAAAGCCACTTTTTGTTTGATATTGGGTGTCGACACCACAGGCTTTGGGTTCTGAAAGAAGCTGTCAATAGTGATTACTGTACCCTCGCTACAAATCCTCTGGGGTCAGGAGAAGTCATTTTCCTATTATGTTTCCGGTGAACTTTTAGATTAAGGTATTAATTTCCAACAGCCACTATTTTTGTTCACGGAAGATTATATGATTGAAATAATTGATACTTATCCAAGTTTAAGTTGCCGTGTAGTGTCGGCTTAGAATAACACTACCCCATTTCTACCGATGGGTGATCGTAAGAGGCGACTTTCCTTTATTTATTAGTAATAATCCCCACATGAGGTTTTCATGACCAAAAACATTCAAAATTATTTAGATAGTATTACTTTAGAAAAAAAAAACAATACAGCTTCGCGCGCAAAGTGTTTCGGTTATGAATTAAAATATAAGTAGGCTAATGAAATACCTAAATAATTATTGTTATAGATTCATTACATTAAATATTAGTACTGGTTGAAAATAATTACAAGCGTTTGCATTGATTCTCTCATTGTTTGTTGATGTCAACGAACAATTACATAACATAACATAAACGTTCACGCCGTTTATCCCCGAAGGGGTTGGCAGAGGTACCAATACTCCTGAACTCACATGGCAAGCGCCATCTAGTTTCCAGAGAAGGTACCCACGTTTTGCTTAGACAGTGTACTCACGTGATAGGGGGCAGGCCTATCGCCGTTTTGTACGATTACACTGTCACATGACTAAGTACAACTCAGCCATATGGGTTTCCTCACGATGTTTTCCCTCACCGTTAGCAACCATGATAAATTAACCACACATATGTCTTTAGAAAAGACAAATTGGTGTAGGCCCGTCCCAGGATTGGAACTCACGCCCTTCTGTTTTTCGGGCGGGTGTTCTACCCACTGGACTATCATGTCGCTATCGTATATTTTTTAAGAATTTTTGAGAGTACAGTATATATTTTTAAGTTAATAATTTCGAACTGTGAAATGAATATCCCTGTAAGCGGTATATAAAATACGGCAACATCAGGAGAAGCTTAAAAACGAAACCTGTAAAACGGTTTGAAATACAAAAAAAATACAATGACGAAAACGTAAGCGTGGAAATATTTTTCGTGAGTTCATTCGGTTTATGGTGAGGTTATATTTTAACTGAGAATTTTATTTGCAGTTTGTTTTTCTAACAACTCAATAACATGTAATAATTATATCAGAATATATTCTGTAACATATACAGCACCTGTATTAATTTAAAAGTTTTACCACTTTCGTAAGGGTACCAAAGTAAGGGTTTGTAAGAAACACAATGTAAATATAAAAGTGGTTTACGTATGAATAAAATATAAATTTAAAATAAATAGGTGATGAGAAAGTATAAGTACAACTCAATCATTTGCCGAATAAATTTCCTTTCAAATTAATATTAGTATGTTATTATTATTCATTTATATTTAAATATTATACCATGGTTTGAGCTGCAGCAAGTCAGCTGGGCGTTTTCCTCGCCACCACATGCTCAACGACGTGATTCGTCGAGCTTTGGTGTCTGTTGGCGTGCCGTGCACCCTGGAACCCCCGGGCTTGAGCCGGACAGATGGGAAGAGACCTGACGGGCTGACTCTTGTTCCGTGGGAGAGGGGTCGTTGCCTAATATGGGACGCGACTTGCGTTGGTACCTTCGCGGCGTCTCATCTGGCACGTACGATACGTGTGGCTAGTGCGGCTGCCGAGTGGGCTGCGGCACAAAAGCATGCCAAATACGCCCCGCTAAAGACAGCCTATATTTTTATCCCCTTTGCAGTGGAGGTGAGTGGTGCATGGTGTTTGGAGGCCAAAGGTTTTGTACGGGAGTTGGGAAGAAGGCAGAGGAATTCCGGTGCAGACGTCCGCGCCGAGTTGTACCTTGTGCAACGCATATCCCTCGCAATACAACGGGGGAATACTGCAAGTGTGATGGGCACTTTTGCGCCTGGTGCGATTCGGGGCGGACTATTTGACTAAGCTTTTCTTAGCTGTAAGTTTTGATTGTTATCAGTTAATTGTGGTTAATTTACAGGTTACTACAATGCAAAATTAAATATTAGTAGAATTATTTATGTTTTCCCGTTACAGCTTAGAACAGAAAAGTATAAGCTAAGTTAATTTAATGAGAACTCCTGCCAATAAAGAACATTAAAAGAAAAGAAATTTCGTCATATGTTTCTAGCATTCATGTTTTTATTTTTCTCAAAATCGATTTCTTTTTATTTTTTTTAGTCAGTAGGCGCCTTTTTGTAAAAGTTTGATTGATGAGTCAATATTTAAACGCCAAATCGCTCATTTAAAACATTGGATTTATTATAAGGATATATTTAAATCATTAGGCAAGTAATTAAGTCAAAAAAACATTACATATTTTAAACCTACATACACATTAGCATAACTTAGGGGCTGGCGGCATGTCTAGAGACAGCCTGCGATATTCAACATACATATTCATAAGAACCCTTGGGACACCCCAGGAAGTATTACACTAAGGATCCTTTTACAGTAAGAAAAGGGAGTTCAATCGGAAGACGATTGGCCTAGACAACAAGCTTAAGTGCTGAAAAGAAGCATTTTTTTACTAAGTTTCCTCAAAGATGCACCTTTGATTTCGAAAAGGTTTTTCGATAGAAGTTTTAGTCGCGACCACCCTTGCGTACACACCTGGGGGCGCGTTTAGATTGAAATTTTCATTTTCTCGTGAAACACAACCCCCTCCACCCTCCCGCACCCGTGTCGGTGTCAACCTACGACGAACTTCTGATTTGCATGCACAATTTCCACTTTGAAATGTTGTTAGAAGCCCTTAATTCCGTAACGGGGGAGTGATTTGTATTTTCGCGGTTGAGAAACAAAAATTAGGATTGTTAATTTAGGAAGTTTATGGATTCGATATTGTATAAGTTTTATTTGTTACCTCAACCGTGGTTTTGCCGGAGGACTGCCATTTCTTGAGGTGTTCTCCTTTTAGGGACCAGCCGGGTGCGTAGCTGATAAGCCCGCCCCCCGCGGCCCCGCTCGCTGCACTCCCCGCGGACCCCGACTCGCTATCGGTCGCGGGTTTCACCTCCGTTTTCGACTTTTTGGGACTCGTCGGAAGCCGGAAAAAGCTGCGGCCGTGCAGCTTACAACTTTTTGAAGGGGAAAAGAAAAATGAGCTCTTTTTAGGCGATTTTTCTTGCTCAACTTCACCCGATTTAGATGACATGCTTGGCGAGTCTTTGGTAGCATTTTCAGTCGCTTCTTCTTTGGTATTACTAGAACTAGGCTTTGGTCCGGAATTTTCATCGGCTACAAATAATAATGTTCTTTGCACGAAGGGCGTAGCTTTAGCGTAGAACTCATACGTCTCTGGTATTTTAAAACTAGCTGGTATTGTCGTTCGCTGTGACTTTGAATGTCTGCGCTCCATATATTTTCTTGCCATAACATCACCACTTTTGATTCGCAGCCATAGTACACTTCTATTGTTTGTAATTTTTTTAAAAGCACGATTTGATGGAGTCTAGTTTTTATTTTATATATTTGAAATTACTGCTTAACATATCGCATCATAAAAGAAAAAAAAAAGTTTAAAAAGTGCATAAAATAAAATTATAACAACACTGAAACATTCTTAGGTAGACAGTTTGCAATTTTCACAAGGAGGCTTCACGGGCCCGATCGATCGGAGTGCGTGGATAAACATAGCGCCTTAACAAAGTTGGAAACTCACCCTCTTGCAAAGCAATAAGTACGATTATTGTTTACATTCGGCAATTCAGCCGAGAGGGTTCGTTACAAGCTCAGTTTCAGCACAACTTCACCAGAACCTGAGCAACGTGTGAAATAATCCCAACACGGTTGTAAGCAATTTTGTTTAGACTTTATGCAAAGCGGCTTATATTGATGACAACTTGAAAATAAAATTATGTAGTTTAGAACTGAAAAAACAACAACATTTTGCCTTAACACGTCTGTTTATTTTATTTTCATATGGCATTATCTGTTGTGCCGCTAGAGTTAGACAAGATACTTTAGTTAAGACCATTAATCTCAAATAGATATAGCAGGCTGAATCACCTGTCCCAAAAGAAAGACGATTCAATGCTTCGGAGAACACGTTAAGCCATATTCGGTACTGGCTACTATCAAAAGAAGTATTCATTAATATACGCATGACTATAAGAGAATTATCGTCTTCCACGACTTTTTATCTGATATTTATTTTACACAACCGTAATAGCTCAGTGGGAGAACCATCGCTTCTCATGCAGAAGACGCAATTTCAAACCCTGAGTCGGGTCTACACCAATGTGTCTCTGCTAAAGTAAATTCTGTAAATATCAAGTTAGTTGACAGTGAGGGAAAGCATCGTCGATTTAGAAATGTTAAAGAGTATTCTTAAGAAGTGGTAATTGGACTATGCCCTGCCTCCAATCACCTTTATTAAGTATTAATTTTAATTTTTGGTCAATTTTGAATTATAAAATCGTTTCATTTGTATTATTTATATCCATATAAGCTGTACTGAACCTCATTTATAGAAACATTTGGCGTATTCGACGGCCGAACGGAATCAAATTTTCTTTCTGGAAAAAGGATATGCAATATCAAAGGGACAGCTGTTTCCGTATCTTTACGAGTATGTTAAATCGCTGTCATATGAGATACTACACCGTGATAAATGTGACATTCAAATATTAAGCTAGAGAACATGAATGTAAATAAAGTGTGGAAAATTCACAAATAGCAATATCTTATATAAGCATTTGTTTTTAGGTATTTTATTTATTTCTTGAAATGCTATTAAAAGTTTAGTTCAAGAGCTTACATAGCGATATTGGTGTTACTGTGAAATGTTTAAATATTCAATATTACAGTATACAGTTATATGGTTTCTTTTGGTTAATCTGACAAGATATATTACTTATGTTTATGATATGAAAACCTAGGATTAAATTAAATTCTCAACAACAAAACATTAACACATATTTAACTTAATAGTAATTATTCGAGCTAATCAGAATTATATTTATTCTATATATTTCAGGTTTTTTTCCATTCGCTGTCAATATCCGGAGCTTTTACAAGAAAGCGCCCCTACCACATCCCCTCGAGCGTTGTTAGGTGCCTTTGTAAATAACTACCCGATTCCGTCTCCGCAGACGTGAGGGGAATTATTGCAATTCGATGACATGACGAATTGAAGACGACATAAGATCACTAGGGTTTCTTGGCCAGTTCATTGAGACCCCTGAATCTCTTGGTTTTCAAGGATATTCAGCACATCGGAGAGGTCATGGTGGATTAGGAAAATAATATTTGGTAATAGAGTAAAAATATCTAGTCATTAAGCCAAAATCGGTTTTGCATTGCTTTTAGATTGTATGGATTTGAGAAATTGGTTTTACGGAATGCTTTAGCAACAATTTTCTTTAGAATCTTTTTATTTGGTCTTTCTGTTTTGACACAACGTGATTTTATCAGTATTTGCTTTATTTTATCCATTTGTGTTTTAATGACGAATGTTTTTATTCATTTGTCAAAATGTATAGATGATGGTGAAAAATATTTTGTTAAATTATATAACAAAGTTTGAAAGACCAGAGAAGAAAGAATTGATCGAGAATTAAAAATACGACATGCATGAGACATGTATGAGAGCAGAGTGAAAGCAGTAGAGATGAGGACCCTCAGAAAGAATTGTAATGTAAGATTATGTAATCGAGTGAGAAATAGTGTTATTCATGAAAAGTGTGGTATATGAAAGATGATATTGTAATAAAGATAGAAAAAGGAATGTTGAGATGGTTTGGGCATAGAGAGGATAGATTATAGAAAATTGGTAAAGGGATCTATAGAGCTAGTGTGGATGGTAATGTTAGTAGAGGACGACCAAGGAGAACACACTTGGACCAAAATGAGAGTTTGCTCAAAAAGGCAGGCGTCCAAAGTATGAAGAACAAAAGAGCATGTATGAAAAGATTGATGGATGTAAACGAAGCTAGAGAGGTTTGTTGGGATCGTAAAAAGCAGAAAACGATAGTCTCTGCCTACCCCAATGGAAACTAATGGCGTATTATGTTATGTAAACCAGAAAAACATCTAGTAATAGCTGTGTGGGTTGATATAGCACTAACCCATTATTTCTCAGGAGTGTCGTACGAGGCGCAAAGGTACAAGGCTCTGTAAGTGACTGATGGGCGTTAGATTAAGATGAGTTATACAAACTTTACTTAGTTTTACTATTTATAAAAACCAATTTTTGAAATAAATGACCCACTAAATTAAGTTTATTTGATTGTATCTTTGATATTTTCTTAAAATTTGCAGAAGGGTCGACTAAGAGCATCACTTAAATTTCCTACCGGGGAACAACAATCTTAATAATCAGCCAGATTATTCAAGTAATCCGAAGTGAGAATCGAAATCAAGTACCCAAATACGATTTCCCATTAACAGAAGCAGCATTCTTAAACACGGACTTAGCCAAGACATTACACAGGAGCTTAATCCAATTGCCCGTGAAAGAAGATTTATTCACTCATAGTTCAATGACCTGCCGTCTCGTTAACTGTCTCAAAACGCACACATCTAAAATAAATAGAAATGGTCTTAGAATCGTCATAAGGTGACAGAAATAGGCGGTCACCCCTGCAACACGCGAACTTGACAATCTACCCGCATGTTTATTTTTAACACTATCTCTTATTGTGTTCATTATCCTCCTTTTGTAGTCTGAGAGAATAGACTTCTGAAATGGGTCGTAAATTGTAATTTGAGTCCGTGTTTCTCAATGGTGATCGTCTTTATTATATTGCACGTTTGCATGCACGTTATCTGAGATTTTTAAATCTTGATAATTTTATAAAATGTGCATATAACTTTCATGATAATGATGAGTTAGGTCGAAGTTGTGCTACCAATAGCTTATAATTGTATAAAAGAATGTATATGTTATGGAATATTTTTTCTAAATAAATATTAAGGAGGTCAATAACTAAAAACTGGGGCAAACCATGAGAAAAGCCAAAATAATAAGACTATGTCAGTATGTCTATTATGATCACTTAGTCTGGGGCTAACTTGATCTGTGTATAATATGTCCGTATTTATTATTTATTTATTTGTTATTGAATTTAATACCATGAAATTGAATAAAGCTGTATAGTAACCGTGTAGTGTAGTTGGCTTAGAATAGCACCATCCTATTTATATCATACCTATCACCAGCAACCTTAATTTAATAATCTTTTCCCGATTCAACTTCCATAAGTGGCTAAAAATTCAGGGATTTATAGCCGTAAGTCTTTACATGTATGTACTATATTAAATCATATCAAAACAATTTGACATAAATTACAAAATGGGTAAGAAGGATTTTTTGTCGCATTTGATCATCTCAATTTTATCAGAATTTTAAAGGTTTCTTGATGACCATGATTCAAATATGGTCATAGTTTTGAGGCCCTTGCACATACGAATAAATTTAGGTCCAAGTCCAGTCACAGTTATATTAATATTAATAATTAATGGTTTACCCGTATCATATCATTTAATAAAGAAAAGGAAAGCAAAGAAGGCAATGCAAGATATAATTAAGTTGTCAGTTAGTTTCGGTCTCGAGGGATGAACGTCAGAGAAGGGTTGATGTCATGAGACATGTGTTATGTAGGATTGTTTGTGGACCTTGCAAGGATTAACTACATATAGCTTCGGGATGGGTTTTCCTCAGAGACAATTCAGTGACAAGACTAAAGGAAATTGCTCTTATAAAATATTTAGACACCATAAGTGAAAAACCTAGAGTTTCAAAATTGAGGTGTTTGTAAGTTTCGTGATCCCCATTCCATAAATATATTTACAACTTTAACGGTACTATTTTTATTCCCATTTACGACTAAACAAGGTTAAATCGAGGAATAATATATTTACAATTCAATAAAGAAAAACGTTTCTCAACAAATACAAAAACCAAAATGTTTTAAATTCATATTTCCATTGTTGAGTTCGGTGCTGTAGAATACTCAAATCGAAAGAAGGGGTTGGCAGAGGTACCAATACAGAAACATCACGTGACATTTTCACCTGTAGTTCAGTGTACCCATGCTTTGCTTGGACAGTGTACTCACGTGATAGGCAAACCTATCGCTACCGATTCCACACGATGTTTTCCCTCACCGCCGTTAACAATCAAGATAAATGAACAACAGATATGACTTTAGAAAAGACACATTGGTGTTGGCCCGACTCGGGGATGGAACCAACGACGCCTCTCTGCATGAAAAACGCATGTTCTAGCCACTTGCTATCATAGCTGGTGTAAAATACAGTACAATAAATTGTTTAGACTGCAATAAATTGTTCTACCTATCTAAATTATTTTTAATAACTCGTTACCCTGACATTGAAAATATAACGTTTTTGTAACTATTTATAACTTTAAGGTATATTTTATTTAACATGTTTTATTTCATCCTGCTATTCAACAATATAGAACGATTAACACATTCAAAGTGACATCACTGAATAGCTCCAAAATGACAAATGTATAACCAAAGCTCAATGCTGCTAATCGGAATAGCTATTATGTATCTTCAGTAGACTGTATTGTATTAATGACTTAAATTGTTGTTTCTCCAGTCTGTTATCGTCTTGTTTGGAGAGAAAAGGCTTTATCAGATTACAATGGGGGTGAAGCCATATAATCCTTGAACCAGGATAAAGTCTAACAATGTTTTATCCGGCATTATAATACATATCAAAACTCTAACAAACAATATTATTATGACAATTCAAAAAGGATTGGGACAAGAATTTATTCCAAAGTTTTATAAAACTACAAATATTTTAGTGTGCTATATTATATGCAGATGCAAGATATACTTTACATCAATCCTTTCTATGTAGCCACTAATTGAATCGTTTAACAATATCTATTTAATAATCTGGTATATAAAAAAGTCTATTAATTAATCTGACGTGTTTTTTATAGACAGCGTTACTCGCACAAACGCAGCATCTTTTTTTATAGTAGTAGTAGATCAAGGAATGTTAATAATATAATTAACATAAAAATTGTACTTCTTAATGCAGTCCTATTATTTTCTATATTGTTTGTTGATTATGATCGGCACATTTTATACTTCACACTAAATTATTTACGTTTAAATCACCAAAAATGCAACGAAAACCGTTGATTCTATTCTACTCTCCAAATATCCTACGATTCATTAATTTTATATGACGCCAGCTTTACAACGTCAATTGAACGGAAACAATAGACCAAATTGTATTTGGATACGTGCGTGTATTTGTCATAGCGTGCGTGGTGGGATTAGGAGTGCGGGTGAGGCGGGTGGTGGTAATCAGTGCACGAGGGACACACTAATCGTCTCTGACATGTTCCTGATGGCTAACTGAATTCCTTTGGCATACTGGTCTCAACTCAAAGGCAGGCTAATAGGTCGTTCATCTTCGAAATCTTGTCAAAAATTGAAATGTTGAAAGTCTAAATAGAATGTTTCAGTGTTGTTAAAACTTTAAAGAGGTTAAAGGAAATCTTTGAAAATATTTACAAGGTGTAAATATTATACCGTAAAAATTCTAACCTAAAAGAAACCTTTTCAAGTAAACAAAAACAAATCAAACATAAAATGTCACTCAACGTTTTGAATTGATTATCACTTTTGAATTACACTGTTTCCTTAGAAGATTAAACTACACTTAAGTTTAAGTAATTAAACTATCAAGTACACGATGATTTCGTTTTCCCGCCTAAAAGAGGCTTCGCGGCGGGCGGGCGTATAGCTGCCGCTGAGGTTGCTTTTAGACTGGGGCGGTTCGAATCGATCTCGCCCTACCGATGCCGAGCAAAACTTCCCGATTCCTGTCCTTTCTACAACCCTAATATCGTTTCACACAATAAACTGTAGCTGTGAATGTTATCATATACTTTAATAGACTCTTCGTATTGTCGTTTTATCAAATACGTCTGATTTGTAGGCTTAGATAAAATGTTGCTTTGGCTAAGTTATATAGTGTTGGGATTAGATGTCCTCTTACCTTTGATTGTAGTTTATTTTGTTTTTATTTCAAGATAAAATTGATTTAATTCATATGTTATAATTCCAATTGTTTGTTATTTGAGGAATTTTGGCCTTTTTTAAATTTATGATAACTTATTTTGATGATTTTGTGAAATGTTAAGTATTTTTTCTTAATTATTTATAATATTAATAAGAGTAACATTATAACATTTTTTTTTAATCAGCAATGTTTTTGAAAATAAGTCACACCACAACCGAAGTGTAGTGGACACGAATAGGGCTGCTCCCGTGGGATGCAGATGCACGCACACAAATTGAATAGCCTACGGTGAATATCTACACACGAGATGCGAAGAACACTATCCATTCGAAGCTGTCCCTTTGAACGCCAGATTGCATTACTGAAAATGTCTTTTACAACTGCACCGGCCATATTTCACGTTAGTTCGTGAATTATTTGGATGTTCCAAGGTGAAGTTGCATGTTTATATGACTTTTTAATGTCGTAACAATTATTGATTTGATTTGGGGCTTTGCTTAGGTAGGTACATAACGTGTCAATTTCATATAGCATAAGCTTCACATTAAATTTTCGATACATTCTTGTAATTGAAACTACTATACTTACTGCAACTACACTTCTCATTATGCTGTAGGAAATACTGAGGTTCATGTTCTACTATAGCATTTCTCTATAGCTGATATAATTTTTGTCTTATTTTGGTATCTCTTACTCCTTCTCGTAAATTTAAAATGTACAACTCAAAGACTTCAAAATAAAGAGAGTCGTTTCAAGATCCAAGATGAAACAAGCTTTTCGTGAGATTTGGGAGTGATATTGTAAGCTGGGCTGAGACGGTAATGCATTCTGTTTGAGCAACCCTATCATTTTACCCGCTCTAAAATGCAACCATTTTTCGGGTAATCTTGGTGATTTTTACTCGCACTTGAAACCTTAGAGGTAATACAAGGGTTTTGTTTGTTCCATTTATAGGGATTTACATATCTAATAAGGTACTTGAAAACTTTTGCAGCACATCGCAGTTTTTTTGTTCAAAATTTTCAAGTAAAGAAGAAATATTATTGCGGCTTTGTTCAAATCTATTAGTGTGAGGCAATGCATGATTGAATACAAAATAAATAAACAGAATGGCATAAGATATCACAAAATTATTTATTTAATACTATTTATAAACAACTTCCAAATGTGGCTGTGACGTTTCTAGCTCTAAAGCTCTGGCTGCCCATTTTAGTATTTATAGCCGTCAGTATATGTATGTATAAACAGCATGTATTTTCTTTATGTAAAAAAAAGCTTTTACACTAATTAAACAAATTCTCAAAAACATTTTTGCTTTCAAGTCTAATGAAGTTTAATATAGATGTAGACCCAAACATTTAAAGACAGGGCGCCGTCTGTCACTTCCTAGCAGAGCAACTTATTTGACTGATTAGGCTATTTTCAGATACAGACGGGCGCTCGCTCCGCTCTGAACCCCGCCACCGGAATAGCGCGATCATACTAATTATCGCCTCTGTCATCTGTCACTGTACGCCCTAGCTTTACGGAGGGTTCGGAAATAAATTTGAAAGCAATTTATATGAATTATGACACTTAAGTAAAAATAAAAGAGATGTATTTCACACTTTTCAGTTTGTGACCAATTCATTTCTGTATGTAAATTAAGCGAGTAAAGTAACACGATTTTACGTTCGCTAGAAAGTCAAATTATATTTTTCAACAGGCGAAAAATATGTCATTTTAATGTATTTTTTTAATTACATTGTTTTGGATTAAAGTGATAAAATGTTTTAATTGTGAAAGTTTTATTGCTGATACATACATATATATACTCACGGCTATAAATCCCTAGAAGGGGTAGCCAGAGCTCGAAATTAGAAATTAATCACGCCCGATTTCTGAATTGAGTATTCAAGCTGAGAACAACTTAAGTATCGTTTTGTCTCATTCAGTTGTCAAGATTCCAATGCGACAGAACGATACTTAAGTTGTTCTCAGCTGGAATACTCAATTCAGAAATCGGTCGCCAGCCACTTTTGGAAATGTGAGTGGGGAAACGATGGTAAAAACAAAGGTTGTTGGTGATGGGTCTCCAACCGCATCGCCCAAAAATCCCTTAAAGGCCCCAATACCGTTAGTCGCCTCTTACGTACACCCACTGGAAGAAATGGGGTAGTGCTATTCTAAGACGACACTACACAGCAAATGCTGATGTTAAATTAATTATTTGTATTATTTTCTAGACGGAGTTTATTTTCATCAAGTGAGTGTCTTATATGGACGCAATAATAATCCAGAGTTATATCATCAAACTCCTAAAATATCCATAACTTGGTGGTAGCTAGAATTACTAAATCAAGAGTAAATTAACTGGCAAACAAATGAGAGATGGTTTTTAAAAAAAGATATGTATTAACAACCGTGATAGCCCAGTGGGTAGAACACTCGGTTCTCGTGCAAGCGACTAGTGTTCAAATCCCGGGTCGGGCCTTCACCAATTTGTCTTTTCTAAAAAAGACATATGTGTGGTTAATTTATCATGGTTGTTAACGGTGAGGGAAAACATCGTGAGGAAACACGACTGAGTTGTAATTAGTCATGTGACAGTGTATTCGTACAAAACGGCGATATGCCTGCCCCCTATCACGTGAGTACACTGTCCATGCAAAACGTGGGTACTCTGAACACCAGGTGACAAAGTCACGTGATATTCAGAAGTATTTGTACCTCTGCCAACCCCTTCGGGGATATTCGGCGTGAACGTTTATGTTTATGTTATGTTTTATGTATGTTTATATGTTATGTTATATAAATTAAACTACTTACTTAATTAAATTACTTGGTATAAACATTAAAATCTCCAAAAGTGGCGTGCATTATAATAAAAATATTCATTATCAACACAGATCCACGATCGATAAATGATACAAGCTCATAATGATGCAAGCACAAAATGGAAGAGTGCCTACTATTGAAATAAGACTAGGAATCTTTTCAGGATGGCTGGCAGACTGAAAAAGGAAAATAATTAAAGCGAGATTACACTGCCAATCGACTGTCTGCTCGATTTTAATTAGTGAACTTAAAGAAAGCTTAAGCGTGGGGCCGCGTTATTTAGGTTGAAAATATTTTTTGTATTTTCGTTTTAAATATTCAGACGGGTTTTATAGGATAATGATATAATTTTAATACTGCTACAATGACGATGTAATCATTTAATCACAACTGAGCCATGTGGGTTTCCTCACTATGTTTTCTCTCACTGTTAAATTCACCCCACATAAGACTTAACCTAAAGTCACATTGGTGTAAGCCCGACTCTGGATTTGAATTTGCATCTCCGGCATGCTGCTGAGCTTTTACGATTTTATTTCATTTTCTACTCAAAATATGGTAGCCTAGATAAGCACTCCCACATAATTCATTTCAAGTAAGTTCTACTTTTCAATTAATGTTTCTTTTAAAGAAGATTTCACTACACCTAAAAGTTTCTTACCTATAAATTTACAAAAGAAATAATTTACGAGCTCAAGTGTTAATCCCTTGACGACCGAAATGGATACTTGGCCGGATGTAGAAAGTTTTATTATCCCTATTAGGAGCGATTGTTTTTTTAACAAATTTCTGATGATCGTGAAAGATTCATTGCGTTGAATAACAGAAGATGCTGTTCTGTTTATGCAGCGTTTAATTATTATATGTTTAATTACAGTTTTTGCTTTTTAATTTATCATTTGAGTTATGTAATGAAGATTCACTAAGATTATTCACATTAACATTCGTATTCGCAAATTTTCTGGAAATGTTGTACGAATATCTATTGAATCTATATTTCGCTTTTGTTAACATTAACTATTTACTAGTACATACTAGTAGATAAGTGCGAGTAGGATTACACATGATCGGCAAAGTCGAATGAACTTGATGTATGTAATGTAAACAAGACAAAAATGAAACACACTAAAAGCCACCGAGACTGCGACTAAGCCATTAACAATGTTCTTAATAAATAGTAGGAAGGAATTGTTCATATGCATATGTCAGTTGCAGTAGCAGAGAAACACTAACCATCTGAACTGATTTGAGATTTCCCAATATAATCACTTGTACTGTATTTCAATTATAAATGTGATATGTATGGCCTCCTGGTTGAATAGAGTACCAAAGTTTTTGTCTGGGCAGTGCATATAAGCGATGCGGTGAAAACCACTGTGTACTGATTAACTGTCTTAGACTTATGTCTTTAAGCCACGTGGGATTCCTCACGACGTTTTCCCTCACACCGTTTTAACATCGTGTTAAATATACCACATAGATTATGAAAGAAAAAAACATGTTGGTGTAGGTAGGCCTGGTCATTACCACTGATCTTCCAACGTTGTATTAAGATTAAAAGCGATTAAATTATTTCATGTAATCATGACAAAAAAGGAACGAAGGAGACACCGGAATGAACTGCGATAAATGGAAAGCAGGGGAGAGTTGCTAGTAAATTATAAAGTTAAATCGAACAAATACTAGGCACTTGAGCTAGACGCCGAGTAGTCACGTGCCAAGGGTAGCTCTGTATACCCTTAATGTGTTTCCTCTTAGCTTTATACCACGAGTTTGTGGAGCACGGTAGCACACAGTCACTAATAACTGAAATTGAAATGGTGATACGCAAGCTTTGCTCATTACCATAATTATATCTATGAGATAAATATTTCACACTTCTTAAATAATATTGTTCCTTAAATGTTTGTGTGTATATAATTTTACATTTGTCATCTTACTTTCATGTGTAAGGTTTTATTCTATTTAGTTCAGAGTTTTTTTTTACATTTAGAAATGAATTTAAGAATAAAAGTAACTTCACTGACCATTCTGGTGACGTTACAACCGACGAGTGTGTGTGTGTGCGTTAGTGGGTGGCGGTAGTGGACGCTTGAGGCGCAGGGACATTCTCGGTCGGACAGCGTGAGCGAACACATGTGTTAAGTTTTTGGATACAACTTTATGTTAATGTAATTTTATTTAAATTGAAAGAATACACGTGCTGTAAATATAAAAGGTGTTCATTATTTCCGAGGGTGATTACATTTCAGCCAGTGGGATAACGAAATTCCGTAAGTACTCGCCCACATGTTATTCTTTATGTATAGTGATTATGTATCTTGTGGCGTGAAATAAGTTCATTTCGGATGACGAATTTAGAGCTAAAATATACACATATATAAGCTATATGTATAAACAAGTTTCAATTGCACCACGTGATTTATAGTAAGAAATAATTAAAGCAAAATTCAGGATCCGTGCTGTGACTGAAGTATTTAAAATAAATAAAAAATATATATATAAATATAATAATAATAGAATCCAGGATTTTGACTTACAACAAATTGAGTGATAAATATAAATAGGTGAACTGTGGATCAAGGGCGGGGTCAAAATTCTGTTATTTTTGCGCTATACATTTTGTTCAAGATACATTCATTCTAGAAATTATGTTTTTACTTTAATTTTTTTATTTTATTTTTTGGGTTTTTATTTTATTTTTAATATAAGATGTGGTACGTATAAACGGAGTAAGAGGGTTCTAAAGGGTGTCAAAATGTTATTATTTCTGCGCTGGGACACACCGTTTCCGAGATATAAGGCATTTTCGAAATTTCATTTTTTTTTACTTTTTTGGGATTTTGACTTTTAATTTGGTACGTTTGGACAGTGCATGCGGTATCTAAAAGGGGGTCAAAATTTTGTTATTTTTGCGCTAGGACGCACCGTTTCCATGATACAAAGCATTTTCAAAAACAGATATTTTTTTTATTATTTTTTTCCCTTATTATTTTGGGGATTTATTTATTTGAAATTGAGCCATATAATTGATTTTATTATATTAATTTCTTCTCCATTCTTAATGAGTGTTTTTCTTACACATGTGGCTCCTACTCCTCCTCCTCCTAGCCGTGGGCGCGACCGTTCCAGGTCAAGAAGAAGCGACGGGAGCGCGCGGCTTAGAAGCCGCAGTCGCAACCACAGCCGCCGCTTGAGGGAGAGGGAGCAGGCCCTGAGGCTAGAGCAGCAACGGGTTCGACAACTGGAAGAGGACTTGAAAAGGGACCGGGATGCGGAGCGTCGCTCGTCAAGGCAGAGCCGCGAGCCCCGCAGCCGGAGCCGGATGTCGAGAGCCGTGACCCGCCGGCAGCCCCGCAGCCGGAGCCGGATGTCGAGAGCCGTGACCCGCCGGCAGCTCCGCAGCCGGAGCCGGATGCCGAGAGCCACGACCAGCCGGCAGCCCCGCAGCCGCAGCCGGGAGGTCGGCAGCGGCACCAGAACGAGACCCGGCCGAGCAGGGAGAGACTCCACGAGCATCGATCGACGTTCGAAAAGGTCATGTAGTCCTTCTTTCTCATCTAACGATATTGTTAAAATTATTCAGTCCATAAAAGAATTCTTACCGCCGCAGCCGGCAACTCAGAGCCCGATTACTATTAACAGAAGCCTAGAACACAAAAACATCGTTCCGGAATTTGACCCTTCTGGGAAAAATCAAAGGATCGAAGTGTGGCTAAAAAAGGTTAATGAATGCGCGAAAGTTTACGGCTGGGACGAAAAGACTGTTATACACTTTGCACTGCAAAAATTGACAGGGATAGCTAAAACTTAGTTAGAAACTCTTGATACTATGCTACTCTCATGGGACGATTGGCAGGCTACTTTGGTTAGCGCGTTCCCGTCGGAACAAAATTATGGGCAATTATTAGAAGATATGTTGCAACGCAAAAGTAAGCATCAGGAACCCATTGAGGTTTACTATTACGAGAAATTAGCTTTGCTCAACCAGTGCGGAATCAAAGGTAGGCGGGCGGTCGATTGCCTAATTCATGGGATAGTAGATAGGATGATGCGTTCTAGTGCTTTAGCGTTACGATGTGAGGAACCCGACCAGCTATTAAAATTTTTGATGAGTTATAGTAGAGAACCTACAGTACAATTCCCTTCGAACAGAGATAGAAATATAGTTGGGGTTGACGATAAGGGCTCCACTAAAGCCGGTTTAAAGACGAATCCCAATATATTTTGCTATAATTGTAAGGAAAAGGGACATATATTTGCTCGGTGTCCCCGACCCTTAGTTAAATGTAGTACTTGCCAAAAGGTGGGACATAAGTCTGAATTATGTAGACAAAAGCCTGACTCGGTGGGGCCGTTGAAGGTTGAAACTGTGCTCAAAGCTATGTGTATAACGGGGTCAAATCCATGCGATAAGTTCATAAAGCCAGTAAAAGTTAACGGGATAACAGTGGAAGCCTTTGTCGACTTGGGTAGTGAGGTCACTCTTATTCATGAATCTAGTTTCTCTCGTTTCGGACTTTCTCATGACGTTGTTCCTTTTACAATGAAAGGGTTCGGAAATAACCTTGTATCCTCCCTGGGAACCGCAGAGTTGACGATAACGATTGACGACGTAACTGCCACTGTAATTTGTAGGATAGTTGATGACAGCCTTCTCGAGAAACCAATGCTCATAGGGCAGACTTACTCTGAGCAACCACATATTGTAGTTAACAAAGATATAAATAAATTGCAGTTTTTACATCTAGGCAGCGAACTTCCAAACTTTCAAGAACTTGATGATGATAATGGAGAGCTAGAGAGGGTTCGAATTGTGGCACGTAACTATATAAATGGGGCGGCCAGCGTAAGATCCGCCACAGAATCAGTATTTAGTGGAAGCATAGTGCTAAACACCAAAGTAGTGGGAAAGCCCAACGACCAATATTTAGTATGCGGTGGAGTTTACGAAGTAAAAAGTGGAAGACTTTTTGTAATGATAATGCCATGTGCGGCATCCTGTTGTTTACAAGAAAATTTCATCTTTGCGCGAGCAGAACGTGTACAAGCAGTATATAGGTTATCGGATGTAGGTACACTAGGCACTAATGTAAACCCGGATACGCATACAGATGAAATATGTATAAAAGAAAGCCTTCAATCCCGATTTGATGATAGCCAACTGCTTATAGGTGAAAATGTTGCCAAAGATGATAGAGTTAGGCTAGTTGGGATTCTTAATGGTTACAGAGACTGCTTCGCAAATAATTTGGCCAGCTTAGGCTGCACTAATGCAACCGAGATGAAAATAGAGTTAAGTAATGAGCGTCCAGTCGTCTATAGACCCTATAGATTGTCACATCACGAACGCGAAAAGGTCCGCACAATGATAGATGAGATGTTACAGGCTGGAATAATTAGGGAATCAGTTTCTAATTACGCCAGTCCTATTATACTCGTGCGCAAGAAGGATGGTGGATTACGGCTTTGCGTCGATTACCGATTACTTAACTCTATCACAATAAAAGAGCGATATCCTATACCCGTGATAGAAGATGAGGTAGCTCGTCTGGCTGGCCAGGCGTGGTTCATCACGCTAGATCTAATGTCCGGATACTATCAAGTACCAATCGCAGAAAGTAGTAAGCATTTAACGGCGTTCGTCACGCCGGACGGCCAGTACGAGTATAATCGTATGCCGTTTGGATTGGCAAACGCGCCAGCAGTGTTTCAGCGCATGATGAACCATGTCCTGGGCCCGGCCAGATTCAACAAAGCTACCGTATATATTGATGACCTTCTAATCTTTGGTAAAACCTCTGCGGAATGCTTAAACAGGTTAGAAGAAGTCCTTTTGCTTTTAAAAAGAGCCAATCTCAAGCTTAATTTGTCGAAATGTAGTTTCTTGCAGAATGAGATTAGTTATTTAGGTTTCGAAATTAGTTCGGCAGGTATACGCCCTGGTAAAACCAAAATTCAGAGTGTCGAAGATTTTCCCAGACCTGAAAACGTGCACAATGCTCGACAATTCCTTGGGCTGGTGAGTTACTTTAGAAAGTTCATACAAGGATTTGCCCAATTAGCTCAGCCGATTACAAAATTACTCAAAAAAAACGCTGAGTGGGAGTGGGGAAATGAGCAGGAAGAGGCTTTCGCTACCCTTAAGCATAAACTGATTGATAGACCAGTACTGGCAATTTATGATTCTGTAGCGGAGGCCGAACTCCACACGGATGCGAGCAGGTTAGGAATTGGTGGAATACTCTTACAGCGTCCTAAGGGAAGTTGTGGTTCTTTTCATCCGGTGGCGTATTACAGTCGCCAAACTACGCCGGAGGAGAGGAACTTCCACTCCTATGAATTGGAAACGTTAGCAGTAATATGCTCGCTTAAAAAGTTAGGGGTGTACTTATTAGGAAAACCATTTAAAATAGTAACCGATTGTAGTGCACTTCGCTCCACCTTTAAAAAACGCGATCTTATACCAAGAATCGCTAGGTGGTGGTTGGCACTACAAGAATTTCAGTGTACGGTAGAGTATAGGGCCGGAACTAAAATGGGACACGTCGATGCCCTATCTAGAAATCCCATTGGAGATCCTGAGACAGTATGTCCGGAGCAATATCCTGCTGTTATGACGATTAGCAACGATGACTGGCTTCTTACTTTGCAAATGGGCGATTCGGAGTTATGCCGTATTCGCGATATTGTGAGTAGCAATCTAGACCCCAAAGGCCTGGAATACATAAAATCCAATTATGTTTTACGGGATAATAAATTATTTCGATGCTTAGGAGGTGATAAGGAATGTGTGAAGTGGGTAGTCCCAAAGGGTGCCAGGTGGCAGATATGCAAGCGTAATCATGATGATATTGGTCACGTTGGTTTTGAAAAAAACTTAAGATAGAATAAAACAAAAATACTGGTTCGCGAAGATGAAAAAGTTCGTAAAAAAATATGTGGGAGCATGCATTGAGTGTGCATATTCCAAAAAAGTTACAAACACGCGGGAAGGACTTCTGCATCCCATTGAAAAGATTGAGAGACCCTTCCATACGCTGCATATAGACCACCTGGGACCCTTTGTTAGGTCAAAGACAGGTCACACTCACATTTTAGCCATCGTAGATGCATTTACAAAGTTTCTATTTATAAGACCAGTCAAAAACACACAGACTCGGAACGTTATAAGGGCGTTGGAGGAAATATTTGATACATTTAGGGTACCTGAACGAATAATTAGCGATCGGGGTTCTTGTTTTACTTCGCACGCATTCCAAAGGTTCTGTCTGGACCGAGGAATTAAGCATGTGCTGAATGCAGTGGCGAGCCCAAGGTCCAATGGGCAAGTTGAGAGATACAATAGAACCATCCTCGACTCGCTCACAGCCCAGGGCCTTGGGTCGGATGAAAAGGAATGGGATAGGAAGTTGGGGAGGATTCAGTGGGGACTTAATAATACAATACAAAAGACAATCGGCCGTACACCAGCCGAAGTTATGTTTGGGGTTGAGACGACAAGTGAGTATAACCCCATATTAAATCAAGTAACGGCCAAGTCACCAACTGGATCATCCCTAACGTCCATTCGTAGTGAGGTTAAAGATAGAATTGATAAGGCTCAGAAAGCTCAAAAACTACGTTATGATCAGGGTAGAGTCCCAGCGCGTTCTTATAATAACGGTGACTTAGTTAAGCTTACAAAGGTAGCTTTTCAAAATAATGGAAAAAGCACAAAACTTATGCCTTCATACGAGGGTCCTTTTAAGGTTGTAAAAGTACTGGGTAATGATCGGTATAAGGTGGCTCCTATTCCTGGTTTTGAGGGAATGAAAAATAAGCGAAAGACCACAGTAGCCGCAGACAGAATTCGTCCATGGATTCATGTAGTCTCTCTAGAAATCGATGATGATAGTGATAACGAGCATTCTTATGACAATGACAATGATGTGGATGATTATGAGAATTAGTAATCGCAATTGTATGTTTTCTTTCTCGTTTCAGGTCAAGTGCTAGAAGACGCGGAAAAAGTGGGCGTGCTTAGCTTGACCTGGAACGCAACAATTTGATTTCTTATGCTCCTGTGCATAAATGGTTACTTGGTTATTTGGTTACAAGGTTATTTGGTTACAAGGCTTTGCTAACTAGGTTACTTAGTTACAAAATTAAGCAATTTATTACAAGATTATTGATATATATACACATTTTTGTTATTTATTTTAAAATTTACTATGTATAATCACACGACTACTTAAATATTCGTTATGTTACTTAAAATTCCCAATAATTACTTGTCAGGAACATTATATCAATAAGATAATTCATGAAAATGTTATCAGTTTTGTGACTCATGAGTTTAAAGAAAATAGAAATCGAATATTAATAAAATGTTACATTAGATTTAAGTAAATAATATTATGGTTATTCATATTCATACATGCACCTTGCTTGATTGTTATTTATTTAGAGTTTAGAACAATGTTATGAATGAATGAAAACTTTTGATCTTTAAATAAGAGGGATATTTAATTTGTATATTAATTAGTCTGTATTTACGCCATCTACACTGAGCGGGAATGTCCTTGAGTCCGAGTGTAAGGTTTTGGTTTCACCCGATACGTGCCTGAGGACATGCACGTCATCAGGATGGTCGAGTGTAAGGTTTTATTCTATTTAGTTCAGAGTTTTTTTTTACATTTAGAAATGAATTTAAGAATAAAAGTAACTTCACTGACCATTCTGGTGACGTTACAACCGACGAGTGTGTGTGTGTGCGTTAGTGGGTGGCGGTAGTGGACGCTTGAGGCGCAGGGACATTCTCGGTCGGACAGCGTGAGCGAACACATGTGTTAAGTTTTTGGATACAACTTTATGTTAATGTAATTTTATTTAAATTGAAAGAATACACGTGCTGTAAATATAAAAGGTGTTCATTATTTCCGAGGGTGATTACACATGGTCTTTGAAATATGGTCATAAAAAAAAAATAGTCATATTCATCATATTTTGTTTGGCGAATTTCCTATTATCGATTTATCTTCATTTTGATTGTATCACCATTTTTATGCTTATTTTAAAGCAAATTATATGGAACTATTTTGTTAAACTAATAATCAATCAAGTGTTTCGTATTCTAAGGAAATGAAAAAGTTTTAAATAAAAAAATAACTTTGACTATGGCTTAGTAAACTTTATTTCAACTAATATTAAGTAAATCAATGCTGAAGCTCTAGCTTATATATTGGAATGTATAACCGTGAATATATGTATATATAATAAAAGCTAAAACATCTATTCAAAACCGATATTAAATAATTCAGTCGCTCGCCTCCACTGTTTACTAAGGGTGCGAGAAGGGAGCCAGAGAGCTTTTCAAAGTAAGATGTATGTCCTAGGCGTGTGATTCACAGCAGTCGCTTCTGACTATATATTATACTTTCCCTAACATACGACTGTGAGTACTTGACGTATGAGGTAATATACATTGAATGAAGATAAAGACATACGCTGTTGGTGGAATGCAAAGAACACGCACATGCCTACAGTTTTTATAAGGAGTTAGTCTTGAAATGAATTTATTATTAATATGTGCCGAATTGTTAGTGTTTTATTTTATACGCCAAAACTCTGTCACATGACTAATGCTTTTACGAGTACGGGTAATCTGTCACATGACTAAAGTACAACTAAGCCATGAAGGTTTCCTCATGATTTTATGCCGATTGTAAACAACATTGGTTAATCAACTACATATATGACCTTACCACAGACACTAGGCTAGGTTTCAATTACGCTCTGATATCAAAAATCTAAATAAAGATGTCCATAGAATAGGTACAGTTAAATCCATGCTGATTTAACCGCATTTAGGTTAAAAAAAACAACATTTTTTCAGACTGTTATATTACTCTGCCTGAACGTCAGTAATTGTTTTGGAAACGTCACGTAATTACGTAAGCAATACTTTTGAAATTATTGACATGAAAAAAACATTGAAATTAATTGTAACGCCTGCACTGTAATATTTAGTAGATCTTTATTACATCGTCTTTAGTAAAATACTGCCTCGCGCTATAAAAACAACAATAAAATAATGAATTTTGTATATGAATTCAATTCAAATGTAACCAATACATTACAATATAGTATTAATTTAGACAAGTGCCATATTATATCCTTTTGTAGGAAAACCAAATATGATATTCACTTTTTTCCAAAGTCCTTTCAAGAACAAGTGAGGTTAGAGATCTTGGCATTATAATTGACTCTAAATTGCTATTTGATAAACATATTTCTAGCATATTCTCCAAAGCGTATAAATTGCTAGGGTTTGTTCTTCGTCAGTCAAAAGAATTTAAAAGCCCTCAAACTATTGTAACACTTTATAATGCATTGGTACTACCAATACTCCAATATGGCTCAACAGCATGGAACCCCAAGTATCAAGTATATATCAAAATGCTTCAAAGAATTCAAAGTAAGTTTATTAAACACCTACTATAGATTTCCATACTTTAACAACCTTCCTAACTTGAAACCCTTAAATGTGCTAGAGACACTAGGGATCAATTAATGTTATTTAAAACCATCCATAATCTAATTGATTCACCTTATTTGTTATGAAGGTTAAACTTCAGATGTCCGTCCTACAATACTAGAAACTCATTCACATTCCACACACCATCTCTTAAGAGCTTATTCCATTACACTTTTATCGTTGCTGAAATCGGAGGTCCTTCACAGTCACTGCCGCAGAAGGCCACAGACGCTTGTTATTCCACTACACCGATTTCAGTTTCTGAATCATTCGCGCGCGCGATTTTTGCGGGCGGTCGTACGAAATTGCTCCCGTCTTTTTTTTAAAACGCTCTCTATCAAACTCTCTTATGGACTATCCCACTCTCATTCAATAAACGACGACACATTGCGTCTATATATCTCTTTCGCTACTATACTTACATATATCCTATTCATGTACACAACCTTTTCCAAATATTTTTACGTCATATTTCACACAAAATATTAAATAGGCGGGAACTCCTATATGACTTAAAAAAAAAGCATATTTTTTAAAAAGTTTGCCGGGGTCGTACGAAGTGGCGATCGATAGTTTCAGCCTACCTCAATGAGAGGTAATGGCGTTAGTATAAGTATGCATATATGTGATCGAACGTATTTGCTTAACCCAATGGGAAATAATGGCGTGAGTATATGTATGCATGTATGTAATTATACGCCTGTGCCTACCCCCACGGGAAGTGATGGCGTGAGTGTAAGTATGCATATTTGAAACAATACGTATCTGCCTACCCCTTACGGAAAAATGGCGGGAGTTTAAGTATGTATGTATGCAATTAAAGTTATCTGCTTACCACAAGCGGAAGTAAAAGCGTGAGTATATGCGCGTATGTATGTAATTAAACGTATCTGCCTCCTCCGATGGGAAGTAATGGCGTGAGTATATATAATATAATATAATTTGCATGTATGTGATAAAACGTATTTACCTACCCCAATCGGAAATAATAGCGTGAGTATATGTATGTATGTAAGAATATAATTATACATATCCGCCTACCCCTATGAAATGGAACCCCTACCTACCTAACTACCCCTGGAATTAATGGCGTGAGCATATGTATATCTGCTATAAAACTTTTATTATCTTTTTTTTGTTTACGTAATTTCAATCATAGGCATGAAAAATTTTGGCACGTCCTCTCGCTGTGGCGGGCGCGAGGCGACTAAATCGTCTGAACGTTATTCCACCTTCCTAGCGGCCAGTACACAATGGCGGACGATGGCCCACTGCTCGCCATCGCCACTGTGTACAGGGGGCAATGGTGCATGATGGCGGACAATTGCCGATCGTGGCGCGCAATGGCGCGCAATGGCGAAGTTGTCGGTTTTTCGGGCACACTTCAAAGGAATCGTGGCGTAGCATGGCCGGTGGTGTTTCCACAATGGGCCATTGTTTAGTTCGTCACCGACCGCTCATAGATACCTATACTTTTTTTGGAATATTTTATTGCAAAATGTATTGATAATCACTATATGACGTAAAAATAACATAAATAGCGCCATAAATAAAATAAATTACATGCATAATAATAAATAAATAGCTGCAACCATAATTACTTCGACGTCCGTCGCAAGTGGATTGCCAGACAGTAATGAGCAATGGGCCATTGTGTGAACACCAATTGATCGTGGCCAACAATTGCCAATTGCGAAGCGTGGCCCATCGTCGGCCATTGTGTACTGGCCGCTTAAGACGGAGCTACAAAAAATGTAGTGAGCTAGGAGCCGAAATTTGTCTCTTTATCGGAAGCCTAGCGTTCTGAACGTTATTCCACTAGTCTGAATTCAGATTCTGTGGCTATCGGACGTTCTGAATTCAGGCAAATGGAATAAGCTCTTTAGGACTAATTATGCCACCAACACATTTATTTCCCGTGCTATTATTTCTTACAATACAACATTTTCCGAAGCTGACATTTTCAATTTATCATTAACTCAATTTAAGAACTTTTGTAAACAGTGGGAGTTTGTTGAATCAGCCGATCGACCCTTAATGTTTGAGTCATACAATTTACTCTTAATATAATTATTTGAATTTATTTATTATATTATATTTATATATTTAATCTGTATAAATTATCCATATTACAACCGATGTATAATTGTTTTGTTTTCAATAGTTATTTTAATTTGCGTTTTTCTGTATCGTCTGTATAACAATTGGTAGAAAGTTTATAGGCCAAGAACTTCTCTGTATTTTTCTCTTATTTTAAATATTGTGTACCGTTTGTTTCTCAAATAAATAAATAAATTACAAATAGTTCATCATATAGAATGATGGGTAGGTGTGAATTGCTGGTCTGTAAAAGAAATCCGAGAATTTGTATGAACAACTGCATCTGAAATTAGTTTAGTTTCCCCTGCTCAATCGAGAAACGGCTATGGGGTTCAAGATTTGGCCGGAAGGAGCCTTAACAACGCACCATAGACTAGGTATTCTACTTGAATTGATCTTAGATAGTCCACTCATTTGACAATACGATCACCTAGAAATGATTATGTAGAAAAATATTTTTATAATTATATTATAAGAATTTAAATATCATTAAAAGAAGATTTAATGAAAGAGCATGTATGAAAAGATTGATGGATGTAAACGAAGCTAGAGAGGTTTGCCAGGATCGTGCAAAGTGGTATCAATAGTATCTGCCTACCCCAATGGAAATAACGGCCAGATATATATATATATATATATATATAGATGTATGTAAATATGATTAATTGAAGAGATTTACTAAGCAGAAGTGCATGATTCTAGTCCTAGCTATGAATGTGAGTTGAAGACACCTTGAATATATTATTGGATGACTGATGATTTACATAATCGCGATTTAAACTTTTCTCTACTAATTTTCAATATTTACGTCGCGCCAAGGCAGAACCGGATATTTCTGGCGAAACTGCGATTATTATAAAAGAATAATATAATTATATGTTTAATTATATCTTCATATATTTTACAAACGTCTTACCTTATATGACATAAATAAAATAAAAAAGAACATTCTTATTTGTATTTTGAAACTTGTGTTACTTCACTTATACTTATCCAGAAGAATATAGTTCGCATATAATAAAACGAAAAAATTGTAACGGTTGAAAAAAATGCTCTCGAATTTAAACCATGTTTTTCATTTGAGTTTAAATCGCGTCCCTTTGCATCGTGAACCTTGAAATCCGTCCTACATTTATAAGTCTACGAGCGTACCTATTTATGTAATTAGGTTAGTGTCCCCTACGGGGCGCGGTACTGCCCCGAGCGCGGGCGCTGTGGGCCCTCGCCTATTTTACTTCAAAGCCACACTTTCCCTCCAAAATGTACCCGTCTGTGAGTACAATTCTTATTAAACCATAATTATAGAAAAATATAAAATACTTGTATTCCGAAAAGTGTTCATTTCTCTCAAATTTATAATAGACCACTACTGTTCGCTTGCCCCGTCTAAAAAAACAGTTCATAGAACGGATATAAGTAGAAAAGTGTACGTAACAAGTTGATTTACGTTTGATAAATTCAATAGTCACAATGATATAAATCAGAAAAAGGAGAACCCTTGCAGAAAGACAGAGAAGTCATTTAAGAAGAGGTTTCAAGGAAAATGCACGTTGCTTGGAGAATATTACTGAGCCATCATTAAAACACCAAAAATTTAGATGGAAACATCCTCTTTTTCTAGTTTTTATAATGAGAAAAGCAGCAAAATTACATACATACATACATATACTCACGGCTATTAATCCCTCAACGGGGTAGCCAGAGCTTTGGAATGAGAAATTCCTCAGCCACTTTTGGAAGTTGATTGGGGAAAATATGGTAATACAAATGTTTTTGGTGACGGGTCTCCAACCACATCGCCCAAAAATCACTTAAAAAGCCCCTACACCCTTAGTCGCCTCTTAAAATCACCCACGGGTAAAAATGGGGAAGTGTTATTCCAAGCCGACACTACACGGCATAATATATAATATTTTATTCGTATTTTGATGAGATACATGATAAATAAAGTTAAATTAAGTCACGTTGGCTTTGAAATAAATACCAATAAATATGGAGGAAATACAATTATGTATGGCAGCGAATGTTGGGGTGTGGCAGAAGAAGCATAAGAGTAGAGTGAATGCAGTAAAGGTGAGGTCCCTCAGAAATGTTAGTAATGTTAGTTTTAATGATCGAGGGAGAAATATCGTTATTCGTGAAAGGTGCGTTGTGAAAGACAATATTGCAAGAAAGTAAAAAGGCATATTAAGATCGTTTGTTTGGGTCAAATCAAGACGACGTGATAGCTCAATGGGTAGAACACCGGTTACCGTGCGAACGACTAGTGTTCAAGTCCCGGGTCGGGACTACACCAATTTGTCTTTTCTAAAGCCATATGTGTATTTAATTTATCATGTTTGTTAACGGCGAGGGAAAACATCATGAGGAAACCCTCCTATAACGTTAGTACGCTGTCCATACAAAACGTGGGTACTCTGAACACCAGGTGAAAAAGTCACGTGATGTTCAGAAGTATTAGTACCTCTGCCAACCCCTTCGGGGATATTCAGCGTGAACGTTTATGTTTATGTTATGTTGTTTGGGACCATGCAGAGCATGGATGATAAAATAAATTGGTAAAAGAGGTATATGGCAACCCCGTGATCGTCCTCTACTAACATTACCTTACACATTAACATTGAAAAGAAATTGTATTCAAGAAGTATATATATAAGGTCATGTATGTAAAGATTGATAAATATAAATCAAGTGAACGTTTAGTTTTAGTATTTATGTAATGGTTTTTTCCTATAGCTATAGCTTCTTTAATTTGTCGTATGGTAATGGAATCGTATCATTGTTCATATCTACATACATATATATACTCACGGGTATAAATCCCTAGAAGGGGTGGCCAGAGCTAAAGAATCAGAAATTCCTAAGCCACGTTTGGAAAGTTTAGTGGGGAAAAGATGGTAACAATAAAGGTTGTTGGTGATGGGTCTCCAACCGAATAGCCCAACAATCCCTTAATAGCCCCAATACCGTTAGTCGCCTCTTACGCACACCCACCGGAAGAAATGGGGTAGCGCTATTCTAAGCCGACACTAAACAGCAAATAAATCATATCTAGTAATAAATAATAAAAAAAACATTGTAAAACATTTAAGTTTTAATCAGCTGAAGTAACAATTCTGGAGTTTATTAAACGTAAGCTTGATATTCCTCGTAATAATATAAAATACCACTCCAACAAACATCACTTGTAAATATTATTTAGTGTGTGCCATAACAAAGGCTTCATTAATTTGTTACGATTTCAAATAAAACTTGTTAAGCGATTTAATACTTAAAGCACTTCATATGGAGTAGGCAGCACTTTGTAACGTTTTGCCCTTCACCTGAAGAGCCCTTTGCTCGAGTGGCTGTGACCCCTGTAATGTCTACATCGCCGGGGTCCCGCCCATTAGGGGTGCATGCCACCACTCATTAACTAGGCTTGCAAAAATTTAACCCATTTTTGTTAATTAATTGCATTTTTTTACTTTGAAATGCTTTTTGTTTCATTAACTTTTTGTCAGGTATGATTGAATAGTGGCTCAAGAATAGGAATTCTTATATGTTATTCATGTATCATTGTAATAAGTTTTCATGCTATTGATCACACAACCGACCAAATTGTATTAATCTATCTCTAAAATTAATTCTGTAAACTATATTTATTTAAGCGACATGATAGTCCAGTGGGTAGAACACCCGCCCGAAAAACAGAAGGGCGTGAGATCCAATCCTGGGACGGGCCTACACCAATTTGTCTTTTCTAAAGTCATATGTGTGGTTAATTTATCATGGTTGCTAACGGTGAGGGAAAACATCGTGAGGAAACCCACATGGCTGAGTTGTACTTAGTCATGTGACAGTGTATTCGTACAAAACGGCGATAGGCCTGCTCCCTATCACGTGAGTACACTGTCTAAGCAAAACGTGGGTACCTTCTCTGGAAACTAGATGGCGCTTGCCATGTGAGTTCAGGAGTATTGGTACCTCTGCCAATCCCTTCGGGGATAAACGGCGTGAACGTTTATGTTATGTTATGTTATATTTATTTATTTTATATTCGACTTGAACTTAGTGACAGGATAAAATTTAAGTATTCATTGTATTTACATCAGAAATTCGGATTTCACATTCAAATAGCAAGAAATATACCTTAGTAGATTTGCCTCTTCTATCTATCTGATAGACTGTTTTAACATATGGCTGAGAAAAAACAGATATTATAAAGCAAATATTTACAACCACTGAAGATTTGAATCGAGCCTATACATAGTTCAAAAGATAGTTTTTCAAAACGACGTCAAGGATATTGTATATAAAGAAAGAAAAGAAAGAAAGAAAGAAAACATTTATTCATTGCTACATACAAAGAAAAGCACAGTTACACTCACATACGTTAAGAAACACTTAACAATCAACATAAAGAAAGTAAACGTAAATTTCATAAAAAATAACAAAAATATTACAAAGGAAAAGAAGATCAACAATAGAATACAGCACATTAAACACAAATATACATTTAAAATAATCTTACTTGTACTTAAATGCCTGCGTAGCAATGAACTGGTGACTGCCTCAGCATTATTGTTGTGAGTGAAACCTCACAACACTGGTTTTCGGTCATATATCTGATATATCTGGGGAGTTTGTTTACTAGGAATAGGAAATGTGAGGAAGATATTGAAAGGAGAGTTAAAAAGGGAAATGTGGTAAATGGAGCCATGAATGGTCTGATGTCGAGCCAGTCGCTGTCAGAAAAAGTTCGAATGGCAGTGCATAATGCTGTTCTGGTTCCCACTCTGATGTATGGTAGTGAATGTTGGGCATGGCAGAAGAAGCATTAAAATAGAGTTAATGCAGTGGAAACGAGATCCCTCGAAGTATTTGTAATGTAAGGTTGTGTGATAGAGTGAGAAATAGTGTGATACGTGAACGAGTAGGTTTGAAAGATGACGAAGTATTCAAGATAGAAAAAAATAGGTAAAAAAACTTTTTAAGTTAAACGGTTTTATTATTAACATACAGAGCAATGTTTAAGATAAATGTACTAAAAACCAAAAAATAATAATAAAATAGATAAAGTCGTGGGAATTATATACATATGCATAGACTAGACTAAAATAAAACCGTGGGGCACGTCAATTGTCTACAATCGTTGATTAAAATGTTTGTTTTGTAATGTTACACTATAATTGGGCAGTTGTTCAACCGACAACGATGGACATGTGATAAATAGGGCAGAATGTGGAAATAAGCTAGCAAGCTCGATTATAAGCGAGTTTTAGGGTTTCATAGTGTTGAGCGAGTAGTACTTTTATCATATGTTTTGTCGATTAAAGACAAAGTGCGAGCAGTGAACCGATTCATCGCCAGCCAGCAGTGTAAATTTCCAACGATAAACTAGTTGAAACATCTCTTTTATTTACATGGAGTGTATGACTAATGGAATTTCCATGAGCAAGAAAATAGTAAGTAATTTCTCACCGTCTGCGGGTCAACTGCCCAACGACGAATTAAACGTTTCTTCTATCGCACATCAAGTCGATAATTTGTAGACAAAATTGACGTGCCCCACGGTTTTATTTAAGTCTAGTCTATGCATATGTATATAATTCCCACGACTTTATCTATTTTATTATTATTTTTTGGTTTTTAGTACATTTATCTTAAACATTGCTCTGTATGTTAATAATAAAACCGTTTAACTTAAAAAGTTTTTTTACCTATTTTTATTTTCTAGTTTTTAGTTTTTATTTCGCATTCTGTTTAATTCATATAGTGCTTCATTATTGCAAGGTTTCTTGCCCGTTAGTTTATTGCAGTCCAACTCCTCTATACGTAGTCCCTGCAAAGATCTGACTCTACTAAGAGCCACGTAGGCTTGACCTTCTTCAAACAGTTTCGCAACTAAGTATACGGTGGTGTACCGCTAACGACGTATAATTTATAGCCACCCTAACGCCGCACAGTCCTCAACACGATACAAAATCTTGACTTGGGTGGTGGATTCAGGCTGGATTAATCAGATACCTAAATAAATAACAGATTCAATTTCTAAATTTAAATCTTATTATTATATGCCATTTAGTGGCTGCGCCCATCTAAAATATTGATTTGGTGTAGTGCACTGTATGGCGACCATCTTAGATTTTAATTTTGCATAGTAAATTGTATTCTACTTGTTGAGAACTTTCATTTGATACCCATGTTGATGGGATTGATATAAAACCTAAGTTATCCGCCATTTTGTAGAGGCCGCCATTTTGGATTTTAATTTTATATAGTACATTGTATTCTACTGGTTGAGCACATTCATTTGATACCCATATTGATGGGATTGATAAAACCTACGTAATCCGCCATTTTGTAGCGGCCGCCATCTTGGATTTCATTTTTTTTATAGTATATTGTATTCTGCTTGTTGAGCCCTTTCATTTGATACCCATATTGATGGGATAAATAAAACCTAAATTATCCGCCATTTTGTAGCGGCGGCCATCTTGAATTTATAATGATAATGAATAAATATAATTGTATTGTCACCAAAATCCAAAGCGTATACAAAATTTCAGATTAATCGGTTGATAGGAAGAGGGTGAAATTTTAATTACTAAATTTGACCCAAGAATAAACAACCAAACGGGGTGAGCTAAATAAAACCGTTTAAAAAAAGGAATGTTAAGGTGTTTTGGGAACATAGAGAGGATGAATAAAAACTAAGAAGCGAAAGAGCCAACGTGGATGGAATTGTTAGTAGAGGACGTCCTCGTAAAACGTTTCTTGACCAGATAGAAAATGTTTTTATAAGGGCAGGGGTCCGAAGTGAGAATAATAAAAGAGCATGTACGAGAAGAATAATGAATGTAAGGGAAGCAAGAGAGGGTTGTCAAAATCGTACTAAGTGGCGATCAATAGTCTCTGCCTACCCCAATGTGAATAATGGGCGTGAGTATATGTATGTATGTTTATTCCATCCAATATACCTACCCCCATGTGAAGTGAAGAAAAAAGTAAATATAAACCACTCGACTACGAAAAATATTCAAGCCACGTCGCGATTTCATAGCCGATTCAAAGAATTGTTGCCATTCGAAGTTCATTATTGAGAGGTATCCAATAGAATGTCATTAAAAGATATGATCGGTAAACAAAGGCGACCAGACAAACGATTGACCATCACATTATCCATGCAAATAAATGGCACAAAACTGATGCCCGTGTGCCGCATCATTAATTACATTCAATAATAAATGAAGGCAGCATGCAGCTTGATTGACTTTGAATGCGTCGAACTACATTATATTTTACTGTTATATACTGGGATTCTGCAGTCCTATACCTGTTCCTACATTATATCACCTATTCTTGGAGGTTGAACCACAAATAATTTAATACTATGTTGAAATATCTTTAGTAAAGTCCTCAAATAACTCAGACTTTGAGATAAGTCATGGATGTAATTGGCAAAGTTGTCAAGTAAAAAGTAGCTGGATAATCGTTGTGTTGAAGTTCTATATTCCTTTTTTGAACTAAAGTCTTATAGCCACATAAAGCCATCTTTAACCCATTTAATTATAACATTTAATATTTCAAATGAATTTATGTTTGTAGACATACTAGTTGTAGTTTTGATAGCAATTTGTGTTAATTTGCCCTGAGTCGTATTTAATCTCGTTACCATTTCAATCACAAAATATATTCAATAGCGACATCTTGCGGATACTAGCCGAACTTAAAAAAAGAGTTTGATAAAAGTTAAAGGAAAGAATGCTTTTTAACTTTAGTGCGACTATCAGATACTAGAGGGCGTCTCAGTTAATAAACTCAAACATGTTTTATTTTTAAAACTAAAACAGATAACGTAATTAATCCACATTTTCACAATCAAATTGTTATGAAAAAAAATTAAGTAACAATAGTTGAAGTAGAAGATAAAGAGGTTTGTAAAGAATGTCGAGTCGAAAACACAAAAAGTTATGGCACGTCATTTCGAAAAATTTTAGTGAAAACATGAGAAGCTCGTTAGAGCCATACAACTGAATAAATTACTACTGAATAACTGATCCGCATAAAAAATCCGCAACTATTAAATAACAATTAGTACTTACTTGAGGCATATGGCAAATACTTGTTGTTATATAACAAGAAAACTAATCTCTATCGGTGGCTTATTTCACAATTTTTTTCTTCCACTTATTTTCTCAATTTTCATAAGTGATTATGGAAATATTCGGATTCCCAAAGTATTGCTATCCCAGTTTTGTAGACAATCTTAGTGTTAATTTTTTAACTACACCAATTTCTTTGTTTTAAATATAGCTGCTAATTCATAGTAAATAAACAAATTACGACATGTTAAATAAATCGTAATGACTTTTCCTAAAATAATTATTCAGTATCTATTTCTACATATATATCCATTCCTGTTCTAACTCTGTAGGTAATTACAGCTACATGCTAATAATCACAGCTATATTCCCAAAACAGGATAGCAAGATCGTTGTGGGTGCTCGAAAGACGAAAAATATGGCGCAAAGCGCCCCACGCTTTTTCATGATTTTAATTTTGACCTTATGTTGGGAATTATTTTTTAATTTTTAGTTTAACTTGTTTTTCAGTTTTTTTTAAATATTTTTTTTAACTATTTAGTACGTAATTAGAAATTATTTAATCCTGGCGACCCTAATCAGTATAATAGGATGAACCTTTGAAATTATTATATTGTCTCTGATTCTCGATAAATGTGCACATTTCGAACTAAATCGGTCCGTTTAAAGTTAGTCAAAATCGAGTTAAAAGGCGTCGGTTACATACCAAAAAGGGGTAGCTAGAGCTTCTGAGCTAGAAATCCTCAGCCACAAATGAAAGCTGACAGAGAACGAGATGGTAAAAATAAAGTATTGATGGTCTCCAACAGCATCGCCCAAAAAACACTAAAACAAGCCCCATACCCTTAGTCGCCACTTACAATTCACACATCGTGACATTCTAAGCCGGCACTACACGGGAATTAAATATACTGTTACATACATACATACAGGTAAAGCTAATATAAGCGTATTAATAAAGGATGGTTGGTGAAGGGCAGCCAGCTACATCGATCACTTAAAAATACCCAATACCCTGAGTCGTCTCGTACGATACTCATGGGAAGAAATGGGTAAGTGCTATTAATACGGACACTTCAGCTTAGTTTATTTAAAAAAAAACATTTATTAATATAATAACCTTATTTCTATACCTCGCCTTTCGATAAAATTGTAAAACACAGCTTTAAAAACATAATCACTCCAACTGAATATAAAAGTACCCACTAAAATGTGAATGTGACTCGCAAACCGTCGAGTTGAAAAATTGCTCCAGCGAGCGAAAGTTAAATTATCTGCACGAGGTTTGGCGCGAAGATAAATAGTTTTCTATTGAACTGTGAAAGAAGGTTTCCTCACAAGCTTGAATTTCAATATTTTTACACTTACAAATGATATTTTTGCAATAGAATTTATTTAAGTTCACCTAAGCCATATAAAACAGAAATGGTACACATAATATTATTATTTTAATATGCTTTTCAATTATTTTCATTTCTTTGGTTGACGGGAGATTCTGTATAAAGTCTTAATATCAACATTATTCTATATGAGACACTCAAAAGATCTTTTTTAGAACTTTATGGTATGTAAATGTATGGTATGTAATGGTAAAGTAAACATATGAACTAAGAAATAAAGATATAAACACGCCTTTTTAATTTACACTCGATCTTTTACATTTTCAGTAAGGAAGGAAGAAGAGCTTTAATTAGAAAAGTGAGTGTGTTTTTTTTTTCTTTAATACTTTTTAATAACTACATGTAAATTCCAAAACAGGATTCCCAAAGCTTTGGTATCAGCTATAAGGAAATATAAATAAAGGAACGTTGCTAATGAGTATCCAACCGAAATTGTCTCATAAGTGGTCCGCGAGAAGAGTTGGGATAATTATATTCTAAGCCATTAAGTATTCTACATGGGTAAAATATTTAAAAATATAAGTGATAACAATAAAAGCGCATGTATGAAAAGATTGATGAAAATAGACGATAGTATTTTCTAAGATTTTCACGATTGCACATTATAATTAAAACAACTTTTTGATTTTCGGATATTTTAATCGCGTGTAATTACATTATTTTTAAAGCCCGACGTTTCGAAAACTTTTCAGTTATCATGGTCACGGGAAGACTGAGGTGTTATTTGTCATTATACAGTACTATAAAATTATTAATACTAACTACCTTCACAAAATTTTAAGTTACATTTGCGTTTAATATTTGCTGTGTACAAAAAGAGCTAATGTTATCTGGAGTCTTGCTAGTGTTCTTCCCTCGCTTAGTTGTGCTAATGATCGGGTTCCAAGCAGGTGGTAATTGCCAACCATCATCTCTATTGAAGTTTGGATGTTTCTTTATTTCAATAGATTCGCTTATCATTCTAGGTATCAATCGATTCTCTTTTGCTAGAATTGTAGGCTTTAAAAATAATGTAATTACACGCGATTAAAATATCCGAAAATCAAAAAGTTGTTTTAATGAAAATAGACTATGTATGACAGATTTTTCTGGACCGCACAAAGTGGCGATCGATAGTCTCTGCCTACCTTAATGGTATTTAACGGTGTGAGTATACGTATGTACGTTTTATATGTACGTATGTAATGTTTTAGAAAGCAACTTAAATAATAACTAACCTTTATTTGCTCCGCAGCTCTTTTAGCTAGTCCTGGATCTAATATTCTGATATCTAATTGACTGGAAGTTTTCCTTGCAGCTGCTCCAAAGTTCGCATATCCGGAAGATGAAGCCTCATCAGCACTGGTTTCTAGAGGAGAGTTCGGACTTAATATGCCACTATCTGTATCACTCACTATCACTGAATGACGCACTGCACTAACTTTGTCTACTACGGGCGACTTGGCAGGTATTTTAGACTTTTCGCCGCTCGGAGATTTCAAAGGAATCCTAGACTGTCTCGGAACTTCATCTGATTTGAAACCGGTGTTCGGATCGAACATCACGTAGTTATCTTTGTCGCATCTTACTTTGTTGTTCACTGTAACTGTATATTTTTTGTTCGGACTCAAATTCAAAAATGGATCTTCATTTTCAGGGCTCTCTGGTATTATAGATTGTATCTTCGGTTTTATTTTCTGTATTGACTTGCCGTCTATTGTTCGCCTTACCAGAGTATCGTTCGCAAATCTTAACCGAACATATTCGTTAGATATTGTTCGGCGCACGGGTGTAGCTATCAAAGATTTTCCATCCTGAGTGTTTGTTTTACTATTGAAGAAGTTTATTTTCGATTTATCCATGTTTCTGACCGCAGGAAATGGAAGCTTTAGTTTTGTACCAGTCCTTTTCTTGGCATTTAAATCTATTGAGCTATCGTTCACTACACTCCTGTATATGGGGAGTAAAGTGCTTGGCTTAACATCTAAATTAGGTGAGCTTTTAACTGTACTTCTTATTGCTACCAAAGGTTTACTAATAGATTGGATTGGCGTAGGTGTTTTTAATCTTCCAATTTTTTGTTTGCTTCTATTGGGAACAGCATACGCAACTTCATCAGACGTTCTCTCATTTTGAGCCGTATTTTTGGTTTTGATGAAAGTCCTGCTCCGTTCACTAACAAAAACATCTTTCGGTTTTGATGCAAACAAAAGTTCGTCTCTAGATCCAGCCAAGATACTATCTATATTTATTTCTACATCGCTCGACTCTGAATTACTTTTTGATGATCTATTTTCATTGATAATAGAGTCAATCCGATCCTCAACTTCTTGAAGGGAAGCCTTGTCATCTTCAATACTTCTGGAGGTAGCACTGCCTGAATCTGAAGGTGTGTCTACTTCGAAAATTGAATCGGATGCTGCAAACGGGTTTTGAGTTGACCTACCAGGGCAGGAACGTCTTCTTTTGACAGTTCCTGTTTCTGTGGAAGGAGAATCCCAGTCCAAACTGTTTTGAAGAGCGCACTGAGCACTATTTTTTTTCGATCGCCTAGGGCTAGTCATTATTTATTGATATCATCGTTGATATGTTTTTAAAATGTCATTTCACATACTTAATCCAAAAATGTATCCTATAATTGTACACACATTAGAACACTGTTGGAAACATCGTCCGAAGGGGAAACATGGATATCTATGTATCTAAATTGACGGCGTAGTATGTTGGTATCGGTCTGATCATTAGTGACTACAACGCGAGCGTGTTTCCGTTCGATTGTTATCTAATTACCAACTTTGTCGTTACATGTAACATACTGATAGCTTGTGTTCGTATTTGTTGCAATCAATACACGTGAAAATTTACTACATTTTAAATGAAAGACTTTTTGTTTTATACGAAAGCAATAAATCTATTATTAAACAGGAACATTGAATTTAATTTCAAGTAAAATGGTATCATTTATATTTTTATAAAGAGGAACTTGGTATTTTAAATTATGTACCTGAGGTTTAGTAAAGCAGCAGAAACATAACTCACGTGGAAGTTTTCATATTTTCGCATTGAAGCAATAGATTTATCCGTATCAAGTTTCAATATTTGCAATTAGCAATGTTTTGAATTATTTCGATTTCCAAAATGAATGATGTGATTAGCCTATAATTGGTGTATTTAGTTGATATGTGTCCTTTAAATTTAAGTATTTTCTAAGATTGTGTACTATTTTCACTGTTGGCAATCCGTAATAAATAAATATCATAATTTTATTTTATATTTACATAGTTTATGCCTCTTAATTTTTCACCATCAATCAAATTCTTACATCATCCCTTATTATTTTCTTAACTATACGAAACTAAAACAAACTTCACCTCTTTATATTCTCTAAAAATCAACTACTTTATAAAATTGCGCAGAATAACGCAAGCGGTCACTTGTAAACTGAAGAAAGTCAAGGAATGCTAAACGACGTAGTCTAGCTCCTGTTTCCGAGTCTGGTACTTCGTATGCGGCAGGAAGGCTCGTTTGTCTGCTGTTAGTCGAGCACGTACGTCTCCGGTATAACACGGTTTTTGTGCCGGTTCACTTCTAACCTTAGGGAACTATTTTCTACACACCAGTTCTACTCTTGTGTAAAACTTTGATTGAACTCAGAACAAAAGTTATAAATTACACAGGTCTTAGCAAAGTTTAAGGAGTTTCAAGGAATAAAATAATTGGAAGTCGATAGTCTCTTTCTAACCATATTTCAGTTACCGTTTTATGTATGCGTATGTGGAAACTTTTAATACCATATTATTATTACCATAAGTATTATTATCCTTATACAATAACACAGAGAGGATGGATGATAGGCAATTGATTAAAGGGATATATAGAGCTAGTGTGGATGGTAGTATTAGTAGAGGACGACCACGGAGAACACACTTGGACCAAATTAAGAGTGTGCTCAAAAAGGCAGGCGTCCGTAGTAGGTATGAAAAGATTGATGGATGTAAACGAAGATAGAGAGGTTTGTCAGGATCGTACGAAGTAGCGATCGATAGTCTCTGTCTACCCCAATGGGAACTAATGGCGTGAGTATATGTATGTAGAAAACAAAACCCTGACACTTTTGCTTTTAACCCTTAATCGGGCATAGCAATGAATAAACTTTCACTGTATTTGATCTCTATTTCAATAATGATAAGGTTGAAATTTTGGTGGGAAGTATTTTCACTTTGCCCAATTAAGGGTTAAATCATTCATCGATCTCTAAACAAAAGATATTCTCATTAGACCATTGATTAAAAACAACTTGTAGGATGAAAATCTAAATTAATGCGACCTATAAGTAAGAATACTTGTAGCAAGGAGGCGCGAACTTTGTAACAATACCGTTCGGTAATAAACAGTCGGAGGAAGTTCGTAACAGGGTCTGACAAATTGCTCCCAACTGTCCGCCTCCTAACCCGATTATTTCAGAACTTCATTATTATTTGAATTATTATTCGAATGAAATATCAAATTTAACAATACAATGAAAAATATTATTCCCTACATATAACTACTAGGTACAAGTTGTAACATATGGGTAAACAATGTCTGTACTGTCTCTTCTAATCCTGACTAAATAAAGTGGTGGAAAAAATATTATTTTTAAATGTTGATTAAGCTTTAAAAATTTTATTGTACATTTATGTGTAATAATGTATAAGGTGACTTTGGTCAAAATAATAAATACAATGTAAAGTTTAACTTAAGGGACATAGCAATTGTTTTGTAACATGTAAGTTTTATAAAACCGTCTCGTGCCAAATTCAAAATCCGTTTAGCCGTTTTCGCAAGATTAAGCAACGATAAACTACCAGCAGCTACATTGTATGGTTTCATATTCTTAAGATGGCTAATAGGCCCAAATTGATACAAATTTCTCATAAAACAAGTATAAAAGTTTATACCATACTTTCTATAGCTACTTACGAAAAACTCATGAAAAGAAATGGCATTGATCGTGAAACTCATGCCCCTCGTATTACGATCGCATCTTAGGCCCCCTTCTTGGCCCAAAGACATAATTTCATGACGGGGATGGAAACACTCGGGCCATTTCAGTAGGTGGGTCACGGAGGCGAAGGTTCGCGAGGCACTTCGGAACGCTTGGAAACCGATCTCTATAAAACAAGATACTCTATGTTTTATTGGTGACCTTTTTGGACCTCCGATTTTGCGATTGCCGAGAATCTCTAATCGACTTAGTTAAATTTAGCGTATTGTATTTATAGTGAACTCAGGATCGGCTTTTATAAATTTTAAACTTAACTTGGATTTCAAATTATCCGTTTTTTTATTGTTTTCAAATTTGAAGGTAAACAAATAGGGTAACTAAATGAGACACCGTGAACTTAACTTTTGAAAATAAACACATAAAGCACTTTTAAATATAAGTCAGCCATTTTTTAAATTCATTCTAATCCTTATTGAAAATAAATACTTTAATTGAAGCAATCGTGATCACGGCCGGTTAACATTTCTCATAAAAGCAACTCATAAAACGAAATTGACAAAACACAATAAGGGCCCCCTATTTTATGGCATTAACACTACAATATTTGTTGGAAGAAATATTATTTGCATTGGTGCAAGGGTAGTTCCCTTCGATTTATTCTCTCGATACTTTTACAAATTTATTTATCAAAATTAAACTTTATGTCGTTGGTATAGAAGTTATAATGCCTTACGCATTTAAGCTGCATTCCATTGCACCTCATGTTTGCGTGCATTCCCTGCGTTTCCTTTATTTGTTTGAAAGATTAGATTAAAAGGTTGCGAATAAATAGAAATATGTCGCTATTTTTTAAATGTTTTCCTGTTGATTATTTCAATAAGATGTCTAGATTTTGAAGTTCATTCTATAGAGTTGTAGTTTTTTAAAGTTCGTTTAAATATGGTTAAAATTTAATCATGTATTATAGTATTCAATGAAAATTATTACTTGACGTAAGTTTTACAAATCATTTTTATTGTCAAGTTTTAAAACGTTCTATGGACTTAGTTATAGTAAAATATTAAGAAAAATAAACCTAAATGAAATATTTGACCTTTGACTATTTAAAGGTCAAATATTTTACTTATTCGAACAAAACGAATATTACAATGAATCATGCATAAAAAAACTATCAAACTGAGAAATTCAACAGAATTCTAGTTAATCTAAGAAATAGGATTTAACCTAAGAAAATTGTTCAGGTTGTACTAAATTTTTGAGAATAAACATTTTATTTATGGACGCAATGCTTGAAAACACATTCATATAACATAAAGTTGAAAAAGGAAAGTAAGATAGAACTTAAAATCGCCCACTCAACACTACAAATGCATTTAGTACACCCACGCACTATGTGTAGGGGAATTTTCGATTAAATATTTAGATTAGGGTTTTCGGCATCCATTTATCACGGTTTAATTGTGCGCGGGAGCTGATGGCTTTTATTTTGATGAAATATGTTACATGAATTGTTTTCACCTAATACTTGATTGATAATATCTTGTCCGACGGAGATTGAATAGGACGACAGAAAACTTGAGTGTTTTTATTTTGTTGTGTTTAGACGCATAGTCTCTTTGGGTTTTATTCCACTTGATTATAATTACTTTATAAAACTGTATAGTTTTTGACATTTAATAATAGCACACAAAAAACATATTGTTCTATGTGCTAAAGCTACACAGTTTAAATTTCATCTATTTAGTAATATTGAAAGCGAGTCTGAGATATCGGTAGTTCTATAGATTAGGGTAGCCATTACATGTATTATTTATTGATATCGAAAAATGCAGTTAATACGCCCGAATAAATGGGACAGAAAAACACATACCAATTTTAAATATGTTTCTTGACATTATCGATTCGAATTCAACTAATAACTCATACCTAAACTAAATGAACCCACTTTAATACACATCAGACGTGAACTAGTAACTAGGTAAATCCCGTCAACATTTCGAAGCAGTAATAGCCATAACCATAACTCAATGTAATGTAATAAGGAAAAGAGAAACCGTTTCGCACCCCGCGCGGCTTACACCGTGGTCCTTGATCCCAGTAATGGAACCTATGTTTTGCGACGCGACGAGAAAAAATAATTATGGGGCGGTTTAGAACAAATCGGATTGCGACGCCCACAGCTGTGGGTGCGGGCTGATTTACTGTTATTAGCCAAATAATTTGATTTTACTGCTGATTGCTGAGCGAGGATCATTGTTTTTGATTTTTGTGAGATGGATGAAGTTTAGAGTATCTAATTAGTTTGAAATGATAAAAATATTGCTTCGAACCAAATAATTGAAATTTAAGAAGAGTTAATATTTTAGCTACACCAAATAAATTAAAGCTATTCGGATGCTCGGGATTAATATTTATATTGCTCAAAAGACTCTACAAATAATACTTTTTAAAAATAACGGGCCTTGATGGTTTTTACTTTATTTAAGCGTCAAAATCCATACTGTGTCAAAGAATACTATTAGATTAAATGGGTAAAGGATAAGTCTACAGTTTTGACCGTCTCGTCTGGTCCTATTACAAGAAAGCAATGCCATCGTAAGCCCACAAGGCGGCGTGCCAAGTATCGTCCGCGAGCCACCGAAGCGAAAGTATTCAACCAGCCACGTGCTCGTAATCCCTCGGCTATGAACCTCTTTCCTATTTATATGCAGATTCCACGGCCAGCCATAAGTTATCCGCTCTCCGGATTAATTTAAAGGTACTCCGGTGGGGTGAATTTTTACCGATATGGAACCATGTCACAATGATTACACGCGTCGAAATCATCGGAGCGTAGAATTAATTAATGTAGGGTGACATTCTGCTTTGTAGTGTCGTGATACGGCTAATGGGATTAGAGACAGACTGTTGGAATGCTTGTTTGTATGTTATGGAGTACTTGTATACATTGTATGTGTTTTACTACGAAATCGCTCAGCTGAATTTGTTTTTTTTGTGATTTCGTCTTGATATTTTTAGTACCACCGTTTATAAAGTATCTCATAAAACCAGGTTTAATTAAAATAATTTATAGTATATTACAAATATTGCCGCGTAGTGCCGGCTTAGAATGTCGCTACCCCTTTTCTACCCACGGGTGTCGTAAGAGGCGACTAAGGGTATTGGGGATTTTTATTGGATTTTTGGGCGATGCGGTTGGAGACCCATCACCAAAAACCTTTATTCTCACCATCTTTTCCCCACTCAACTTCCAAAAGTGGCTGAGGAATTTATAATTTCTTAGCTCTGGCTACCCCTTCTAGGGAAATATAGCCGTGAGTATATGTATGTATGTATGTATGTACAAATATTGATCAAATTATTGAAATAAGTTTCCTCCCAAAAATACATTGTATTAATAAAAAAAATAGATTTCGGCGAGAAAAAATATCCTAAATAAATAAAAACAAATATCTCACTGGCCGCCCAAAATTCATGGAAATCACAGGATATTTAATATTAGTTGATCCGAAAAGTGCTTTAAAAGATCATTTACGAATAAATTGGCCATATTGGCCATAATAATGTAGCGCGATGAAAATGATTCTCTATAACTTCCAAATACCCATTATTGTGTTTATATTATATAAAATATTAACATTATGCTCTTATTACACTGTCTCAAGGTAAATTTGAATATCAAACAATGCGGGATATTAGTGGTTTCTCATCTCATCGTGGTTAAACAAAATTTCATTAACGTAAAAGTTAATAAGAAGGGGCGTCTTATTAATGGAACCATAGCCGAGGGAAATAATGAAATACTGAACAAAATATTCAATAGACCAGTATTTCACAGAGTATAAAATTCTTGAGCATTTAATCTATTTTACAACAAGGATGTTTAAAACTTAAATTGGACTATAAACTCCATATTTCTCGTAACATTAGCTGGAGTAAGAGACAATCACCAAACAGCAAAAATTTTAGTTTTATATTCACACTACTGAAAGGGTGTATAGTAGACTATACTATAGTGAGTCATGTCATAGCCAAGAAGAATAATGAATGTGGTGAAGCACGAGAGATGTGTCAGGATCGTGCCAAGTGGAGACCGATAGTCTCTGCCTATCCCAATGGGAATAACAAACGTAACTAAGTATATCAAAGACATAACATTTTTTTTTAATAAATAATATTATAAATAAGTTCGCATTTTGTTTCTCTAATTTCGAATTTAAACTCTAAAGTAAAACGATGCATAATATTTTTGAAAAGTATTATCATAAAATAAACCTTGCAAATAAAAAAAAAACCTTCATATGGTGTTCATCCGTGTATCTATAGATTATTTTAACATCATTACTACTACCGAAATGAAACTACTATTATACTACAATACCTATATCTGGGTGAATATTTATTTTATAACTGGGCAAATTCAGATCAGTTTTTTAAAAAAAATATTTATTAGTTTATTACAATTAATGACTATGTTTAGATTGAGCATATATTTACGGATATAAATATGTTTGAGACCCGCAAATTTAATGGAAAATTTGCCTTTTATAAGCAAACTTAAAAAATCTGTATACAGGAAAATGACAGGTCCCACAGGAAAATGATGAATGAACGAATAATCATGTAATTTATTCATGTTTTTCCTGTTTTTCATATCATTATACTATAAGTACGATAAAACTTTGTTAAGGCTTATTCTTGACTTATTACAAGTAAGCAATACTCTCAATTCAGTTCCCGTTTGAATAATGTATAAAAAAAACATGGTCTCCTCAAGAAATGATTTCTTATTTATTTTCTGAGTAAGACTTTATTATATTCCTCGGAGTGGCATTTAGTCACTTGTTTATGTTTCTGAATGCCTTTTTTAATTTCTCTAGCTGTTATTTACATACATATATCCAGGTGAGAATAAGAGCATGTTTGAAAAGATTAATGGATGTGAATAAAGACAGGGAGGTTTGCCAGGATAGTTAAAAATGAAGTTATCTGCCTTGCCCAATGGAAAATAATGGCGTGAGTATATATATGTAAGTACATCCTTAGTATTTCTGTTACTAGTCTGTTCAGTGCCATTAGTTCCCATTGAGGTGGCAGACACCTATCTCCACTTTCTAAGATCCTAGCCAACCTTACAAGATTTGTCTATATCATCTGTGTTTTAATACATGCCCTTTAATTCTACACACTTTAATCTGCAATTTTAAGCCAATTCTCTATTAAATCATTTTTTTATCCTGTTTTAAAATTACCATCTACCTTGGCTATAATCTCCATATTTATCATAATATTTAAAATTAACCATCCTGTACCTGTATCCAAGCGCTTTCCCTTGTAGGTTTCTTTTATCGTAGTATTTATTTAACTTCATTTCCTCCTTCAGAAAATCTAAGGGTAAGGTTTTCTTAACCCTTCACAGTTTGAAAAGGAACCGTTTTTCCTTTCGAATGTGGCTTTGGGAACGGGATAGAAATCACCTACTCTTTGAGAGGCAAAAGCTATAAAACCTTCATTTTGTTAAGCTTTCTTTTTCGCTGGGTTACTCTTATAAATGGAAAGAAAGAAGAAGAAAAGAAAAGAAAAGACATTAAATTTAGCTGCTTCTCTAGTTGCTGCCGTTGGCTGAATATCGTTATTCACACTGCACCTTTTACGAAACACACATTTTGTTACACGATCAGATAAAATCTTTTATTATTATATAATGAGCTGTTTGTGTTTCACTACTGGGCCAAAAACCTTTTTCTCTGATAGATCTCATCTCTATTGCTTTCACTCTGCTTTCAAGCTTCTTATGCCGCACCAAACATTCGCTGCCATAAATAAGCGTAAGAATAAAAAAAAATGCACCATGCACTGCTATTCAGTACCCCATTTACGACATTACCCTTTTTCACTTTTCTTATTGCATGATAGTCTAGTGATATTATTTTTTGTACAGGAGCCTCTGGCAAATGCTTGTGATATCTGATAAATTGTTACTCATTCTTATTGTTCATGCTGTACATCCTCAAAATGGTGGTAGTAGAGTTTAGAACTTGTGAGAATTTTTAAATGTGTTTCTTTTTTTAATCTCTTACACTGCGATATTTTAGCTGTATCTGCCAACCCTCATTAGGAAAAAATATCGTGAATGTAGGTATTAGTTTTTCGTGAGTCTTCTTCTTTATATTAGAAAAACTTAATATTCTTAACGTTAATAAGCGAATTGATTTAAGTTTGTTATAGGCAATATAATGTCCCTGAAAGAAAGGTAACGCAGTATAGAACCTTGAATTCATCCTTAGTTTAAAACAAATGTGTTTTACCAGCTAGCATCACTGTCTGCATAGCTAAATTAAATCATTCACTTGTATTCACTTGCAATTTTGGGTTAATCTTTGTTTCAATACTTAAAACCCATAAAATGTACTGTTAATTGTTCTACAACACTAATTCATTATAATTTAATGTTTTTTGACATGAATTCCTCATGTGGGGATTATTACTCATAAATAAAAGATGTTATTAAAGGAAAGAAAAATTTCGACACTGGCGGGGTTCGAACCCGCGACCTTCGGGTATACGCCCCCGTCGCTCTGCCAACTGAGCTACAGTGTCAGTTGGCATCCAGCGCGAAATTTCTCTATCCTTTGTTTCTTTTTTACACGTTCAAGTAGTGTTTGCGTTTCCTACCTCCGAATTTTTAACTAATTCGGACGGCCACTTGTCTACCTTTTCAGATAGAATGCAAATGTTGGAAACGCCTAACTATCACATAATTTAATGTTTTTTGACATGAATTCCTCATGTGGGGATTATTACTCATAAATAAAAGATGTTATTAAAGGAAAGAAAAATTTCGACACTGGCGGGGTTCGAACCCGCGACCTTCGGGTATACGCCCCCGTCGCTCTGCCAACTGAGCTACAGTGTCAGTTGGCATCCAGCGCGAAATTTCTCTATCCTTTGTTTCTTTTTTACACGTTCAAGTAGTGTTTGCGTTTCCTACCTCCGAATTTTTAACTAATTCGGACGGCCACTTGTCTACCTTTTCAGATAGAATGCAAATGTTGGAAACGCCTAACTATCACATAATTTAATGTTTTTTGACATGAATTCCTCATGTGGGGATTATTACTCATAAATAAAAGATGTTATTAAAGGAAAGAAAAATTTCGACACTGGCGGGGTTCGAACCCGCGACCTTCGGGTATACGCCCCCGTCGCTCTGCCAACTGAGCTACAGTGTCAGTTGGCATCCAGCGCGAAATTTCTCTATCCTTTGTTTCTTTTTTACACGTTCAAGTAGTGTTTGCGTTTCCTACCTCCGAATTTTTAACTAATTCGGACGGCCACTTGTCTACCTTTTCAGATAGAATGCAAATGTTGGAAACGCCTAACTATCACATAATTTAATGTTTTTTGACATGAATTCCTCATGTGGGGATTATTACTCATAAATAAAAGATGTTATTAAAGGAAAGAAAAATTTCGACACTGGCGGAGTTCGAACCCGCGACCTTCGGGTATACGCCCCCGTCGCTCTGCCAACTGAGCTACAGTGTCAGTTGGCATCCAGCGCGAAATTTCTCTATCCTTTGTTTCTTTTTTACACGTTCAAGTAGTGTTTGCGTTTCCTACCTCCGAATTTTTAACTAATTCGGACGGCCACTTGTCTACCTTTTCAGATAGAATGCAAATGTTGGAAACGCCTAACTATCACATAATTTAATGTTTTTTGACATGAATTCCTCATGTGGGGATTATTACTCATAAATAAAAGATGTTATTAATGGAAAGAAAAATTTCGACACTGGCGGGGTTCGAACCCGCGACCTTAAGTAGCTGGATGCCAACTGACACTGTAGCTCAGTTGGCAGAGCGACGGGGGCGTATACCCGAAGGTCGCGGGTTCGAACCCCGCCAGTGTCGAAATTTTTCTTTCCTTTAATAACATCTTTTATTTATGACTAATACATTATATTCATATCCCTGGATAAAAGGATGATATTAAAAAAGTAGCACTATGCAGTTTTTCTTGTTCATTAGAACCATAACTAGTCATAATCCTGGCTGGATGTCATTTTCCTGATTTGAATATGACAGGAAAATGACGACAGGAAAATGATTTTTTAACATAAAAGTTTAGTTTACACGTAAAAGTATGCAAAAAAATGAGGAAAATATGTCAAGGCAAGGCAAGGCAGTTTAAGTAAAAACACCACGAAATGTGAATAATCATGTTATAACTTATTCTTTGATCAAAACAATTGATGACAGACTAATGACTAAAATGCCAAACACGGCAGGAAAACAAATGGTTCAGATAGATTATTTCGATCAGGGAAACGAAAACGCGAAACTTGTTGGCGTGGCGGAGGTCAGTAAAGTAGCACCTATACCATGCACTATGGCATGCTCACCGTCATTTTGCTTATAAAGATTCAAGTTCAAACAAACTTTACACAGGATAATGACGCGCATGAGTGTCACCAGAAGTTTTTTTTAATAAAAACATGAAAATGTTTATGCACTATATAAAAAAATACTCATGAATTAAGATGACATATTTTGTCACCAGAATGTTTAAACGCAAATATAATATTTATATTCATATTAATTATTTTGTTGGCGTAAAGATGAGAACCAAGTAATGTCCCCTGACAGGAAAATGACTATTTACCCTTATTTTTGAAGTTTTCACTTAATTAGAATCCTGTAAAAAGCTCCGAAATTTGGTGCGCAAGTAGAATATTAAACTGATTTCCGGTTTTTAATGTTATTACAAACATTACTTAGAAATAAATAAGAAAAATCCCCCGGGCCCCGTTTCGGCCGGTTATAAAATATTCACCCATCTAATCTCTCCTATATAAAATGGTTACATACTGTATATCCGAAACTTTTAAACCCGAATATTATTTTACCGAAAACTAATCGCCTTTTTTTTAATTGCCATAATATTGTTTCACCGAAATTTCAAATACCATATTCTTACATTCCAGATTATCGTTTGGTTTTTGTTTTTGTTTACTATCATTTTGATTAACCACTAGAACGGATTCCCGAAGAATCGAAAACCAGATATACCTTAATTCCGCAATATTGCTTTTCCGAATAATCACTATTCCAAAAAATCATTTTCCATATATTTGAAATACAGATGTATTGAATGATACCTACTGCTATGAATAATTTTGCAGGCATATTTTAAGTTAGTAGTATACCCCGCTTAGTAGTATACCATGCATCAGACTTTTTTGGTGCTCGCTCCGCTGCGCTACGCTCGCTCGTTTTATACATAATCTAACCTAACCTAACCTAACTGAATGTAACCTAACTTTTCTTTGTCTACAGGGGGCTTTCGCCCCCCGACCCCCCCAAGCAGGGGGGCTCTGCCCCCCTGCACCCCCCCTACATGCAACCAAGCATGCAAACAAGCAAGCAAGTATACATACAAACAGGCATGCATCTGCGTTCTATTTATACAATTTTTCTAACATAAAAATATCTGGTTAAAGAGATTTACGATATGTAAGACTATAGATAAAGTTACTTCGGTCTTTTAAACCTTTGGAATAACGAGATTATAGTAAAAGATATAGTTGGTAAAAGCAAAAAATTCATTTAAATAATCTGGTTTTAGTTTTTCTGGGAAGTGATACTTCTAGAAAATGTATTTATGTACTAATGAAGTTGTGGAAAATAAAGCATCTGTGATACGTAAATTATGTGAACAGTTTTCTGAATAGTGAATTTCGGATTTGAGATATTCGAATTTTCGAAATGTTACCATATAAAATCACAAAAAGCACACTTATAAACAAAACACCTAGTTCATCTTGATACGTAGGGGACTCCACCGTAATCTATCACTCAAGTCCTGCAATAAGTCGTCGCACGATTGGGCTAGCAGATGCAAATACTCGGACAGGCTATCCGTGGCGTGGCATGCGGGAGACGTCAGCCAAGATAAATGATTGTGGAGCACATCCTTTACTTTAACAGGGGACCGGGTTTATTAGGCACACATTGAGATTGGAAAGTTTTAATGATAAGCTTGCAGGAATGAGATATAAGCGAATTTGGTAGGTTTGGCGTTTGTTTTATCTTGAGGTGGAAATAATAAAGTTGTGGTCTAGTTTAAATTAGAAGTAATCTAATTAAGTTGAAGCTGGATACGTCAAATAAATTCATGATTAATTCGCTAATAAAGGTTCCATTATTATACAACGTGTATGTACATGAATACAATCACATTCACATACACTCACATTCCCATATACACACTCACACATCATAACACACATTACACACACCACATCCATTATCATTCAAGTATCATCAATTATCATTATTATTAAATTTTATTCTTTTCTCAATTGTTTAGCATATTTACATACTGTTATTATTATTTTCTTTTTCTGTTTTTATTCATTTTGTCTTTAGGTAGTTTAGTTTATTATATTATTATTTTCTTTTGCATTAACTGTGTGTGTATCTTATTTTAACTTGTGATCATCTGTTATTGGCCTTATTTACTGTACTGTTTTAACTTACTATATAATATGTGTTGCTGTTGATGATCCTTGTATAATAAATAAATAAAAGTTGTGTTTGAGTTTATAAAGGTAACTATATAAGTATGTGTTGATTTCTAATTGCACACAATTCTGAAGCTAAATCTAAAATAACTTAAAATATCACAGGTTATATAACATTTGTTCAATGATGAATAAAAAAATATCTACATATACAACCTCGTCTCGGTCGCTGACGCGTAACATACTTAAAATAAACATAAAAGTTATGACGATCTATGAAACTACTCGCAACTAATGTATCTTGCTACAGATAAAGTAACTTTCATACTCAAAGCCATTTGCGCTCTAAACGTTACAAAAACAACAGCGTTTAATGTATCAAAAACTCTTTTACCGAATCTAAATTATGTTGAGATTTACGAGAGGTTTGATAAAAGCGATGTGCCCAGTGAAGTAAACAGCTATAAACTATAACAATAGAATTTAGACTTCAGGTGTGAGTTTTTAATGCAGTCTTCATGAATTGTTCTTACTTTCTTTAGTTAGATACAAATATACATACTTAAACTCACTGCTATATATACTCAAGAAAGGGTAAATAGAACATCGTTACTGTAGTATTATATTATCGTTATCACAGATAATATAATACTACAGTGTTATACTCTCTTCTATCACTTTTGAAAGCTGAGTGCGAAGAAGATTGTAATCTAAAGGATAGTTGCTGATGGGTCACTACACCTAGCCACATCGGCTAACAATCTCATAAAAAATATCAAAACCTGTAGTTTTTTTGTTGATAAGTGCAAACAAATAAAATATTTACAGGTAAAACACAAATTAAATGGCTTATTCAAATCAACTCCCAATTGCATTGCCAAACTGACTCTGTCCAACTAAAATTTACATCAGCAAAAAAACTGTAAAAACGAAAAAAAATACGATTTTGTGCAACCTCATAGCCCAACATGTATTTCTCCATATCCTAACATATGCAAGCATCCATTTATAGTGTTACGGTCACAATACACATTCATTACATTTTAAGAGCTTCATAAACCTAGTAAATATGGCTGTGAGCGGAAAACAACGCGATGGCAACAGTCCAAAACAATCGCGGCGTCAAAATTCGACGCAGCTCAATTTATAGTCCTAACTAGTGTACTCGTAGTAATGACGTTTTGCATAATCCTTGCAAAATTCCTAACATACCATATCGACATTTTGCAGAAATTGTTGGGCTATTGAGGCTTTTGTGCTGTGATGTTCGAGTTTCGAACCTCTATTAAAAACCTAATAAGTTAGATTACTTTGCAACATTTTTTGTTATGTTTGAGTTTTTGTATTCTGCTTGATGAGGTTCAGTGTTCAGAGGTCAATATCGATATTTTCTATATTCGATATTAACAATGGTCTGAATAATTTCTATCAGTGTTGATAAAGCTAACATATAATAATGCTTATTAAGGATATTATAAAATTGTTATAGCAGAACCGCATCTATTTTCATGAGGGCTAAACAAAAATTCAAAAGGATCTCAATTTATTCGAAAAATATATTTATTAGTTGCTTTGAAATCGTTGATCTCAAACCTTCAGTTATCCCAATTTTTTCATAAAATCCTAACTAGCTCGCTGTAGACATTTAGACTTAACGAACTGTATTTATATCTATACCATTTGCGTGCAATAACCGAGTCCTCTGAACACTGTATCTGCAGTACTAAATAGCCGAAAAGCAAAGAGCAAAGCCTCATTGTAACTCAACAGGTATTAAAGTGATCCTTAAATGACCGCTGTGCGACCGAAGAGGCCCGATCGTAAATTAACATACCGCGCGCGCCCGCCCACCCCGATTTATTGCACAGTTAACGACCATTATACAGCATATATAACACTGTAATACGACTTATGACATTAGTGACTTTATAATTGCCTTTGTCTCTACTATAGAGCATGATTGTAAACGTTTCAGTGTTGTCATATTACTGGACTATAAGGGCGATCTGACTGTAAGTTATGTACAAATAATTCACTGGTTTTGTTTGTTTTATATTTTAAATAAAATTTTATACAAATTTGGTTAAAAGATAAATTAAGACTAGTAAATGAAATTAAATATACTTTAAAAACAAAACATACGTATCCCCCTGAGGCAAAAATCCGGATGTGGCACCAAGCAGTGCTCCAAAATCTTAAGTTATATATATTTGCATTCTAAATAACTATAATTACACGAGCGAGCGAGCACTATATCATTTACTAATGTACTATGTAAATGGTGTAGTATGTAATAATAGTAGTAGAGTTAACACCTTCACACGTATTTTGATTATGACAACGGTTAATCCTATCGGTAGTGCTCTGAAGCTTTACAAATAACCATATTATTAACTGTATGCCGTGTAGTATCGGCTTAGAATATCACTACCCCACTTCTTCCGGTGGGTGTACGTAAGAGGCGACTAACGGAATTGGGACTTTTAAGGGATTTTTGGGCGATGCGGTTGGAGACCCAACATCAACAACCTTTATTGAAATATCTTTTCCTTACTCAACTTTCCAAAAGTGGCTGAGGAAATTCTGATTCCTTAACTTTGGCTACCCCTTCTAGGGATTTATAGCCGTGAGTACATGTATATAAGTATGTAACTGTATTTGCAATGCATAAAAATATGAATAATGAATAATAATAAATTAATAAATTATCTTCATATCGCCATTAATTAACGTTTTCAATTATAATGCTTTTGAGTTTATGCAGATCTTAATTAGATTAACAAGACCGCAATCCTCCAGCATGGAGGCCATTCAGCCGCGATTCACTTGGTAATGTTCGGAATGAAAGGTTTAATGCAAACTTTGAATCAAAGTAATTTCCGGAAAAAAACTGAAGTGATACACTTAAGCTTTTTTTACTTGTTTCACTAGACCTAATGATGGTTTAGTTACATATTTGAGATCCTGTTTGTTTTTTTAAAAAGTTTTATTAAATTCCAAGTTCATAATAAAATAAAAAACGAGCACCTAGTCTCAAACAGCTTTTTAAAACATTAAAAAAATGTTTGTTAGCGTGTTTTGCAACAACGCAGTGAAGTTACCATTACGTCTATTCTTAAATGGGGGGGTGAATTGTTGACATACATACAATACTCCCGGCTATAAATCCCTAGAAGGGGTAACTAGAGCTACAGAGTAAACAATCTCTCAGCCTCTTTTTAAAGTTAAGTGAGGAAAAGACGGAAAATAAATGTTTTCAGTGATAGGGTTCCAACCGCATCACCCAAAAATTACATAAATAACCCCAAAACTCTTAGCTTCCTCTTACGAACACTGACGAAAGAAATGAGACAATGCTGTTCTTAGCTGACACTACACAGCTTAATAAAATGAATTATTTAATAAATTTCATCCCTTGATGGCCAGTGATTGAAAGGATCTTACATATTTGAAAAATAACTTTACTCGTTTCAAGCAAAATCAATTAATAAAGAAAAGAAAAGTTTTTTTTTATTTAGCACACATACAATATCCAATGACATAATTTAAAGAAATGGTCTCGCTAAATTGTGCCCACAATCAGTAATTTCTAATTTGTGTATGAGTATACACAAAATCGAAACTGGTTTTCATTGTGAGCCCTACATGGTGCAGTACGTCAGCAGCTATAAAAGGTTTTTAACCGACTTCAAAAAAGGAGGTTCTCAGTTCGATTGTTTGTATGTATGTATGTATGTATAATTGTCCGCGATTATCTCGAGTTTGGCTTAAGCTATTTGGATGCGGTTTTCAAAACAGTATTCGTTACATTTAGGAGAAGGTTTTAGTGCCTTAACCGACCAACTTACGTTACGTTACGACTAAATTATAAAACAAAAAAGTATATAAAACATGAATAAATTACTCTTAATTATATTGTAGAAAAAAATATATATTGCAACATCATGTTTTTCATTCTGGTCATTTCAATCAAGACTCTTTTGTCATAGGGATGGTTAAGTAATTTCTTTGAATCTATATCACTTAAAGCCATCTCATCAAGGGATTTTACACGACTCAACGCTACATATATATAAGAGTGTTTCTTCGCATTTGTGATAGGTGAACTTCTCTTTGCTCATCTGTTTTGGCAGCAAGAGCAGCACGCTGACGATCTCTCTCATTCTGAAGGGCAAGCACGAGTTATCGATACGATAACGGTTAGAATGAGATGGCAGTATACGATACTAAGTAAGTGCGTAAAAGATGGCTGCTTTATCCCACGCGATAAATAGTTTAAATACGGCTCGTGCTTGCCCTGTTGAAGTCTTTGTTTTTTTTCGATGGGTGTTGCGTTCTCCCTTACGCAACTTTTCCTTAAAGCATCCTTTGATTTTCTACCTAGGCCCGCAGGTAAACAAAATAGTAAAAGTAAGCTAAAGTCATAATAACAAATATAATAACTACCAGTTAAAAATACTATATAAAATAAACGGACAGTAAAACTTATCTCTAGAAAACTATCACTAATTAACTAAAAAAACTCAGAGTGATTTAAGAACTTATCACTAAAAAGTATAAAATAAAAACAAAAATAAAAACTTCAAATTAAAAACTTAACAGAAAAACTATATTATTATTTTTTATTTAAAAAAGAACCGCCTTCAAAAATCCAACTGAAAAGAATAAAATATTTTTTATTTATTTTATTATGTACTCTATTCAACTTCTTCTTTTTGAAGTCGGTGCCAAACAGACAAATCCAAAATGAAAATAGCTACATAGAGAAACCATACGAATAATAAATCAATCAATAGTGCCTCAACAACAGTAACACAATCGCGCTCAAAAATCAAGAAATTTCATCCGCTCGCAACGACGTCGCTTTATAAAGGCTGGAATTGGGGAACAGTAAGCGGTGCTTAGCCTGGTGTGCATGCGTCGCACTCCGCAGAGAAATTATCATAATATACATGTCACCGCAAAACTGTAAATACTAGGAAATTATAATTTTAGATAGATAGCGAGATAGTAAACTAACGTTAGGTTAGGTTATGTAAGATTAACGTAATTAACAATTCTACAGGGACATGCATGCACCCAGTTGGCACAACCAAAACTTCTAACACTTTGTAAAAAGACGGTCGAGAATCTAAATCACTACATAGTATAAAACAAAGTCGCTTTCTCTATCCATGTCTGGGATATAGGGACATACTTATGAATACTTTAATCTGTAAAACTACGAAATGGATTTTGATGCGAATTTTTTATCGATTGATTGAAAAGGAAGGTTTATAGGGATGACATACGCTGATGGGGAGGGGAACTCACTTCACTTTAGCGGGCCACTAATATTCGTTCTTCTTTGTCATGAAAATTGGTTTGGCACCGACTTCAAAAAGAAGAAGTTGAATAGAGTAGTACATAATAAAATAAATAAAAATTATTTTATTCTTTTCAGTTGGATTTTTGAAGGCGGTTCTTTTTTAAATAAAAAATAATAATATAGTTTTTCTGTTAAGTTTTTAATTTGAAGTTTTTATTTTTGTTTTTTATTTTACGTATATGATTTTTGGTCGAACTTATTAGCCGGCAGACCAACATTTAAAAACATATTTTTCTGTAAACTACTGTTGGCTCCATAGGCTTAAACAATTCTGCTTGGCTCTCTTTTAAATATATGCATAATTAAACTACCCAATAGCCCGCGAAAAGAACAACACATTAAGCACGTACCTATAATGGTTCACTTGGCAGTACTTTGCACCTTTTAACAAGATTCCATTTTGTGCAAATTAGTCGAAAATATGGCAAGGGAGGCAGTTTACCTTAAATTTTCAATTTGGTTTCGAAGACTGCGTGCATAATACCAATTACAGGAGCTAAGTAATTAAAACAGGATATATTTATGGTCGTTTAGACAACATGGCGCCAAGGGGTAGGCTTTCGACAAATTTACTGCCGGCCTTGGTCTCACCCCGTTCAAATAATTTATCACTTTCTAACCGTATTTGACCGACTTTTCAATGTATTGTTTTCTTATTATCAGTCAGATTATTAATGATGAAGTACTTTTATCGGCTTTTTAAATCAGTATAGAGTAGCATAAGTCGTATTGGAGCGAGTATGTTACGTGAGAATATAGATATTGATAGATTTCTCATAAACGGTTTATGCTTCAGGCATAGGAACAGTGCTATGTCAAAGAAATTATGGAAAATAAATGAGAACATATTATTATATGTATGTCTTCAGTTGAAGTTTATAAAAAAGAGCGACTGTGCGATTATACAAAATCCAACACATTTCGTCTTATTAATATATCTGGATTTAATTCTATTTACTGAAATTAATCACTTTCTGTAAGGTAATATATTAATATCTATCAAACTAAAATTATCGCAGTTGTATGATTTACACCTACATTAAAGTAACACATGTATTTGCAAGAGACATCATCTATTCCAACGTAAGGGTTCGAACACTACTTACAGTAGGAAATTTCGATAGTTTGACTCTGTATCGATTTAGCTATTAGAGCTCGATGTCGTGTTTGATAAATATTTTATTCTAAAGCACCCTAGTCTAGTATGCTATGTCGGTATCCATCTTACTATTGTAATGTTACACACAATGTTGGTAACTGTTAAACACATGAGTCTGACTAATATTATATACTTATCAAATTTATACATTATTTGTTTTATGTTTTGACTATGCATTATGTTACAAAAATATAAAACATTTTGCTTTAGATGGTTGATGTGATTGATTAATTAATTAACCAGGCAACAAAGAAAATATCACAGAGACTAGATTCAGTCACTCAAGTAACAACTTCATTTATTAGCAGCAAATGACATTTCTTCCGTATAAACCTGGCATAAAGTATTCCATATGTTACGTTAAATAATCAGAAAAATATATAAAGCTGTAAAATAATTGAATAGACTGCATTGAATTTTACATAAAAAATAACACCGTAGTTTCAGTGCCACAAAAGAAGAAGTCAACTATCATAAAAATCATGCGAGACAAACAACCGTAATCATTACCCAACTTAAGCTCGTGTCAAACTCTAATAAAGTTATGCAAGTAAGCAACTAAAGTTGAAAGTGTACTTAGAAATACATAAACAAGTGTAACGACAGTTGAATGTCGCAGGTTTACTCGTCCATAAATAACGGGGAAGGGTTCTCGAGCCTAACACGACAGTATCACGCAACTTTCAGTAAACCACAAACTACCCGCTGTTGGCTGATAACACACATATTTAGCCTTTGTCAGATGAAACACATCATTACTGTTCTATGTTATTATGTAATATACTGTGTTAAGTTATTACGTGGTATTATAAGTTCAACTTGAAAGTTTGAGTTGTAACTTAGTGTTTGGTTTGAGCGCTGAATATGTGAGCTTCCGAAAACTAGACGTCCAAACTTTCTCGAAAATGTAATATAATTAAAGATAATATTAGCATACAACTATTCCAATTAAGTATATGTTCAGTTTCATATGTGTAAAAATATCTCCAAACAATTTACAAGCAACATAGCTTTCCAGTTTTCAGTCTGATGGTTTAAAATTTTGTCATGCGGAGCTTTAATTTGAGCAAAACTATCGTGTGGTTAAGAAACAAATCACCGTTCCAACGAGCAAACCACAAATTGACGAGTTCGCAGCTTAATTAGCTTTCGGTGCGGTCTTTGTTCGAACACATATTTGAAGTGTTGCAATACACAAGTTTATATACACCTGCGCTTTATACTTTTGCATATTTAACATTTTTAGCTGTTGTCGGATTTTCCTTTGCGAATAATTAACAATTCGAACTTCAAAACAAATATAATTTATTCATCGAATTGTGTTGATTTATATTTCCAAAAAAACTGCAAAACTACGCTACTTTAACAACAATAGGAATCCATTGGTTGAGAAAACGCAATAACATAAATTGGCGGAAGGCATACGTGTATCAGTGACTCTATGTGCCTAACTTTGTGGTTCTGCGTATTGGGACACTGTCCTTAGTGTGTCTGATACATAAATTAGTTATAGTCTGTAGCAGCAATTTTATGCTATTTCTTTTTTTTTATTATCTCTATTAACCTCACAAATGAACTTTTAGTATATTTACTCCAAGGGGGCATCCCTAGCGACAAAGTTATTACTATACTACGCATACGTGCTACGGTGCTAAGTTTCGTAGCGCTCTGTGTAGCACCCGCTCGCGTAGCAGTTGTCTGCGAAACGGGAAAATTGCGTCGAATATTCTTATTCCCGAAATACTTTGCCGACTACTATTCTTTCTGTAATTCGTTTTTACCGTTTTACCTTCTCTGGAGATAAAAATCCAGACAACAGTGAAATTTTATGGCTTTCCTCCTACCGTTATCCTTTTCCATTTTAGCATGGCTCAACAGTTCACGTTGAAATATTTACGCCAATTCATTTGACAAGTATTTTTATTTTTAATAAATTTGATGGCTTTAAATAGAAATATGAATCATAAAAAACGAATGTAGTGAGTAATGTATGTATGTTTATGTCACAATGAACTTTATATACTCTTTTAATTTATTTAAAAATAAAACTTTATTTTAATATTTTTTTACCAAGAAAAACTATACAAAACAAAAATGAGGCCTCTTAATTATAAAAGTAATAAAATGCTGGAAGCAAAAGCTATGCGCTACGGAATCCCATCTGGCAGCACTCGCTACAAATGAAAGGGCTATCGCGTCAGACGACACGACCTCCCAAAGGGGCCATAAACAGCGAGAGCAATTTGTTTAATCAAAAACAAAATATAGGTGACACCGGCTTACAAAGATAATAGTATCAGTTATATTCATTGTTTTTTTATAAGACTATACTTGAAACGAGGGATAACGATGTTAACTGTTCATGTATGTATATTTGTTTGTTGAAATGTAACTTCTAAACTGATAAACGATTATTTTAATAATGGCTTTTTAAATACCGCATATTTTTGTATAGCAAACCGGGATCTTCAGATTAAAAAATATTGTACTACATTGTACTTTCTGTTTTTGGAAACATATTTTTTGTGAAAGTTTTTTTATGTGCTATAAGAAGTTTTCTGTTCTATCTATTCCATTTTTTCTCTGGTTATATATATCTAACGGTTATGGCACGAACTTAAGAAATAGGCACAGATCATAAATCCATCATTATTTATACTATTTGTTAATCTATTCATACTTTTATTATCTACTTTATACTATTTATGTAATAATTACATCTTTAAATCAAAGTAAATTATTTTAATACGATTCTACATATGAAAGAAAACAGAGGAATGATAAACCAGCTCCTATGTGTGCTTATTGGTGCTGCAGTTTTTAGCCTATAAATAACTATGAGGATGAATCATCCACCAATAGTGTTTGTTTACAATACGTTTATAATGAGTGGGACCACCGTCTTTTAGATAAGTAAAATTTTCCATAATTTTCAGACCCATCTTTATGTAGTGTATTAGAACGTGTGATCTCTTTTCCAAGGAAACATTAGCTTTATCAAATAGTTTATTTTTATTACTTCCACAGTAGAATTTAATAACTTTTGTCCTTTGTAGGAGTTTTAAATGGGTTTAGAGATTATCTATTAAAACCTAAATTATTTCAAAACTTAAATCACGGTTTGTAACCATCATATTTAATTAAGTATTTTCATATGAAATTGAAACCTTACTTACAGTCGTAAAATTATGGAACGTGAAACATCAAAACAAAATCGAATAAAATATGTTTGTTTTATCTGAAACAGAATATGAATGCCTGACCCAGGTTTTCCAGTATTATTCTTGTCACATTTCTACGGAGATTGGATACCACCCTATTGTATAACGTGCGTGACTCATCCTACGTACTGCATCGACAATAACAGAAATAGAACCACTTAGTTCTTTTTCAAGTTTCTTTTTAATGTTACTTAGTACCCTCATAGTCAAGAAAATATGCATAGTAAAAGCCTTCTTCAATAAATAGAAAACCTTGAACCTAAACTTTAACATTAAAACAATATGCTGAAACCTTATTTTTAATCGTCTACAACGAAAATAATGCTTCTTTGATTGAGATAATATAAAGATGGATTTCGTTAATATTTCAGAAACCAGTTCCTCAAAAATAAAAAGATTTATAAATTATTTTTATTACAAAATACAGCTTTTTATCCGATGATATTTCCTTTCGACTAATTACAGCAAGTCATGTCGTTTGCCAAGAACCTCCTAGCGAATAGAAGAATGATGAATACCATTTCATGATGACTCATAGCTAATCGTTTGCCATCCATCACTGTTCGTGTAACTTATTTCTGTAGGCTTAAAATTGTGTATTTAACTTTTTTACTAATGCGCATTTGAATGCAAGAAAAGTTAAACCGCAAACAAAAATAAAAAAAACATAAGTAATGAATTTTGTATTTTACAAAAGAACCTAATACTCAAATATGTTAATCAAAGTCAGAGGCAAACAATTGCATAGAAGAATATATTATATCTTTCTTCTACAAACGCGAACACAAACAGAATAACAATAACTAAGGTCGTAGTAAGTACTGAGGAAGTTTGCTCCCGAAATAATCATTTTCCCTTTGCAGTCGTAAAACATGAAAGCGGTAAATTTCCACAAAAAAGGGAAATATGACACACATAAATATTCGCGCCTTCGGACGATGTTCCAACGCCTCAAAGAAATCTGATAAGGCTTATTTATTTTTTAGGAGAAATCCAAAACGGGCACTGCACTTACACGAAAATTGTTTTAAACTTTTCACGAATTTGATCTTTAACACAATGTCACAAAGGTTCTTTTGCGCGGGTATAAAAAGATATGGGTCGTAGTTGTATCGCGGTGATGAGAGAATGGAGGGCAATGGCCGGGTGTACCGCAAGGCCACGCGAGGCACACTGCCGTGCCGCCCGCCTCGGGAAAACAACTTTCCATGCAGCCTCCGCCCGCCCCTGCCGCCTAGTCGTCTGTTAAGCGTTCACCCTTTCAGACATTTTTTTACGATCTAGTACGTCCGCGTTTACTAACTTGTTTAAATATATATTTTTGAAAACATGTTAATAATAATTTCAACGCATTATTATAATATTGTAAATATTATATATAATATTGTATATCCTATCTTACTATTTAGTTCGCCAAATCAAATAACAATTTAAAATAAAACCTACATTTATTCGATAAAAAAGGAATCGGTAGAAGTTTAGTTGATTTTTTATCTCATTTTATCTGAAGGTAGAAAAAACAAGAAAAGCCCTCGTTCCGGTCACGTATAACTTCTATAACTCGAGCTGACAACTCAAAGCTAAGGATAACGTCCATTTGATTTTCCGAACTAAGTTCTTGAGATAAACTGCACTTTCAAACGAAAATTTTAAACTTTAAGCGGTCGAATATTTATCTTACTTGCAGACTGTTACCAAGTTGAAAGTCACGGTTTTGAGTAAATCTAAAGAATAAAGAGTATTTATTTACCGGTTATACTATACACAAAAAATGTTATAACCAATATACTAAAATATACTTATATAAAAAAAGTAATAAATCCAACAAAAGACAAAGACTTTAGCAATTAACAGAAGTACTTAACAAAAAACAACAAATAGAAGCAAGTTTTCGAAGTGGCTATCTAATCAAAGTAGTTAGAAAAGCTCATCCATTTTCACGGATCAGTACTTGTATAAATTACTGCAAGCAATGCACTTCGCACCCTCGCGCATAGCCGAGCTCCGGAGAAATGCACAAGCGGGGACCGGCCACCTTTTGTACTGCACTTTGATCAGATATATTTCTTGTTTTACAACATAAAGAAGGCAGTAAGACTGAGTCTGGTAAGAATAAGTGTATACTTTTATTATAAATTCAGGTTCTTCAAAGATATCAAAATTTTATGTTCTTTTACCCAAACTTTTATCTAGGCTTCGAACATATTAGTACAATTGATATTTTTATAACTCTACTTTGACTTTGAAGAAGATGTATTTAATACTTAAAATAAATAAGTGTTTACACTTTCACTTAAGCAATCATTTCAACATAGCGTTAACAAAACTAAGTGCTTACGTTTGAGGAAAAAGGGAAATATTTTTAATATAGTTATGTTATGGAGACCCATTTGGAGCAACATATTAAACATTTCATTTACGAAACTAGTAAAACCTTCTTTATAAGAAAAAAATACTTTTCTCAGAAGTATGTTGTAAATACCAATATTAATACTAATAACAACAATGATAGAAATAAAATCGATATTGCAAACAAGATATGGTGTTTCATTTATTACACCGCATAAGATGCTATTAAGGTCCTCGTCGGTTTCTGATCAAATAAGTTCTAATGCAAGCGAAATAGTAGGGCGCCACCCGCCCTACGACTTACCTCCGTACAGTCTTGGGGGGCTGTTACAAAAAGAACACAGTTAATCTTGAAATAGTTGAATATCTTTTATTATTGAAAATATACAAATGATTCAAAAGATTAGTTGAAAATGTGTTGTTAAGTCTTTTGCGCTGAGCTGGGATGAATTTGGGGTTGTATGTTCTGCAATCTATTCCCCACCCAAGTTCCAAACGTGGATGAGGAATATATTTATAGCCGTGAGTATATGTATGTATATATACAGTTTTAGGTCCAAATAGACTCACGAAGGATATTAAGATGAGGTTTTGAAATCAGTTTATTTCCTAAGCATTCAAGGTTTGTTGATCATTTTCTTCCGCGGCAGCTCCGCTCCATTACAATCTAGCGCCGCCACAATGCAAAGGTTATTAGGACAAGATGGTAAATAAAAGATAGAATCAAATAAGTTTTAATCGTCACTTTCCACTCACTTAAAAATTCCGAATATTATAGCAACCCAGTTAAAAAACCCATATAAGATTGGACATGATATTTTCAGATTAAGCGCGAAATTATGAAAAGGTACGTCCATTTCAAAACGTTAGTACGGCAAAAGTTTTGTGTACCATGATCATGATTCATGGATTTGCAATGCAACGAATGTAAGAAATATAGATCGGCCCGCGCCGCGTGGCGAGTGACGGTCATAAATTCCTTGGGTTTGATTAAGGCACCCACTGCAAACACCGACTCTATTGCATTCTCTGCAATAGCACCAATATATTGTTGCAGTGCAAAGGGTGCACATAAAAATATATTTTTTGTGTAAAACCGTCTTATCCACTCTTTAGAAATATTAAATCGAATACAGTTTGCTTTAATATAGTATTTATATGCGCACACAATACATACATAAATTATTTTGTCTCAGGGTAGGGATATATTGTCGATTGCCACTTTGCAATATTATTGTTCTACTTTTTATGCCAGCTTCTTCACAATTTGATTGTCTACATACATACGAGTATATTCACGGCCATGAATCACAAAAAGGGTAGCCAGATCTTCAGAGCTAGAAACTCCTCAGCAACATTTGGAAGTATTGGTCGTCTACTCTACCTTTGTACCTAAATATTTATTTGATCTTAATGTGTACGCAATTGACTCAAATTTGAAAATCAACGCTCCGTATTTTTTAATTGGTATCTAATGGAAGACTACGGAACATATATGGTATTATAATACAAAAACGTTTACTAATTGAATATAGATATTTCTAATGCAACTTCAAAATCAAAATCAGCCTGTACATAATACACCGTGGACACAATTGGCATCTATTTCCCCGATCATTCTTAAAAGAAGGGATCTTTTATTTCTTTTTCGTCACTAAGTGGTTCTCAAAGTATGGGTTATTTAAATTATCAAATTGTCGTCATCTCACTGTATTTTTAGTAGTAGTTTCATAGTAATCGTGTGATTAACGATAGTATTTCTGAAACAAGAATACTAAATAATTTGAATGTTTTTATTCATGAAAACCTCACGTGGGGATGATTACTAGAGATGCACCGAAATTCGTTAAACATTCGGTATTACCGAAGTTCGGCAGATTTACCGAAGTTCGTATTCGGCCGAATTTTGGTTGGATTTTGCAGGTTCAACCGAAGTTCGGCCGAAATTCGGTAGATAATAAATAAATAATAAAATGTACTAAAGATTAAATAAATAATCGCACAGCGACTCGAGTTTTGGTGTTTGTTTTAAATTTAAAGGAAACGCATTAATAAAATACATACATACATACATATACTCACGGCTATAAATCCCTAGAAGGGGTAGCCAGAGCTAAGGAATTAAAAAATCCTCAGCCACTTTTGGAAGTTGCGTGGGGAAAAGATGGTAAAATAAAGGTTGTTGGTGATGGGTCTCCAACCGCATCGCCCAAAAATCTCTTAAAAAGCCCCAATACCGTTAGTCGCCTCTTACGTACACCCACCGGAAGAAATGGGGTAGTGCTATTCTAAGCCGACACTACACAGCAATAATAATAAAATACTAAAACATAAAGCAACTTAACATAATTGTTGTTTTATAATATACATACATACATATACTCACGGCTATAAATCCCTTGAAGGGGTAGCCAGAGCTAGGGAATTAGAAATTCCTCAGCCGCTTTTGGAAGTTGCGAGGGGAAAAGATGGTGAAATAGAAGTTGTTAGTGACGGGTCTCCAACCGCATCGCCCAAAAATCCCACAAAAACACCAATACCGCTAGTCGCCTCTTACGTACACTCACCGAAGGAAATGGGGTAGTGCTATTCTAAACCGCAAAGCCGACACTACACAGCAAATAAAATATATGTTAAAAAAAAATACATATACAATTTTTATAATATATATTAAAAATATACTTTTATACATCAAATACTTAGCTTAAAAGTTGCCGTGTAGTGCAAGTTTAGAACATTACTACCCCTATCTACCCACGGGTGTCGTAAGAGGCGGCTAAGGGTGTGGGGCTTTTCAAAGTGGATTTTGGGTGATGCGGTTGGAGACCCATAACCAACGATACTTTATTTCTGAGTGAATTACGAATCTGTAGCTCTGAAGTTCTGGCTACCTCTTTTTGGGATTTATGGCAATGAGTATATGTATGTTTGTATTAAATGTACTTATCTTATATTTATTTCTGACTTATTTTAGGTCTTTATTTATCTAACAAAGTAACAACATACTGTCAAATACTTATAATTCTTCATTGATCAAAAACGCGCGAAATTTAACCGAACTTCGGCCGAAGTTCCTGAGATACAGGCTTTGCCTAGTTCAGGGGTGGACAAACCACTTACCCTAGAATAAGACATTACACTTAAGATCAAACTTTTGTAATATATATAAGAAACTTCTTGTCAATAAAGAATTGTTTTTATTATTCATACCGAACATTTTGCCGAATTCGACATTCGGCAGAACCCACTTTCGGTGCAACACTAATTATTACTAAAGCGCCCAGTACACAATGGCCCACGATGGACCACGCTTCGCAATTGGCAATTGTAGGCCACGATCAATTGGTGTTCACACAATGGCCCATTGCTCATTACTGCCTGGCAATCCACTTGCGAGGGACGTCGAAGTAATTATGGCTGCAGCTATTTATTTATTATTATGTATGTAATTTATTTTATTTATGTCGCTATTTATGTTATTTTTACGTCATATAGTGATTATCAATACATTTTGCAATAAAATATTCCAAAAAAAGTATAAGTATCTATGAGCGGCCGGTGACGAACTAAACAATGGCCCATTGTGGAAACACCACCGGCCATGCTACGCCACGATTCCTTTGAAGTGTGCCCGAAAAACCGACAACTTCGCCATTGCGCGCCATTGCGCGCCACGATCGGCAATTGTCCGCCATCATGCACCATTGCCCCCTGTACACAGTGGCGATGGCGAGCAGTGGGCCATCGTCCGCCATTGTGTACTGGCCGCTTAATAAATAAAGGAAAGAAAAATTTCGACACCGGCGGGGATAGAACCTGCGACTCAATACACAATATGTATGATGCGACACTGTAGCTCAATAGGCAGAGGGACGGGGGCGTGTACCCGAGGTCGCAGGTTCGATCCCCGTCGGTGTCGAAATTTTTCTTTCCTTTATTTATTAGTAATACTAAATAAGTTTCTGTGCCGTGTGTTCATTATAATTTTCTGTAATTTTTACTAAATAATGTTAAACATAAATATGAAATAATAATATTTTTAATTATTAAAATTATATTTACACAGTTAAATACAAAATGCAAAAGCATAAAATGTTACTCAGCTCTTAAACTATTGAAATTAAATAAAAAGGTCATTTTTAAATCTGTATGATTAACTGAAATAATGATTAAGTAAATTAAATAATACAAAACGCCAGCACACTAAACTTTCACTCAGATATTCGGTTGTTCATTTCATAATATTGCAAAAATAATGTATGAACGTGAATATGTTAAAAACCTTGTTTGAGTGTGGCTGAGTATCTTCTAATTTTAAATATTAAATTGTAAAACTACAGCCGTGAGCAGTATATGTATGTATAAAAAGTGACTAGTTATAAGAAATATACAAAAAAAACATTTATTTTTTATGAAATAATGATACCAAATCACATCCTGAATAAAATTGACTAAAGTTTGAGAAACATCGCCCCAATGCAGTGTGTGAATAAATACCAAAAGAAAGCGTGCTGCAGCCAATGAATCTTGGGCATAGAGTCTTTCTATGCAACAATGTTAGGGGTGTTTCTTCGGATGCGGTGAACTTTATATTGGAACGTTAGAAACACAGCTGTTACTGTGTTTCTAACAAATACACGTGTTTTTATTTTTGAAGGTCGCTAATGGAGTGGACAGAAATATGAATTTGGAGGATTGATGGACCTTTTTTTGCAAGATAATGCATAAGGGTATATTTTGATGTAAATATATTTTTATTGTGAACAAACTGCGGCGAAATATTTTTTTTTTTACTTACTGCGCCATAAACGGAGTGAATGAAGTACTTTGTACATTAATGTTCTGATATGCGCCTTAGTTTAGAAAGTTTAAGTTCTGAGGTTTACCTTTTTATATAATGCTGCCGTGCGAGGACCTTCATGAACAGGTAAATATATTTGTTAGTTTATATAACGACATGATAGTCCAGTGGGTAGAACACCCGCCCGAAAACAGAAGGGCGTGAGTTCCAATCCTGGGACGGGCCTACACCAATTTGTCTTTTCTAAAGTCATATGTGTGGTTAATTTATCATGGTTGTTAACGGTGAGGGAAAACATCGTGAGGAAACCCACATGGCTGAGTTGTACTTAGTCATGTGACAGTGAATTCGTACAAAACGGCGATAGGCCTGCCCCCTATCACGTGAGTACACTGTCCATGCAAAACGTGGGTACTCTGAACACCAGGTGACAAAGTCACGTGATGTTCAGAAGTATTAGTACCTCTGCCAACCCCTTCGGGGATATTCGGCGTGAACGTTTATGTTATGTTATGTTATGTAGTTTATATATAAGTATAATGGGGAACACTTGCGAAGTAAAAATATATCCTGATACCAGGTTATAAGCTGGTTATAATGCTCGACGATATAAAATAGACTAATCAAGACTTTTGGAACTTTTTATAGCTCTGACTAAAGCTTAAGAGTTTGTTTTCTATTGCAATTTAACAAAACACAATAGTAAGTAGTGTCGGCTTAGAATAGCACTACCCCATTTCTGTCCGTGGGTGATCGTAAGAGGCGACTAAGGGTATAGGAGGGGCTCTTAAATGATATATGGGCGATGTGGTTGGAGACCCATCACCAACATTATTTATTATTACCAGATTTTCCCCACTCAATTTCCAAAAGTGGCTAAGGAATTTCTTCTTCCAAAGCTCTGGCTACCCCTTTTAAGCATTTATAGCCGTGAGTTGATGTATGTATGTACAATATTAAGTAGCCTATTTATCAAGGAAGGATACAGACTAGATATCATTACTCTAAGACTATAAAGTCTCTTTTCTTTTCTTATTTCACAACTGTTAATAGAGTTTGGAATTAAAAACAAAACTGAGTGAAACTTACTCGTAATTTTATACAATCATCGCCTGACCGAGTTGTCCTTGTTAAAATTCGTTTAGCCTCTTCTGTTTATTGAATTATATTAAAAAAACGAGACCTACACCCTTCTACATTTCATCGAAACACACAATAAACCAGCGATCTAAAACAAAGTTGCGATGAGAACCCCTAATTGGCGCTGAAATAAACTTCATAGACTAACAATTCATGTGAAGCTGCATGAGTGCAACTGGGACCAGTGATATAGGACGGCGCGACACCGCGGGCTGCGGGGGGGGGGACTAGTACTCGTATATGTGAACTACAACGGAGGTTCGGTACAACAGTGGCAATTAGCATTCGACAGCGAAATGACAAGTGATCGGTATGAAACAATGCAGCCGCGCCGGTTTTTGATTCATAGGTTTTTTATTCATAGTTGAGTAGACTATCAAAGTTGTTGTAATAGGGCTGTGGTTCTTAGAACAAATTGTTGATAAAATGTTTCATTATATTCAATGTAAGAGGAGTTAAAAGAGGATGGGATGATTCTCACGCCGTTAGTTCCCATTGGGGTAGGCAGAGACTATCGATTGCCACTTTGCACGATCCTGGCAAACCTCTCTAGCTTCATTCACATCCATCAATCTTTTCATACATGCTCTTTTATTCTTCATACTTCGGACACCTGCCTTTTTGAGCACATTTTCTATTTGACCCAAATGTGTCCTCCGAGGTCGTCCTCTACTAACATTACCTTCCACATTGGGTCTATAGATCTCTTTCACCAATTTACTGTCATCCATCCTCTCTATATGCCCAAACCATCATTCCTTTTTGTATCTTTCTTACAATATCATCTTTTACACCACATCTTTCACGAATCACATCATTCCTCACACGATCACATAACCTAACTAATAAAAAGTTCAAGATAATTATCTTATTACCGTAGAAAAGCAATAATTTATTCACTTAAGAGTTGGAACGCAATGTTGTAGCACATATTTAACTAAAACGCGCTACAGTTAGTATAGCTACGAAATAAACGGCCTCTCAGGGAACATAAGCCTGTTTTGTATCCATGTAACTTTATCTTTCGGAAAATTTGAATTTGGATTAAGGGCCGCCCTCCTGAAAATCTCTGTAAAGTTTTGTTAAGTTAAGGGCAGTAAAATTAAGAGAAGCCTACTTCCCTTGAATACATTGTGAAGTCAAATAAGATGGTTCTGGCATGCTTCTTTAAATTTATGAAACAAGAGTACAATGCAAAAATTTAAGAACTTAGGCTGGTGCTTACTTTTAACTGACTATAAACGGAGGAGGAGGTTTTTCATTCGACGAATTTTTTTTTTTATATAATACTCAATCGTTAATTGCATTGAACAATGTGTATAACAGTTCTTATTTATAAATTAATTCATGGTTCTACATTGAAGACCCGGTGGGGCATACCAATTTCTTATATCTAAGTTATTTTACAATAAAACTAAAAAGGAGGATTATCTTGCTTGACCTGACATAATAGTCTTATGTTGATAAAAAATATATCTAGAAGTTAGTCGCATTTTAATTTAAAAACTAAATTTTAAGACAGAGGACGAGTGAGAATTCATTGATAATCGAACCATTAGAATGAAACTGAAGAACCAACTATAGAAAGAAACTGCTAGGTACTTATTTTAGTCTGCGGCACAGTTTCAGTGGGTGTTAATTTTATTAATGTACTTTAAGTAACATAGCCATTTTAGATGAGATCCACGCGTGCAACATACAATCTTACAAACGTTATAATTAAACTTATTCTCAGATTCGCAAAGAACATTTTTTGTTTCAGTTTGAAAATATCAACAGAAAAATCGGATAATGTACAAGTATCTATGATATAATCCAAATTATTACTATAGTTTGTGGAATCAAAACTAAACAAACCTCAAATACTATATGTAAGTAAAATAAAGTAAAACTAACTAATTTCCTGCGGTTCAAGGCTTTCAGTGTATCGTGACTAACTGAAGCGGAAAATTCGATTGTCGACCCCAACGTGTCCAAAAATACACTGGGACCATATTAGCCCAACCCTTTCACCGGAACCAATTCTGTAATCTAATGCTAGTGAATATATTTCAGTACTTAGAGATAATACTTAAGTGCCATTTCCTATTTTTGTCTATCGATATACTATTGTTCTCAAACCAGAACCAGCTTCGTAAATATTCTTTCGATGTTGAATACTAGCACAAAGGATGTGGAAAATGATCATAATTTGAAATTATTATAACCAGTGAGTGATGAAGAGTAACAACACATGAAGGATTAAATAGACTAAATTTAAGGGTTATGAGTTGAGTATCTGTACTATGATATATTGAACTAAATATCAAGTTAAATTAACACACATGTTAACATTTGATAAAATTATAAGCAATATTTGTAAGTATCGCCGTGTAGTGTCGGCTTAGAATAGCACTACCCCGTTTCTACCGATGGGTGTACGTAAGAGGCGACTATCGGTATTGGGGCTTTTACGGGATTTTTGGGCGATGCGGTTGGAGACCCATCATCAACAACCTTTACGTTACTATCTTTTCCCCACTCACTTTTCCAAAAGCGGCTGAAGAATTTCTAATTCCTTTAGCTCTGGCTACCCCGTCTAGGGATTTATAGCCGTGAGTGAGTGAGTATGCATATGTATGTATTTGTAAGTTAAGTAGAAATGGTTTCGATGTACTAAGATAACAGAAAAGATTCCCAACTATATTTTCCCAGGTGTTTAGCGCTATATCTATACTTATAATAAATCTGTATAGAGGTCAATTCTGTACAGGAAATATATTTTCAAAAAGTGATCAATACCTACTGATGCCAAAAATGCATTCAGTAAAATTTTTGTCTGTCTGTCTGTCTCTCTGTCGGTTTGTATGTTCCTTATGGAAACAAAAACTACTCGACGGATTTTTACGAAACTTGGCACAGTTATTCTTCATACTCCTGGGCAGGTTATAGTATACTTTTCAGCAGATTAGTGAAGGGGAATTTTGGGAAATTTTGGGAAAACGGGAGATGTTACTCCATTTTTTAAGCTTCCGTCGCGTGTGCAGCCTTAATGGTTAAACTTACATAGAAATTATGTATGACGGAAATATTCTTCATAATATTGTCTAAAAAATTTCCCGTAACAGGATATGTCTATCTTTTATGGTTGACTCACAATAACACATGTAACTCCTGATAGCTTAGCAGTTCAGAGCATTCTGATTATATTTGTTTACTCTTACGTTTATAATACTCTCATTCATCCCTAATTTAAAAAAGGTAACATTATTACCTAATCAATAAAAAAAGAACCATAGAAATCAGTAGAGAAACATTAAAATTATACATGAAATAAGCCATCGCGCCCGTGACCAAAACCAAATCGTTACTATTTACATATTACATACTAGATGACGTCAGTAATTGCATCCTACATCACGTAATGATTTCTTTTTTAGATTGTTATAAATACTTCATAGCGTTTTATTCAAAAATTTGCTAATAAACGGAAATACTGAACCGAACATAAAAGCGCATTCAAAATCACCAAACTACACTGTTCAGGGAGTGCTATAAATTTAATAAATTGAAAACATTGCGCTAATTTTCACAATGCTTGAGCAGTGACTGAAGAAAGAAACCTAAGATATTTAAAAAACAACGCTACCCTCGCGAAGCTGGGCCGATTCACTAGTAGTTAAATAAATCCATTGACATACAAAATCTTTAGTTTTATATTATAATCTTATATACTAGTAAAATGAAAAAAAGGGAAAGCTGATGGACTAGAGCAGAATAGGAGCGGTCGTTGTGGTGTTTTTCGGTAGTGTGTGTATATAGGCTAATATTGATGTTATTGTTCTATTTATAGGACTACTAACTTGGGTATATATTCAGAAACAAGATAGCGTTAATTAACTCGGATCACCTAAAGGTTATCCAACTATTTACCTTTACATATATCAAAGCTAAGTTAAACGATATATTTGTCGTATTCTCATTTCATACTAGTTTTATAAGTGACCGAAGCCCAGATGTCGCGGGGGTAGCGCAGTCCTCATGATAAATGATCGGGATCCCTTGGGAATATTGTATCTGAAAATAGAGGTCCAAACGGCCCGACTCGGCAAAGATAAGACGCTGTCTTTCGAATTAAGCGAAGCCATTTAAGAACTTTTATAGCTGTTTTAAAGGAGTTATTACTTCTTTTTCTCGTTTTGTTTGATTCTATTAAAATTAAAAGGTTACTTGAAGTCAGCTCAATTTCCAGTGCTCTTTCAATTTGCACATTTTGTTTTATTAGTAAATTTTCAGGTCGAAACCCTTTATTATATACGTCTATCTACTCGTAAAGGTAATAATGAAGAGTTAAGTGTTCTCTTACTCGTTGACCCGACTATAGCGCAATGAAAGTTAAGCGGAGTCTGAGAGAGTTACGCTGTACCGCATTAATAAAGGTAAGTGTGCTTTTGCCGACTAATGTGACGTCACGACACACCCTGAAAAACTTATCCTCATACAACTAAATTAAGCTGGTTATCCCAAATTCATCTTTACACCTGCGAGTATAAAACTGAAAATACTTTGTGACTTAACTAAATAGCATCTCGTTTATCGCTCCACAGAAAAGCGGCTGTATTACTGTTTGCATTCTCCACTTAAATATAAGCCCTAAAGGTAACTTATAAGGTTAGATTTAGCTTGATAAGATAACTTGATCGTTGAATAACTCGAGTTGGCTGGAACATTTTGTTAGTCTGCGGTACGCCTGAAAACTAGGAAAATGCTGAGCACGAGAAAAAGGGAAACTTTAATACATGCACCTGGGAAAACGAAAGTAGGCTTACCACTGGCAAGATTATCCGTAAAGTAAATTTGACTATTAGATGATTTTAAAGTTTTAAAAAATAGTTGGCTGTTACTTGCAAAATTATAATTTATTGACACATTACGAACGGCTTAAATCATTTTTATTTCTCAATATAGAATGAAATTTAGAATGTATGACAAACGATTTAAAAGAAAAAAAAATAAAAGAAAAGAAAATTTATTCGTTGCATACAAACTTACAACACTAAAAAGACAGAAACAAATAACAAGTACAGTAAAAAAACAAGATGAAAATTAAAAAGCGCTCGATTTCGCTAAATACCCTTCAACAAAGTGCAAAATATTGAGGTAAGGCAACTCTTAATTTAAAGCTACAATAATTTTGGTTTTTTATAGTATTTGTACTAAAAATATTATTATTGTAAGTATATAAGAGGGTTAATAAATTGCAACTTCTTGAAAAAAAAACTCATTTTTTAATATAGAAGCAGATTATTGCTTTAAAAAAAAACATTTATTTGCCAATACATGAGTATAAATGGTGGTGTATAAAATAAAGGCCTATGCATGTACTGCCAGTAAGGCGTGCAAATTTTTAAACATTAAAATTATTGATATTTTTTTTGACATATCTTAAAACTACTACAATAACATTGTCTGTCGTATTAAAAATAAAACAATAAAGTTAAAACATTATTAAAATTTTGTAAGGCAACACATGTCCAAATATTATCAATATTATTAAAATTATAATGTCATGAAAAAATAAAGAAAAGAAAAAAAAAGCCATAATTATTATATTATAAAGTAAATCAGGGCAACACATGTCAAAATATTATATAAACTTTATTACAATTTCAATGTCATAAAAAATAAAAAAAGGAAAAACATAGTTAAAATTTAAAAGTCAAATATTGCAATTTTTAATAAAGTCATCAATTGTATAGAAACAGTTGTCCAAAAGATAATTAAAAATGATAATTTTATATTTATTGTATGTCAGTAATTTTGTCTCATCTTTTACTAGATTATACAGCTTGATCGCCATTTCATAGCCGTTTCTCTGACAAATCGATAGACTTTATGTTGAATGAAAGTAATAGTAATATACAAATTGGTAGGTTCAAAAATAGCAATCTCATACCGGAAATATTTGACAAATTCTCTTTGGTAAAGGATCACCACAGTCCGTTATGATGTAATGATGACATCATAAAATGGGTGAAAATTTGAGATTATAGCCGTGAGGTAGAGATAGGAATATTTTTGTTTTTTTGGACATCTACGTAACATGACATTTGTTTTGATGATACAAGTGAGACAGTACATTTGATAACTATTAATTTGTGATGTAAAAATAAATAAAAATGATTATTTAATAACGCAATTACAGAACAGAAGTTAATAGGGGTTCCCAAACTACGCAGGCCTGCATTTTGGAAAACCAGTTGACAATTCTAGTTTAATTTACACTGTTATTAAAATTAAAATTGTGTTGATTGAAGTGAATCCTAGGTACCCTTCCCCGAGAAGAGGAGCTGGAAGATGTTTTTAGATTTTAAGTTTTAGGTATCTATTTTAATTATGTAAATAAGTGTTATACTTTTTTAATTTATATATATTTCTTTTTGTAGCTGATGATAACTAAGTAGATTTTAATTTAATTGATAGTAGCTTTTAGTAAAATATTATAAATATTAAAGTGAAAAAAAAAGTGATTAATTTTATTAGAAACTTTTCAATATGATTAAATTATAAAATAAAATACCTATTTATATGAAGAATAGTCGGGTCAGTAATGTAGGAATAAATATACGTTTGAAATGCGATACAAGTATAAGTACAGGGATGTAGAAACTCACAACATAAATAGAGTTTAAACGAGAGAATTAACGTACCACAATACACACTAATAGTTTTTGGGTCCCAATTAATTGGTTAACTTTATTGATTTATTTAAAAACTCTACATTAAAATTGCAACCGTGATAGCCCAGTGGGTAGAACACTCGGTTATCGTGCAAGCGACTAGTGTTCAAATCCTGGGTCGAGCCTACACCAATTTGTCTTTTCTAAAGACATATGTGTGGTTAATTTATCATGGTTGTTAACGGTGAGGGAAAACATCGTGAGGAAACCCACATGGCTGAGTTGTACTTAGTCAAGTGACAGTGTATTCGTACAAAACGGCGATAGGCCTGCCCCCTATCACGTGAGTACACTGTCCATGCAAAACGTGGGTACTCTGAACACCAGGTGACAAAGTCACGTGATGTTCAGAAGTATTAGTACCTCTGCCAACCCCTTCGGTGATATTCGGCGTGAACGTTTATGTTTATGTGATGTATGTTATTACATTAAAATCTACTCACCTAACTTGAAAATGGTGTGTGTACTCAATGTATTTGGCTATATTTTTTTATAATTATTTTTTACAAGTCTTCTTTGATTCGGTTGCCTGTGGTTGGGAGGAACCCACGTTTATTCTATTATTATTTCTTCTACGCATAATATGAAATTGTATAACCTAATAATCTGAAACATTTCGTCTCGGCAATATACCCATGTAATATCGGACAAACTTTAGACCAATACAACCAGGTCTGCCAAACAATAATTCCCTTTCCATTTACAATTTGAGATAGCATTACCAAGAATAGTACATTATCAATTAGTCTACGTACTTACCCTAAGAGTTTCATCGAAGGAGTAATGTTTGGTCGAGGCAGCTGCGCTCATTTCACTATTGCGGGAGCGCGAGCGCCGACCATGCCTGCAGCAAATGTTATTTTTTATATTATTTATTAGCATACATACGGTTTACATCCAAAATACCAAAACACTATCCTAACTTCTGTTTTTTATACTTATATTCCCGCAGTCGTTAAAGACTATAAAGAACATTGAAGCTTTTTAAGTGATTGATGGGCGATGCAGTTGGAAACCCATTTGACTACATTTTCCCAATTCAACTTCCAAAAGTGGATAAAGATCTCTGAAGCTGTGGCCGCCCTTTTTTGGATTTATAGCCGATAGTATATACTCATGAATGATTGACTTTTTGTAGTGGTTATATCAGTCAATCACTTCAAGTTTCAAATATCAAGAAGAAGAAAAATCTGTATATGTAACTATACTTCAATCCTTTAGGGGGTGAGTTCCAAAGAACCTTTTTAAGTGTGTACCAAGTTTCTATGTTCAAAAATGAGAATATCTTTAGTAAGTACGGATAGCAGTTTGGCGCTGCGGTGTCGGCCCGGTGCTGCCCCCTACACTGACGGCCGTTGGTAATGTGTGAGAGATCAGCCAACCAGTCATAGATGGCGGTACTAAATTAAAATCGAGATATGTGCTATTATTTACTAACTATGCATTCTAAGGCTTAAACAGAATGTTAATTTGTGCGTAAGTATAGCATAATATATCGATGGGAATATTAGTTTAAAAATAGTTAAAAAAAAAAGTTAGACATATTCTCAGACCTACCAAATGAATACGCAAAATTCAAATTAATATTCTTTCAATTATCTTTATTTATACATATTCGCATAGTTAAATGTGAAAAAGACGGAATAGTGCTTCTTATTATTTTAAACTAACACAAAAGCAAAAATAAATCGCAAAAAGATAGTGATCCCTGAGATTGGAACCTGGGTCATCCGTTCGATGAGTATTAACCAAACGGTATACCGCTACGCCACGAAGACGTTAGTGTTGACTTCAAATTTTTTGATAAGCTATATATCTAGTAGTCATACCATAGACAAACAATTAAATGGACATTTATTTTGATGAAAATGGATGAAACCCTTATTTATTCTAAAAAGACTATTGATGAAGAGTCTAATAAAGTCGTTGATGAAAAAATTAATCGTGTAAATATGGGGAGCCATATAAAAGTTATATTTTTTTATGCTGCTGTGGGAACCCTTGCGAAATCCGGGAAAAATACTATATGTTAGCCAGGTGTATAGGCTACATTCACACAAAATTTTAACGTGATGACCGGACATACAGATATACAGACAGACAGGCAGAAATTTTTTTTAAAAGCGGAAATTGGCTTCGGTATCGAAAATTAAACATATTCTACCAATTTTTAGTTTTTTTTCTTCATTGTACAGTTTTGACCTCAAAATGAGGCACATGTGGCTGAGGAGTTACTGGACCTAAAGTTCTGGCTACCCCTTGTTGGGATTTATGACTGTGAGTATATGTATGTTTGTACTTATCTATACTCTTATCTCACTCACGGATATACTGAATGCTGTAATAGTACGAAGAAAAAGATGTAGTCAGTAAGAAACAATTGACACACACACACACACACACACACACACACACAAACACACATACACACATACTAACGTACACATACATTTGAGGATGCAAAAGCATGCAATTGATTACAATCTTCACGTATTAAATTTAAGTTTTTCATTTAATATAATTAATATTAACTTATAGTTCTCTCTTTTGGAGAACTTGTGCAATAGCCAACCAATACTTTTAGTTTATAAACATATTTTTTAAGAAGCTGAAATGATTGTGAGACAACTTTATGGGTTGAGCAAAATACTTATCCTAAGTTTACAGGGCTTTGCCCTTTTATTAGGCAGTATGAAACTCAATTTGTTGTACCTTTTTTCAATAAAGATTGTAATGTACATTTTGTATTATGTATGTAAGATGTGGAACAGTTCATGATGTTTGACTTACCTTTTTATCAGACACTTATTCTGAAAAGGATTTAGGGAATTTAATTTAAACCACGTTTTACACACATATTTTTATTATTATTTCACACTATGTAATACACATTTAAATTGCACGACACATTTTGAACACACACACCATTTTCACTACACTGCCGTTATTTTTATTCACAATATAGATATTAGTAGAACATTCTCAATCTCAACTCATTTATCTTTTAGCCTATGTCCAATCGCTTCCAGATTTTTCTCGAAAATAATTATTTTGACAATATTGTTTGCTGTCAGATAATTATTTCTTAATTTCAAAATTGGCTGAGAGCCATTAGTTTTCTGCAAGAAGGCTGCTAGTGTTAGGTTGTAGACTTACAACTTACTTAATTTAATTTTCTAAATTTTTGTTAAATTTTAATATGAATGTATTGTTCAATATTGTAAGTGGATAGATTAATGTTCTTAATTTATCGTTTTTCCTAATTTGTTTTCTAATATATAATTCTAAATCATTCAAAATCCCTCCTTGTAATTAAGACTACTTTCTTTGATACCTCCTTTAAGGAATATTTGTTATTTCAAAATTTTAAATTTGTCATGCTTGTTCGCAGATGTTGGTATATATTCAGCTCCTGGGGCGATGGGTGGAATCATTCGGAAACAAGATTGGAATTGGACACTAAAGACCCATTACCGAAGTCGATATTGATCATTATTTTTGGAAGAAATTGAAAGAACGGGAGATATTCTGGACTGATTTTATTCATACCCGTTTGGAAAAGCAGCCCCTTATTCTCGAGCTGCCCCCCTTTTCTTCGAAGTAAGCTTCACGGAGCCGCAGCCCCTTTCTTCAGCTGCCTTTATCGACGGGCTGCCTGGAGTCGCAGCCCCTTTGTCTTCGAGCTGCATTCACCGACGGCCTATCCGGAGTCGCAACCAAGTTGGAATCACAACCCTCACTGTTGAGCCACCCATCGCAGCAGGAGCTGGTTTTAAAAGCTGAGTGCTTTTATATAATAATTTTGTTAAGTTAGGGGATTATTTTATTAGGAGTGTTTTTTAGTGTATTTTTTTTTATTATTAAATATTGTTGTGATATATATATCTTTCATTTATTATCTAACCTTCCGTTTCCTTCTTTTTTTTTTCCTTTAGTTATTTCTGGCTTCTGGGTACAGCATCCCAGGAGTTAGAAATAACGTTACAAATTGGCGCCCAACAAAAAAATATATATCACAACAATTCTCTACTAAATTCTAAATTATACTTGCACAAGTAGGATTCTTTTGGATTTCGGTTTCGGCACATTTCTTTCCGTTTTTCACGTGTTTTCTTTTTCTATTATATATATACTTATTGTTATGATGGCGAGGACTATTAATTTTAATTTATTGAATAAGGCCGAATTGGAATATGAAGTTAGGATTAGGATGGCTACACCTGGCTCTACACTAGCAGACCTTCGTCAGCAGATATCCACTTTGGCTGTAGAGTTCCCTTCTAATAATATTATCGATTCAATTTTACCCATAGGTGACGACTTAGATGAAGTTCAATCCACTTTATCTTACTTAGAAAAGAAATTAGCAAATATTGAGAACACTTCTAGCGCTTATTTAAAAAAGCTAGAATCTTTTATTAATCATTTACATTTCAGGATTAGTAGAATAGACATCGACATTGACCCTTCATATACAGAAACATATAATAACATCAAACATTTATTTTACTCTTTAGAAAAACGTTTTGATGACTATACTTTTCAGCCTGCGACCGAACTTTTATCCAACATTCAGGTTTCCCCTCGTTTGGAAGTTCCTCCTAGTTCTGGAAGATTACCAGCTGAAGTTTTGCCCGTAGCTTCTACAGCTACTGATCCTATTGTCTCTCCTTTTGCTTCTTCTTCCCATTCTGGTGACATTTTATCCTGTGCTAAGGAAATTAAAAAGTTCACCTATAATGGTCTCTCCTGTCCTAGATCGTATATCCAAAAGGTAGAGGAGTTTTGTTTATCGAGAGGTGTTGATAAATCTTTTCTCTCCAATTTAGGTTATGAACTGTTTTCTGATAATGCTTTGCATTGGTTTCGATTAAAGAAAAATTTAAATCCCAATATTTCTTGGAGTGAACTCAGTGTCTCATTAGTTAATGATTTTGGAGAATATGATTACGATTATAAATTATTATCTTCGATTAGAGCTAGAACTCAGGGTCGTGATGAAAATATTATTGTTTACGTTTCCATTATGTTTGGCATGTTTAATCGTTTGTCTGCACCACTTTCGGAGCAAGAAAAGCTCCAGATTCTGTTACGTAATATCAAACCTTGTTATTCAGTTGTTGTAATGTTGAAAAATATTAACTCTATAGATGAATTAATTTCTTCTTGCCAAAAATATGAATCTTATATGGACAGGGATCACAATTTTCAGGAACCAATACCTGACAATAGCAAAATAGGCTCAGAATTTAATTACAAACCCATCAAGTCTTCTTCTTCTTCATCGAGTCAACAGTCCTCAAATACTAATCGCCGTGTTACTTCTCATTCCAATAGTTCTTCTTCAAGTCAGTATTGTCCACGTTGTAAGGTTAATGGTCATACTCTTCGTTCTTGTAAGGAACCTAAAGATCCCATTTGTTTTAAGTGTGGTAATAAAGGTTTTAAGGTGAACAACTGTCCTAATTGTAGTTATGCTTTGAACAAACAAAAAAAACTAATTTCGGACTTGGATACTAATAAATTTAACGTTGATGAATGGAACGATTGGCTTTCTACTATTAAGCTATTCTTCGGTTCATATAGAACTCATTCTATTGCTTTCTCAGAAGAAAAAGACTACAATCGTCCTTTCATTAACTTTTCTGTAGGTGGTTTATCTTTTTCTGGTCTTTTAGATAGTGGTAGTTCTATCACTATTCTAGGTAATAATTCTCATTTAAAATTTATCAGATTAGGCTACACTTTGTCCAAGTCCAATCCTATTTTTGTAGCCACAGCAAGTAATCAAAAACTTGAATCTTTTGGTTATATGGATATTCCTATTTCTTTTAATAATTTGACTTATGTAATAAGAGCTTATGTCTTTCCTAATATTCTTACTTCTATTATTCTTGGTGTCGATTTTTGGAGAAAGTTTCAACTTGTTCCTAAAGTCTTATTTCAGTATTTTAACGAACCCTTAGTCGTTAATACTGTCTCTCATGATAAGTCTATTCTTCCTTTTGAGAATCTTTCTTCAGATCAACAACTCATAGCGAGTAATATAATAGAAAAATTTAAGGATATATCTTTTGAAAGGAAAGGCAAATTAGGTCGTACAACTTTAATTTCTCACAAGATTGATACTGGTAACTCTCCTCCCATCAAACAACGTTGTTATCGTCTTTCACCTGAAAAGCAAAAGGCACTTATTAATGAGGTGGATAAGATGTTACAATGGGATGTGATTGAACCGTGTGAAAGTCCTTGGTTATCCCCAGTGTTGATTACTCCTAAGAAAAATGGAGAATGGCGTTTTTGTGTTGATAGTAGGAAACTTAATTCTGTTACTCGTCGTGACGCTTATAGTCTACCTTTTATCAGTGAAATTTTAGATAGTCTTAGACAGGCTAAATTTCTTTCTAGCATTGACATAGCTAAAGCATTTTGGGAAATCCCGTTAGATGGCGCTGATCGTGACAAGACCGCATTTTATGCCCCTGGTCGTGGAATGTTCAGATTTACGGTAATGCCATTTGGTTTAACCAATGCTCCTGCTACTCAACAAAGATTGATGGATATTCTGTTTAATCCAGAGTTCGAGAACAAGGTTTTTTGTTATTTGGATGACATAATCGTAATTAGTCAAACTTTTGAAGAACACATAGCCTTACTTTGTAAAGTTCTCGAAAAATTGACTTATGCAAATCTTACCATTAATTTTGAGAAAAGTAAATTCTTTAAAAATGAACTTAAGTATTTAGGTTACATCGTGGATGAGCATGGTCTTCGCGCTGATCCTGAAAAAATTAAAGCTATTTTAGATTTCCCAGTCCCCACATCAAAAAGAGAAGTTCGTAGGTTTTTAGGTACTTGTAGTTGGTTTCGTAGATTTATTCCTAATTTTAGCACTATAGCAGCTCCTTTGAATAAACTCACGTCTTCGGGCAAAAATGCTCCTAAATTCATTTGGACTTCTGAAGCAGATTCAGCTTTTCTTACTTTGAAAAACCATTTGGTTACTACTCCTATTTTAGCTTGTCCAGATTTCAGTCTCCCGTTTGCAGTGCATTGTGATGCATCAAACACTGGAATTGGTGCAATGTTAACTCAAATGAAAGATGACAGAGAAGTGGTTATTGCCTATATGAGTCGTTCTCTTAATAAGCATGAAAGGAATTATTCTACTACAGAAAGAGAAACTTTGGCGGTAATCACTGCTCTGGAGCATTGGCGTTGTTATTTGGACAATGGCAAACAATTTGTTGTTTATACAGATCATTCTGCTCTTAAATGGTTTCTTAATTTGTCTAATCCAACTGGTAGGTTAGCTCGTTGGTCACTTCGATTATCAACATTTAATTTTGTTTTAAAACATAAGAAAGGCAAAGAAAACGTAGTACCTGACTTACTCTCTCGATCTAAGGATACTCCGGCCAATGTTAATTATCTTCTTAATGTGGCACCTGTTGCCAACGTTCCTCAACATTTTCAGTTAGCTGTTGAGAAATACAATAAACTTTATTTAGGCTGTCAGAATAATCCTGAACAATATCCCAACTATTGTATAAAGGACAACCATCTTCTTCGTTGTTGTATTGATCCTAATTCCATTAATGAGGATTTCATTTGGAAAATTGTTCCACCTCCTAGAGAAAGGAAGTTACTTATTGATTCCGCTCACGGTTCTCCTAGTAGTCCACACTTAGGTATTTTTAAAACATTTAAGAAGTTAAGTCTTACATATTATTGGTCAGGAATGTTTAGAGATATTGCTAATTTTATTGGTGATTGTGAAAAATGTCTTGCTTACAAACATTCAAACCATTCCCCATATGGTATTATGGGTAAGCCAAAAATTTGTTCGAGACCGTTCCAAACTGTGTCGCTAGATTTAATCGGACCTCTTCCTATGTCTCGTCGTCGTAATCAATTTATTTTAGTTGTTAATTGTTTATTTACAAAATACTCTCTTCTTTTTCCTTTAAAAAGGTCTACTTCAGCTAATATTATTTCCAACCTTGAAAACTATGTATTTCTAGTACATGGTGTTCCTCAAACCATTATTATGGATAATGGTTCACATTTTCAAAGCCATGAATTTCAAAGGTTGTTAGAAAAATATAAGATACCTTTTATATCTTATATTCCACGCTACTGTCCCCAAATCAACCCTACAGAAAGGTATAACAAAACTATCATTACAGCCCTTGCATCTCTAGTAGAAAATGACCATAGATCTTGGGATATTCATTTACCTATGGTACAAGCCGCTTTAAATAACACTGTTAATTCTGTAACTGGTTATAGCCCTTCATTTTTAGTCTATGGTCGTGAAATAGTTACATGTGGTTCTTCTTATACTCAATTTAATAATTTAGATGAGTTAGTTTTTCTGCCTAGGGACATATATGCTCAAAACATTGGTTACCTTTCCTCTTGTTTTGATAAAGTTCAATGGGCTCTTCATATTGCTCATGAAAAGAATTCAACTCATTACAACCGTCGTCGATCTCCTAAGGAATTTAATGTAGGTGATACTGTTTGGCGTAGGAATTATGTTCAGAGTAATGCTGGCAATTACTTTAGCTCCAAACTTGCTCCCAAATACCTGAAATGTAAAGTAATTGAAAAGTTTTCCCCTTTGGTATACCTCTTAGAAGACCCAAATGGTTCTAGAGGTAAATGGCATATCAAAGACATAAAAGTTTAAGATTTTTAATTTTCTTTTTGCATATAATATTTCTTTATTTTATTTAATGATTACCATTATGTCATCATCTTTATTTATTCTTGAGTTTTGGTTGTGTCAAGATGTTTTAATTTAATAATGTTTCGTTATATTATGTTAATGTGTTAACAATTTCGTGTAAGGTTTATTTATCACCTTACTCTACTTAATGTACAATTAAGTAATTTCAATGCTCTTTAAGGTTTTAACACCACTCTTAAGGTGTTACCTTTTTATGTAACAATTCTATAATTCCAATGTTACTTGACATTGTTGTTTTAAGGTTTTAACACCACTTCAAAGGTGTTATTTTTTTCTTAAGCTTTGAAGCTTAGTGTTGTACATAAGTTATGTTACTTAGGGATTTCTTAGAATGAGCGGCTGACAACTCTTTAAAAAAGCCTAATCGTCATTAATAGGTTGAGTCCTATGAAGAGTACTTGTCATTGAATGTGAACAGTACTCACGTTTGTAAGAATGAAGTATGAAAGTTTTTCTATTTGAATGTGTGGATTTCAACCTAATTAAAAAAAAAATCTTTAAATTTTTTTTTTTCCGGGGGAAAGGGGAATGTATGTAATGTACATTTTGTATTATGTATGTAAGATGTGGAACAGTTCATGATGTTTGACTTACCTTTTTATCAGACACTTATTCTGAAAAGGATTTAGGGAATTTAATTTAAACCACGTTTTACACACATATTTTTATTATTATTTCACACTATGTAATACACATTTAAATTGCACGACACATTTTGAACACACACACCATTTTCACTACACTGCCGTTATTTTTATTCACAATATAGATATTAGTAGAACATTCTCAATCTCAACTCATTTATCTTTTAGCCTATGTCCAATCGCTTCCAGATTTTTCTCGAAAATAATTATTTTGACAATATTGTTTGCTGTCAGATAATTATTTCTTAATTTCAAAATTGGCTGAGAGCCATTAGTTTTCTGCAAGAAGGCTGCTAGTGTTAGGTTGTAGACTTACAACTTACTTAATTTAATTTTCTAAATTTTTGTTAAATTTTAATATGAATGTATTGTTCAATATTGTAAGTGGATAGATTAATGTTCTTAATTTATCGTTTTTCCTAATTTGTTTTCTAATATATAATTCTAAATCATTCAAAATCCCTCCTTGTAATTAAGACTACTTTCTTTGATACCTCCTTTAAGGAATATTTGTTATTTCAAAATTTTAAATTTGTCATGCTTGTTCGCAGATGTTGGTATATATTCAGCTCCTGGGGCGATGGGTGGAATCATTCGGAAACAAGATTGGAATTGGACACTAAAGACCCATTACCGAAGTCGATATTGATCATTATTTTTGGAAGAAATTGAAAGAACGGGAGATATTCTGGACTGATTTTATTCATACCCGTTTGGAAAAGCAGCCCCTTATTCTCGAGCTGCCCCCCTTTTCTTCGAAGTAAGCTTCACGGAGCCGCAGCCCCTTTCTTCAGCTGCCTTTATCGACGGGCTGCCTGGAGTCGCAGCCCCTTTGTCTTCGAGCTGCATTCACCGACGGCCTATCCGGAGTCGCAACCAAGTTGGAATCACAACCCTCACTGTTGAGCCACCCATCGCAGCAGGAGCTGGTTTTAAAAGCTGAGTGCTTTTATATAATAATTTTGTTAAGTTAGGGGATTATTTTATTAGGAGTGTTTTTTAGTGTATTTTTTTTTTATTATTAAATATTGTTGTGATATATATATCTTTCATTTATTATCTAACCTTCCGTTTCCTTCTTTTTTTTTTTCCTTTAGTTATTTCTGGCTTCTGGGTACAGCATCCCAGGAGTTAGAAATAACGTTACAAGATATATTATTATTATTCTCCATAGTCCATACATGTTCTTACTGCCATACAGTCAACACATTTATTTACTCAAACTTAATTAATTTGGTAAGGTATCAATGATAGTTAATTCTAATATTAGTACCGAATACCAAAAATTAAAGATGAAATTTTCCATTTCAGGCACTGAAGGAAGGCAGGAAGTGAAGCGGTCATTAAGGTCTTTCAGGATACCGTTGTCAATGCAATAGACCCGTTAAAGTAAGGAAGCGGTTTTCCTTCGCCACAACGCACCTTGGCTTTCTCCCCAGCTCAGGAAAATATTTTAGATGCACAGCAGTATCAAGACAGCATCCTTCAAGTATCCTAGCATTAGATCCGATGTACTTTGCAAATTAATCAAGGGAAAAAAAGCCCTTCAAGGGTAGTGTTAGTTATATTATGTAACCGATGTATAGGTTTATAGGCTATTTTGGCGCAATGGATTTTATATCGGAGACAGATCGGTGCTATCTTATCTTGGCACTGATCTGATGGATTGTAAAACGTAAAAATCTTCGTCAATGGCTTTCTGCTTAACAGGGTTCAATGGCAAATTTAGCGAATATCTTAAAAAAATATAGTTAAACATTCAATGTAAGTTCACTTTCATAGCTTCAGTTGAGTCAGTAGGTTCCTACAAATTTAGAAATTTCATAGCGTGTGCGTGTGTTCTTATATTACAAAGTCAACTGCATGACATTGACATATAAGAAATTAAACAAAAGAAAGAAACCAGAAGTGCGAAAACATATTCAAATTAACTCCTCAACCATAAATAAAACGAACTCGTACAATTCTAAGTAAAATTAAATTCGGTGCAAAGTTATTCCAAAGAAGTGTTGAAAAAGCGGAGAGTGGTTGAAAATTATTTAACAGCATGGTCCAGATGTTGTGCTGAAGTCTGCTCTCATGAATAATTAAAACCAGGGACAGCCGCGATAACTCACTCGACCTCGCCTGAGACCTGTGGTGACTTTTTGCGAATTCATTTGTTTGATTTACCAATATTTACTGGTTTTAGATAGATGTGGAAGTAGTGATTGCGAATTTTACTTTTAGTGTTAGCACCAGACGAGTTTATTGTCATTAGAACGCCAGAGTTTCTATTGAAACACTTAAGTCCTGGAGTGAAACCCTGAGATAAGTATAGATAAGCCACAATTTGGTTTTGTTAAAACCTTACTGTTCCTAAAATTTAGTATATAATTCTCCCTGCCAACGTTTTCAGTGTTTGCTGAGATGATTGACTATATATTTTTTTCTGTATAATTTTGGATTGTATAGTTTGATATGACGGACCTTTGTAGAAGGAGGACGTAAGGTGTATATAGACAGGTTTTACAGGTACCAAATTAATATTAAATAAGCATTGTTTGTTTGATAAAATAATAGAATTAATAAAAAAAATACTAGTGGTCAACACTGTATATGCGTTTATGAATGATATTGAAGAAAACTACCATTTCAAATATATCATTGGCCTAGAACATCACCGTACCTCCGTAGGTAACATATAAAACACCAAGGTTACAAAAAAAATAGTAAGAGTGGTAAGAATGTTATTTAACAAGCCACTCTTTGCTCATCTGAACCTTCTTGCAAAATCTCAAAGTCTTTATAATATGTTATCCTACAATTCAGACAAACGTTCCACGATTAAATTAAATTTTAAATGTAGAGGTGAATTAGTATTTAAAGAACATACATACATACACTGACGGCTATAAAGCCCTAGAAGGGGTAGCCAGTGCTAAGGAATCAGAAATTCCTCAGCCACTTTAGAAAGTTGCATGGGGAAAAGATGGTGAAATAAAGGTTGTTGGTGATAGGTCTTCAACCGCATCGCCCAAAAATCCCTCAAAAGCCCCAATACCGTTAGTCGCCTTTTACGTACACCAACCAGAAGAAATGGGGTAGTGCTATTCTAAGCCGACACTACACATCTTCTAAGCCGACACTACACAGCTATTTAAAGAAGTTGCCTTTAAATAAGAAATATATAAACTAAATCAGTGAGTTGTAAAAACACTGAAAAGGCATACTGAAATTAAATTAAATAAAAGATTATATGTATTACGGTCATGACCGTAAGATTTGGTTGTTTTAGTTTTAGGTAACAGAAGTTACAGTCGTTGGTATTCAACTGTACATTTACGGGGAGAATGTTAGGTTTAAGACAATGTGTAGTGAGACTAAACCGTTTCGTGGCTATCTAATCTACTTGTTATGTTAAAACTTCAAACAGTTACAACTTGTTTTATAACTCAAACTTTACTATCGTCTGCTTAAAGTACTTACTGTACACAGCTGGTAAAAAAATTATGTGCAGTTCTTCGTGTTATTTTTTTTCCTAACTTTAAAAAAACTAATAATTTCAAATAGTTTTCAAATGAAAACAGATTTCTGTTCTTTTAAAATATTATTTAAATGGTAAGTAATAAAAAGTTTGTCACCTACTTTGGGTACGAAAGCGCTTTGTTGCCAAAAACTCCACAGCTTCCATTTTTTTATAATCATAAATCAGCACCTCTTAGATTATTTGTTGTTTAAGTTAAGTTTTTTTTCGATAACTGTTTTGTAACAAAAATAAATTGTTTTCAGAATATTTATAAAATATTATACATTTCACCATCAGAGATGTGCTTATTTTGAACAGTTCTTTAATAAATTTAATTTCAAACACATTATTTCAAACTGACTAACGATGGGCATTTCTAACACATTACCGACATTTCCGAATAGCATTAAAGTAATTAACATAAGAACGCTTTCAGACCATACGTATATTAAAATCACGTACGTACGCTTGTTTTACTGGTGTTACGCCCATATATATTTTTTATAGACAGTATACCAGTATACTCTCTCTTTAGCAATAAGCCGATAGCTCATGATTAAGTATATAACCTAGGCTATCTAGATTTCCTTCCGACGTTATCTGTAACTAATATTTACGATTTTGGTATAAAGACAAACAGTTATCTATACTTTCAATACTATTATATAGATTAGCACTACCCGATTTTATCGCACGGGTGGCATTCGAAATGACTAAGGATATGGTACTCTTAAAAAGTTGTTAGCCGATGTGGTTGGAGATTCATCACTAAAACTTTTTAATTAAAAATAATAAAATAAAATAATCATTTATTTCAAAGTTAAAAGATAAAACTTTGTATTTTGAACGTCAAATTGTAACTCGTCATCAAATGCCTCTTATATGCCGACGATCAAGTGCTAATTTCATCATCGGTGGAAGAGTTGCAAGAGATGATGAATATTGCATGTGCGTCTTTTGAAAAAAAAGGGAATGAGGGTGAATGTGGATAAAACAAAAACTATGGTTTTTGAGAAAGAGGAGAATATGACCGAATGCGTGATTGAAATTAATGGTAAGAAAGTGGAACAAGTGAAAGAGTTTGTATATCTGGGACATTTGTTTACTAGGGATGGAAAATGTGATGAAGACATTGAAAGAAGAGTGAAAAAGGGTAATGCGATCAATGGAGCTTTGAATAGTCTCATGTCTAGTCAGTCGGTGTCCAAAAAGGCCCGAATGGCAGTGCATGATGCTGTTCTGGTTTCTACGCTTATGTATGGTAGTGAATGTTGGATGTGGCAGAAGAAGCATGAGAGCCGAGTGAATGCAGTAGAGATGAGGTCCCCTAGAAAAGTTTGTAATTTAAGGTTATGTAATCGTGTGAGAAATGACGCGATTCGTGAAAGCTACGGCGTGAAAGATGATATTGTAAAAAAGATAGAAAAAGGAATGTTGAGATGGTTTGGGCACACAGAGAGGATAAATGACAGTAAATTGGTGCAAGAGATATATAGAGCCAATGTGGAAGGTAATGTTAGTAGAGGACGACCATGGAGGACACACCTGGACCAAATAGAGTGTGTGGTCAAAACGGCCGGCGTCCGAAGTATGAAGAATAAAAGAGCATGTATGAAAAGATTGATGGATGTAAACGAAGCTAGAGAGGTTTGCCAGGATCGTACAACGTGGCGATCAATAGTCTCTGGAATCCCAATGGAAAATAATGGCGTGAGTATATGTATGTATGTTAATTGTAACTTAATACTAAGTTTTCTTCGGCATTTTTATTTTTAGCGTTACTATTTATTTTAACTATTTGCCGTGTAGTGTCGGTTTAGAATAACACTACCCCATTTCTACCCGTCGTCGGTGATTGTTAAAAGCGACTAAGGGTATAGGGGTTTTTTAAGTGATTTTGGGGCGATGTGGTTGGAGACCCGTCACCAAAAACATTTGTTATTACTATCTTTTCCCCAGTCAACTCCCAAAAGTGGCTGAGGAATTTCTCATTCCAAAGCTCTGGCTACCCCGTTAAAGGATTTATAGCCGTGAGTATATGTATGTATGTTGTATTTATTTTAAGCATCTCACTAATCAAACTCCAAAAGTGGCTAAAAAATTTATAATTCCAAGGCTCCGGGTGCACTGTTTTGGGATCTATAGCCATGAGTATATAAAGAGGAATTTATTTGTCTGTCTATAATAGGTAAACTCTGAAACAGCAAGAATAATTTAAAACACTATTACAAGTAGAGCTACAACCCTCAGGAACAAATGTCACAGGATTTAAGCAATGAGCGTGCAACACTTATAATTATAACCCATGCACAGCCGGATTGAATCACTTGTGGGTTGGCAAAGTATAATAAACAACGGATAATTAACTATTATGCATGTCAAATGAAATACAATAGTGACTTATTGTAAAATTCCTCCGCATTAATGTTTGATTTTTAGCCTAGGAAGCCTTATTCGATATAAACAAAGCGTTTCCCAATGGAATATCTATTTAAGTTCCTCAACAATACCACAGCTATTAGTAAGCATTAAGGCTATAAAGGCGTTATCCCGATATCGGATAGAGGCTGTAGGGGGTCGGTGGCAGGCATCGATCGGGCGAGTTCCTCGACTTACGTATTCGACACACGAAACTGCAGGCCTAACGCGCCGTTGCCATGACAACTAGCGCTATTTCCGCTGCCTGAAAGTTTCATAACTTTTCAAATAAAAAAATGACTAGATCATTTCGCTCTAAGAATATAGCTAGTTTTATATATTACAACGTAACAAGAATATTTCTAGGTAAATTTCGTTGGAACTTCAGCTTTACATAGAATGAGCCAATAATGTATCCTGCAATAAAAAAAAACAATATAAGAGACTCAAAGGAATCGTTCGATAATACAGCAAATAGTTTAAATTTACGAAACTGTTTACGGGATTCTGATTTAATTTTTCTGTCATTACAATAGAGTGTAAACAACGTATTAAGTCCCATCCCTCAACCTGATCAGCGATATTTTGATATTATTTTCAGGACCAATCTCGTCAGCTATCAAGTATCATATGATATATAGGAATGCTTATAGCCAAAACTACACAATCAAAGATTTCTTATTGCATTTTGTTGTGATTGAAAGTTTGATTCGCTGAACTTTATGTTCGTCGTTGAAAAAATAACAGGATTTTCCACCAAAGAAACTACATGATAGTAACGAACTACTAGCTAGAGTCTAGCCTAACATTCGTAAATTGAATTCATACTGACGAAGGAATATTCATCTTAATAAAGCGAAATTTCATCTCAAATGCAGGATTGCAAATCAGCTAATGGAAACATATTAGTCTAGTCCGACAATTGCTTACTGTAGACAGCGGTGTGCGCCATTTCTTAATGAGTACCATTATACTGGCAAAATAAATGTTAAATGCTCGATTGAATTTTAATAAGAATTTCTTTATTGGAAGCCCAGTCGGAAAGAACGTGCGCTATTGAGTGATGATTTTATCGCAATTTTTATAAATACATACGTATACTCACGGCTATGAATCCCTAGAAGGGGTAGCCACAGCTAAGAAATTAGAAATTCCTCAGCCACTTTTGGAAAGTTGAGTGGGGAAAAGATGGTAAAATAAAGGTTTTTGGTGATGGATCCCCAACCGCATCGCCAAAAATCCCTTAAGCCCCAATTCCGTTAGTTGCCTCTAACGTACAACCACCGGAAGATATGGGGTAGTGCTATTCTAAGCCGACACTACACAGCACACAATTTTTATAAATATTTTATCTTATCAAAGACACTTGCAAAATCCCCCTGTAAATTTTTATGTATGATGGTGAAATACGTTAAAATAATTTCTACGTTATTTATTTTACATTAAACATACATATACATAATACTCACGGCCATAAATCCCAAAAAGGGGTAGCCAGAGTATCAGAACTGGAAACTCCTCAGCCACATTTGGAAGTCAATGGCGGACGAGATGGTAGAAATAAAGTATCGTTGGTGATGGGTTTCCAACCGCATCGCCCAAAAACCACTTAAAAAGCCCCGTACCCTTAGTCGCCGTTTACAAAACCCATGGGTAGAAAGGGGCTACACGGCTAAATTACATAAAACATATTGTTGATAATCGTGTCACTAAACTTTGTATTTAATACAGACACTATTAATCGTTTAAACTCGAAGAAACTATTTTTAAAATGTATTTTAACACACACCAACATACATACCAACATTATACTCAACATAAGTATATATTATACATTAAGTACATATAGTATTGCAAAATTAGTTTTTTATACCTTTCTACAATAATACGACATTCAGCTGAAGTGTATGCCTATTCGTCTTCACTCACATCGTTTATTTTATTAGCTCATAAGATCTGTTTGTTTTACTGTAATTTGGAAAGCATGTTATTGGAATAAGTGTTTGCATTCTTTCTTTCTGTCATATAGGCGTTTTATCACCGTTTTTGCTAAATACACCACGTCTCTACTTTTTCTCTTTCATTTAGAAACTATGCAGTATTTTTTTATAAATTAACATTATTTTTTAAACATTCAATTTTATCGACCCTCAACGAAATGTTGTATAAAATTGGCTGCAACATACATATGGAATATAAAACCGAGTTTTCTTAGCATTCAGAATGTGGAAACGTTCAAAGGAAATGGGTTGCTTAGTATTAGACAAGGATAGGACAGCGGATAAGGGCAACTTTTATGTGCCGCTTCGGTTGTCTGGGCGTATTCTATTAATATCAAAGGAAATGTCAAGTAATATCTTCAATATAGTTTTTCGGTGGCCCTAGTTGTTCACAAGTTTGGTCAAAACTGTTATCACTAGTAAGTAAAAGCAATCTAGATTGCGCAAATTGGGTCACATGGATGAAGAGTACATAATGTATTATTTATTTTTTTGTGTAATATGTATGCAATGTTCCATACATACATATACTCAAGCCATTGGTTTCCATTGGGGTAGGCAGAGACTATCGATCGCCCATTCGTACATGTTATTTAAAAAAACTATTAATGCAACGAAGGTTTATAGTGTGAGGTAATGCTGGTGTATCATAGATGATATATGAATGAGTATACCGCGCAAAAGGTTGTTTATGGTCTCAGCCTACCCTTAATTTGTATTACGACTATCAGTTACATATTTAAAATAAGGCTTTGAATATTTTATATATTACTTAATTATATGTTACTTTGAATAGAAGTGATTTTTAGGTTAGATTAGACCTCTAGCATAACATTGAAGTGTGTTTTATTTTATAAAGCAGGTGTTTTCCAAATTCTAAATTCAAACTTTAAAGCAGAACAGGTCATTGTGATTGTGCAGGAAAATGCGTTTTATAATCTAGATGCTATAGGTATTGACGAGAAACAAAGAGTTTTTTTATTCGGTGATCAACATTTCAATTATATTTCTTATTTTTTCTGCATTTCGTATAGGATCGCCTCAATTTCGATTATTTTATATCCTAAACTGAGTATATTGTATAGAAACACTACTACCTCTTATCAATTTAATCTAACGTTGTAAATGAAACCTACAGACGACCGACGGTTGAGTCAACCAACACTATAAATATTCGGGAAGCTGTCACACATACGAAACACTTATGATTGGATATTAAGTACCAACCAACTGGCCTCTAGGTCGACTTCAATAGCATGAAAAGTACTTGTTTAAGTTTCTACATCTGTTCTGAGGCAAAAAAAATACACCCCATCCAAGATAGTATTAACCAGTTAAACCTTGAATAACTGTATAAATTTACTTAAAAATAATATAATTAAATCTTACTTACTCTTTTTGTCATGATTTTGACGAACACCACATTTTCTTATACTTTTATGATTTTACTAAATTCAAAATTTTCTTTTCTTATAAAGTACTCATATACACATAACGCATAAGACTTAAATTTCATTACACTTTTCATTTTATGACTGAAATGATTAACGTCTTATTTTCCTTACCAATACGTAAAGTTCATAATATTAAAGCATCTTACACCATATATTTTACATTCGCAGTATTTGATACTATAATACTCTATGTTTTAGTTAGATATGACTATATTTGTACTAGATTTTATATTCCTCGTGATATGAGTATTAAACGAAACACAACCTTACGAACAAAATTCGCGAGCATACTGATGCACAGAAAACATATCAAAACCAACTCCTACCCTGCTTCTCGCCAACTTCATTTCTAGCTGAAAAATATTGAAACTTCAGCAATCTGTAGTGAGTGGCACCTAGCGGCAAGTAGCAATATCAAAGTAGACATCCAAGTTTTAAATTGTTTCAATATACTTGGATAGATGGCGATAGCGGCAGATCATAGATTAAATCAAATAAACATATTATCATATTGATTAAACTATGGTAACTATGGTCATTTCATTTATAAATAAATATTTTTTTGCAATTAAAAAAGTTTTTTAACACTCCAAATTTCCAAATTTAAAAATTTGAATTACTGGAACTCTGAACTTGAATGTCACGTCACATTAGAAACTAAACTTCAGTTCCGTCTGTCAAAACAAAATGTTAAAAACTAAATAAAAATATAACCTAAAAATAAATATACATTTAATTCTAATAATAATCTAAATTTTAAGTTACATTAATAAGATTTAACGCCATGAAGAAAGTTAATGTGTGGAAATTGGGTCTGACTAATTTTGACACTGCTCTCAAGATACAAAATGCTCTTGCTCGCAAGCATTTGGATGCAATGTCGAAGGGAATAGACTACGATTGTGATACTTTATTATTAACAGAGCATAAACCCATTTACACAGCTGGTAAATATGTTTAAATATTATTTGTATCCCTAAAATTGTCCATCAGGCGAAGCTAATGATCACTCTGTCATCTCATATGCGTGATTACAAAAATGGTTTTTGTTTTATCTACAAAGTAAGAAAATATACTTATCTTTAATATTGCTGCACATAAACATGCACTCTGGGACCTATGCCCCCCATTAAGATCTTAATGACTACCAATACCTGCCCTCATACAACAGTTTCAAATTACCTTTAACAACATGTTGGTCCACCTTGTGTGTAACCTACCCACACTGCATTGTTCATTATGTGGTTGTCACACATCTCACTTATTTATTAAATAGGGTCTGATAATTATGTGAACAGTTGCAGCCAAATTTTATGGTTTATGGATTTTAATCATTTAATACATAAACACAAACATATGCATGTAGTTGTGTAGTGTGGGCTTAGAATTGACTACAGCATTTCCTCCCATGGGTGTTCATATGTGTATCAGGGCTTTTTATGTGATTTGTGGGTGGGTTATTTATGTGTGGTTTTAACAATCTTTTCACCATTGAACTTCCAAACATAGCTGACCAGTTTTAATTCTGAATTTCTGACTACTCAACTACTAGTAATGATGCTCAGTTCAGGCAGACTATTGATCTCCATTTTTAATCCTCTACTTCACTTGGTATCACTCATTGATGTTCTCACTGATAAAATATAAAAGACTCAAACACTTATGCTGTATGACTCCAAAAGGGTGGCAGACTTTGCTTGCATATACATACTAAGACAACTTAGCCATGTGGGTTTCCTTCCGTTTATTCCTTCACTATCAAAAATTAACCACACATATAAATTTAAAAAAATCAAATTGGTGTGTGCCCAATTTGAGATTTAAACCCACACCTGTCTGCATGATAAGCAGGTGTTATACCCACTAAGCTACCACAGTTCTGATTGTATTCTAAGTTTTTCTAAACATTTATACCCATAATTATTAAATATAAAGATATTTCCTAAGTGGTAAAATTTAACTACTTGCCCTACACTTGGCTAATATTATTGGGACAGTGACAGACTTAGAGTGAGTGGAGAAAAACCTGCTATTATTATTGTAATTCAAAAATTATATTAAAAATTATTTTCATTACAGGTGTAAGAAATGATCTGCCCCCCGATGAACAGTCTAGATTGAAATCACTTGGTGCTGATTTCCAAAAAACAAACCGAGGAGGCTTGCTCACATTTCACGGTCCAGGGCAGCTAGTGGCATATCCTGTCATCAATTTGAAATATTTTAAAACTAGTGTGAGATGGTATGTCAACAATTTGGAGGAGATAATCATCAATATATGTGATGATCTAGGTGAGAATTGCACTTATAGATATACTTATGTTCAGTCCAAGTACAATTAGACAAAGCTTCATAAAAAGCAATTTATAAGCCACTTATAAAAAAGAAATGGAGCTACTAACTTACTTATACCCATGTCTTTATTCTCATTTTGGTAAACAGAGACAAACACTTTGTCTGATCCTGAATGGAGTAACCAATAATATTTCCTGCCTTTCACATAGAAATCTTATAAATATTTATTCTTTAATATACCATTACACTTCTTTATCCCTTTTAGAATTGGATGGTTGGTTAATCTCACTTTAAATTTGACTAATCTCATCAACAAGTTGCCACAAAATAAATTACCGGCAATACTTGACCAGAGAGAAAATAGATTATGTACTGAAAGTTTGCTGGTGATGAGTAGCCACTTACATAAGCAGAAATACGATTGTGTTCCTAACTCATAAATATTACAAAACAAGATGAAAATTGCTGTGTAGTGTTAGCTTAGAATAACACTACCCCATTTCTGCTGGTGGGTGTTCGTAAGAGGCGACTAACGGTATCGGGGCTTTTAAGGTTATCCTAGAATAGCACTACTTCATATCTTCTAATAAGTTCAAAGCAACTGAAGATATAAAGACATATTTTGTATTTGCTCAATGATGCAGTTGAAAATTCAGTAGCTCTCCCTATTGTCCTAACCGTTGCCCTTAATATCACACTTTCAAAAGTGGCTGAGCTGATCTATCTGAATTTATTTATATGTGGGATATAAATTATATCATAACATGATTTTAAATGAATAATTTATGTTACAGACATTAATGCTGCGAGGTCGGAGCACACTGGTGTTTGGGTCGATGACAACAAAATAGCTTCAATAGGGATCCACGCAGCCAGGTATGTGACCACCCATGGGGTCGCACTAAACTGTGATAATGACCTCAACTGGTTCAAACATATTGACCCTTGTGGGTTCACTGACAAAGGCGTGACATCGATTGTTAAAGAAACTGGATCCCAATTCTCTGTAGAAAAAGTTACACCAATGTTCCTAAACAAGTTCAAAAGTGTTTTCAATTGCGAAATTGAACCTATAGATAATAAACTTCAAGAGGAGATCCTAAATACAGTGTATGGTAGTGTGATGACTAGTTTAGGGTTAAAGCCGACAGAATCATCAGAAGAAAAAGTAGCTGAAGCAGTCTAGTTCCTAATACTTGTAAGTTTTTAAATTATAGTGATATGTTATTGTTGGTGACAAAAGATGTAGAAATTTTTATAGGTCGTTATTTTGATGGAAATAATAAACAAATTTATTTGTACAAATACTTTTATTTGAAAGTTATTAAAAAAATAAATTAAATTTGAAATTTCATTTCCTTAATAAATAAAGAAATCTCAAGTTGGGTTAACAGAAACAGAGCCAAAGAGGATAAATATCAGACTGTTTTTTTAAATGCAAAAAATCTTAGTAGTTATTGAGTATTTCTTAATGTTTCTACAAAACCCAACTGAAAGTTCACACCCTTTTAAATACAAAATTGTAATTTTATATTTACATACTAACTTTTCATAAATGAGATACTTAATTTATGATCTTATATTTCTAGTATGCATTAACTTGATTACTATATAAATAATATTCTATAACTATTTATTCAGAATAATCCCAATAAATTATTTACATTTATCAATATAAAACTACCCAATTAATGGATAGAATTGTTGATCGAGATAATTATAGGGGATTATTCCAAAATCTAATCTTGTTTTAAACACAAAATTTCACATAAGCTCTTAGATATTCTTCTACGCGTCTCCCAAATTTATCAAATCCTTAAGACTAATAAATGCAGTACTGTAGTAATCTTTACTATTTCAGATTTTAAAAAAGCCAGTCTATTACCTAAATACCTAGGTTTAACTTATAAATGGAATACCCAAAAAGGGTTCCGAGTTATTTTGTTTGATAGAGGGCACCTTTTGATCGCGATCGCATTGTACAGTTAACTTCCTTAAAATACCTACTTAAATTAGTAAATGCTATTAAATGCAAAGTTACCGTAAGCACACGGCCCATTAAACTGTTAGTAGCGGTGGTCCATTATTAGCATGCCAACATTCGTATGACACATTACCCACCAAGTAATCTAACTTATCTAATAGTGAGTTCAATTGGCATAATAAACATTAATGAATTCGTAATTATTTATACTTTTTAACCATTAAACTTGGACTATTGATCATCTATTATGTTTGTGCCGATTTATAATATTACTCGGCTATCAGTCAATAATATCACATGCTCCGTTGGGAACACAGCATGAGGCAAAATAGATGCATCTTACGCTATAAGCCTCTGAATTGACTGACATATTTTACGACATGTGTTTGGGAGGAGTGAGCCATTTGCGCATGTAGTAGCAGAAAATTGTAGCGATGTAGAGGAGAACTAGCATTGCACATGCTACTCCTAACAGCAGGACTGAAATCTTGCTTGGGCACGGCTCCACAATGGTCACTGTTTTTTCTGAAACATAAAACAACTCATTAATATCTTTCCACGGAAAGAAATAAGATTTCTAAAATATATTTCTTTACAAGCTATGGTACATACCTCCGTAGTTAGCTTCAGATGCAGTTCCTCCTGGTTTGTCAGAGCGAAGGAAGTCTGTGCTTTGTCTCATCTCATCGTTGAAGTCCAACACAAGAATCTCCTGCGAAATGTTCATGTCTTCTTCTTGGTTGTGAGCGTCGCTGGTTTCGTTGCGTGGCAGAGAACGCCTCTTTCTTCCCCATGACTCCAAAGAATCTCTTTCCCAATCGCATACCGCCTGAAAATTTAAAATAAAATTAGGTAAACAAAATAATTTAAAATTTTGTCATTATTTATGTTATAAAATAAGGCCTGATTTAATACTCACAGGCTCGCAAGGTCCAAGACAGTATTTGACGTTACATTGGAAGATAACTCCGTAAGACTCGGTAAATCTAAAGGCCTCATAGATCGATTGCAGTGCGTTACCATCTGGAGTGAAAGCTGGGAAAATTGAGGGGTCCACAGGACATCTGCAAAACATAATGATTTAGAATATTGTCTTCACATAAAAACCAAAGGCTAGAAATAAATAAAGAAAAGAAAAACCCGAGTAAACGCCCCCGAGGTCGCGGGTTCGATTCCCACCTGTGTCAAATTTTTTGCTTTCCTTTATTTATTCTTTATTATTAGTAATAATCCCCACATGAGGTTTTCATGAACATAAACATTCAAACAAAGACTAGAAAGTTTATGAACGTACCCTTCGTCATCGATGATTTGGAAAGTGCTCTTGGAGTCCTTAGCCATTGCAACGCAGCTACGAGCAAAGATTCCGTAAGGAGCTGTAAGAGAAAGTGGCGCATTAGCATAATTTCAAAATCGGACATTCACAGCATTTTAAATGAGTTTCTTGCCAAGTTGTAACTTACTGTCTTCTGGAATCTCGATACGGAAGGTAAGCCTGTCTCCAATGCGGACAGTCTCCACCTCTCGCTGGCGTCCATCCAAGATGCGGATGCGTGGTGGAGGGGCCTCTGGAGCGGCAGTGATGGAAATCATCTCGGGGTCTCTGAAAAATACCACAACATATTGTAAATAACATATAACTGTATTCAAATCGCACTATACGTCAAGAGCACAGTAATTTGTTTAACATGAAAACATGATTACACGTATGCCATCATGAGCATTAAACAGCTTAAATCGTTATCGAACGAGCATGTCCAGTGATTCGTTCAAATTATTAATGCAAATGACCACGTTTGACTCGCCACGTCACGTATATCGCAAGCCTGCTATCATTTGAATCTAATTATTTCGAAAAGCTTGTAAGGAATATAAGTTCTTCGGAATACTAATATCGGGCGTTATGAGAACCCAATAATGTTTAAAGCATTAATTAAAGCAGTTCCTATTAGGGTCAGTAAATCTATAATTGACATACCTGATTGGCACCATTCCGAATGTGATGTTCTTCGAGCTCATATCATAAGTACATTTGACTTTGTAAATTTTGTCCGCTTTGGTCATGACAACGCTGTGATGCTGGAGAACTACGGTGTTAGAATACACACCAGTCTGAAAATTATTTATTCACTTTGAATATATACAAAAAATTTAATATTGGATTATGTTGTCCCTGGGTCGAAAAAAGACTTCTCGAAAAGAGGGACTACCCCATGTTCTAGATATATATGAAACTCAAAATACGAAACAGTTTATTTAATTTTCCAATTTTGGAATAGTCTTCAGTGTTGTAAAAAATACTTTTTACAACACTGAAGCCAAACTCTATTATCTTAAAGTAATGTGCTAAAAATTAAATGATAACGTCTTAACTTACGACGCTCTGTGTGTTGCAATCCTGGCCAGCCATAGTGAGGTCCAATCTAAACAAATCGCTGTTCAGAACGTCAATGTTGCAAGTCTCGGATCTTCCCAAAGCGTAGATACGACCATTGAATGGTTTATTTGTTCGCACTTGTACGGCAATTCTTGTATCTTTGCAATGAACTGACACTGTAAACCAATCAAATTTATGGTTAGTTTTGGAATATCCAACAGCAACTAACATCTCTGTGTCACGATACCTTCCCGTATTGGTAGTGTTTATAAACTGTCTAACGAAACCATGTTTCCGAAACTCAGACTAAGCTTTTATGGAAATACAGCCAGGAATTCCCACTATCCCCCACTATTATAATAAAATATTCGAACACACAATAAGTCCATAATAAAAGAAGTTTTCTTGAGGATTCAGCTTGGTAAAATATGTTATTCATTTAAAATTACAAAGTTCTTACCATCATAGCAAGTGCCAGTCTTGTCGCAGTTAGCATCGTTTCTTGTGAGGTTACTATTGGCGGCAGTATCTTGCTGATGATCGATGGTTACAGGCAGTTCGTTGTTGTTAGCATTCGCCGGTGGTTCTAAAAAAGAAAAGTTTAATATTACCAGACGTGCTCGGTTCAAAACTCCGCTGTACCACAAATTACGCTTAATACACCTTAACAAATGCCAAGTCTAGGGCTTGTATGCATTTCTATTTATAGATCTATCCAGCGATTAGGTTGAAGCGAACGTATGCGTGCACTCTGATGTATCACGATAATCGATACAAGATTACTACCGAGATGCAGAGAACCTATTCTTTTGCCATTACATTACTAAGCGCATAGGTAACTCGGCGCGGGCAGCTAACCGCGGAATTGTTTTCACACGCACTTGATAACTGCAGCGCATTGCAACCCCGATGCTCGCCCGGCCTTTGTCCAGAACTAATGCACGTTGTTATAACCTCATGATTACCAAAGATTCTCACACATTACATGTGAATGCTATCTATCATCCACTGAAAACGTAATGTGTTAGAGATAAAGATGAAAACGTCGCAGATGCTCGTAACGGTTGTTAATTCGGTTGATTAGGTTTAAAAGGTCCGCTCGCAATTGTCACTAGAGGTTTTTCTTTTAAATTAGATTATGGCAGTGGTAAAAATAAAGAATATAAAAGCGTTTTTAATTTAGGAGGCGTGCAAAACAAGTTCGATAACTTATCGAAGTCATTGTTGTTAGTTAGCAGTGGGGAGCGACCGCTAGCCAAGCTAAACAAATGGATCGAGGCGTATTGCGAGGCACAGAGAGTCAAGTTTGTCAACGAAACGTCCGCGCTGCCCGGCTAGCCGTCTCCAATCGATTCGTCAGACTAAACGAAGATGTTTTGGCAACATATTCACGAAATTCTGTAAATAGTGAAACAGACTATGTGGGCCGTTGACCGGAAACAAATACTTGGATGGTTTAAAGAAGTTCTTTGGACTATACTTTCAGGCGCAAGGACATATTTTCAGTAGATATGACCGGCAATTCGCCATTCTTATGCTGCTTGCGTTAGATGATTTTTTATTTATTCTAGACATTTAGACGTGATGATAGTATATTATTAGCAGAGAAGTTCACTAAAATTAGTTATTAGCGCCGTAAATTAGTTTCACAATGAAAATAAGTTTATGTTGCTTAGCCTTAGATTGTTTAATAATGAAAAAATGTAAGACTACATTGCTATATTCTATACACTGTGGAGATTAGTGCTGGTCCAAGTAGAAGCTAAAAATCTTCCATGTTCCTTGAATTAATTTAGTTCTTTATACATAACGTTGTTATAGGTGGAGATTTTTAAGTTATAGGTGGAGATTTTTAATTATCATTACATTGTTTACTTTATTATTTAGTAAATTTATACGCTGTAAGTCTTCCAAATATAATAAAATAGTAACGAGTTAGTATACCTTGTCGCAATTCTTTTTTTTTAATCGTTTGAGCTGTTTCGAAAAAACAAACACACAAACAAATATTTCCCCTTTATAATAAGTGTAAATAAGTATAAATTTAGATAGTTGATATTACAGTCCATAAATTTTTAAACACATCAGTAGCTGAAAAACGCAATCAGCTAATCAAGACCTCTTCTTTACACAACCCATTACAAATAAATACATGTAAATGTTTTTTGGTGTAGGTAATTGTTTTTCCTCTTTTTGCAAAAGTGGCTGAAGACTTTTCTATTACAGAAGGTGTTCATATCCTTTGTAGCTTTTACAGCAAGATATCACCCGTTATATTGTTATATTACAATAGAGCCGTACGTATCAGTAAGGAAATGTATAATTGAATCAGTTTTATAAAAGCCAAAATTTTAAAGAAAATTTAATCCTTAATATATTTTTGACTAGCTCAGATTCATCGAAACCAACGATCAAATATACACAAATCACGTATATTTGACACGAATCCTGGCCGAAAAATAGAGCTTCAAGAAATCAATACCTTCCTAGAAACACATCGTTCTACACAGGACATCTCTTAGGTCTTAACTTATCTAAGATAATAATTAATAGGGTATTAAAATAGCACGTCGCCACTCCGGTTACGTGGCGACCGGGCACTGACCTCGCACGCAAGCATGGCAAGGCCGGCCAAGGCCGTTACTCCAACAAGATCGAACCACATGTTTATATAACCCTATGACTTAACCGGAAAGTTTAAAATATCAAGAAAATATGCAATTAATTTTAATAAAATGCAGCTCTGGAATGATCAGAGAAAAATCATCGAACATCATAATTTACTGGGTAGTTTCAACTCGCGTAAAATGGAGATCTGTTTCTGGTATTAGAAACTCTAAGATCAAGGAAATGTGATTTAATTTTCTTTTAAATGCAATAATTCTCCGTAACGAATATATTGGATGAGCACTGAAACATCTACCGTACTGCATAATTCTTTGGGTACATTAATTAGTAAGTTCTCGTAAAGTGGGTATTATGTAAGTTATAATTAGCTAGAGACTTATCTAAGTAACCCTGTTTTATCCTCATTAGCAGTAAATCAGAAATAACTACTGAGATATTTTAATTAATTAACGGAGAACTTAACATTGTATAGGCCTCCTAATCAAATCTATTCTCGTCAAGGAAGCAAACGGTAAAGTAACTGTTAAGGCAAAATGTTGATAACTGTTATGCAAGTGAAATTCAGATTAGTACAGCATTCCTTAAGTAAACGAGTGCTCCCGTTACCGCCTTGTTTAATGATACGCCCATATCGACGTGATCGCCATTAATGAATAACATTTACCTAGTCATTTAATCACAATGATTCATATCTTATTGATCATCGCAGTTTACCTACTAGGTATCAATGGCATACAAACTCCTATCATTTACGAGGCTTGCTTGCGGTGTCGTAAAAAAAACGGATCAAGGTATACGCCGTTAGATCAACACACAAACGTCATTCGTTACTCGGTCTTTTTTTTTGTGCAGTAATTCCTCGGCCTCCTTTCATGATTCAGCAAATACTACTAGTGAAGCTATTACCGTATATAATTTTCAACACCTTATAATTTTAGCGCCGAGAACGTAGTGTACAACAAACCTCATTCTGTCAGATCCCACGAACAAAGGGAACTGATAAACTACAATAAGCATTCACAATCATAAAGCGAATTGAACTAATATGCATCTTTATACTTCTCTAATCTGTTATTAACATTACTAACAAAAGTACGTATTCCCACAGATCGCAATCAGAAAAAATTAGCAGTTGTAATTATTTCAATGATTGATACCAATGTTCAGGGATAAATGGATTTTTATCATAACGGAATTCTGCCTTCGATAGCAACCTGTTTAGATAATTTTCATTACGAAGTAAGTTTTCCTTTACTTAATTAACAAGGCTGGAAGTTGTCTGTAATCTTAATGTCCGGCTCCGAGCTGCCGTAATGGAGTAGCAGACATTTTGCGCCATTATAGCGGAACCTTCAGCCACTTTGAATGGAACTGTGCTTACAATTTCTACTATACCTGTAAGTAGTTGTCGTAATAGGTTGAAGTAAGCAAGAGAAAACCGATGCAGTAATAGAAATACTAACATCTCTCGCTGAGCGGCGTTCCGAGCATTATCTCCCACAAGAACGAATTAGAGACCATGATAGTCAACCCAATATGGATAGCGGCTCATCAACACCCGTTTCTTTGGGTTCCCATCGATACTGCACGTTCTGACGCATCCCGTTTAGATCTCATCAAAGGTATTGACCGTCAGCTTTAAAATTACATAATATTTTATGCCTTTTCTATGTTGTTGAAACATACCGATCAATTTATGATTTAAACAGTCCATAGTAAAGTTTTATTACGTAATGTAATTTATTTCTGCTCTGAAATAGTATGTGCACGGTGCAAAGCTCGTTAAATGGTTATTATTTGTATTTATAAACTGCATCGCATTTATCTGTAGCTGTCGGTGTAATTAAACCGGTACTATTTGGTAAATGATCTCACAGCGCCACCGGGGCGTATAGGCGACTCACGCGCATCTATGTGTAACATTCTCATCCATAAATTGAACTACCAACTCGAACCATTTACAAAAAAGGGGCTTTATTGTAAGGCATATGGACAATGTTTTCTCACACTGCCTTTATATGGTGAGAAATTAATTCCCGCTAATATCTTTAACAATGATATTCTCTAGATGAGCTACCATGTTGCTACTGCGCTAATTATTTTTACAGCAGCGCCGACGACACTTTGCTGTATTATTAAAGAATTGAACAAAAAAAAGTTACAATTTAGTTTTAATAATGGTCGCCGATTGAGATCATTGACTTGAGGTTTCTAATTTCATCTCAACCGCTTCATTGTCGTGAATTAAAAACGGATGACACAGCGACTGTCACCAATAAGTTTTATTGTATATTACTGTAAAATTGTATTTTGCAATTGATAAGTTTGGTTTTTAGTTAAGAAAATAGTTATAGGGAAATAAATATTAAAAGAAATGTGTTGGTTATGTAAAGTATATCTACCATAGTTTATTTTATTTACCTCTACCAGATACAGTATCATATTTTTTCATCGATTTATTATTTTTTTCACGCTCTTTTTGAGGGCTAGTTAATTATAGTAAGGCTATAACCAACAGATCCCGGTAACTGTCTCACGCGTACTTTTTCTGTTCTAGTTAGTGGTTGTCTCAACCGAAGTAGTAAAACTAGTATTTCCAAGTGGAAGGTCAAAACAATCGAGTTAAGAATGTTGTCAGTTTCCCTAAGCCGTGTCGAGGGCCCGTTACACGTAGACCACACCGACGACATCGTCATGGCGCCGCGATTGTGTCATTTCATTATCGACATATATAGTCTCGAACATATCTATAAACTAATTCTTAATACATACACGCACGCTAAAAATACCCATTATGGTAGGCAGATACTATCATCGCCACTTTGTACCAGGCAAACCTCTCTAGATCAATTTATATCGATCAAATTACCATCAATTCTGCACTATACTATATTGTTTTATTATGATTATTTTAATTTTGTCTAATGGCTTTTGCTGTAACATCAATTATACAATCGTGTGCTACGAATCAGATGTACAGGTTTGGACGAGTAATATTTACCGTGGGTTTATTGGCACTTGCAATAGCGCTAGAGTCATAAGCTTATTTATATTGAAATAACAGTAATCATTATTGAGAAGTCAATTAGATGAAAAATTAATGAATTTCTAGTCTTTAATGCGATTCTTCAATAGTATGACATTCTAAACGTTCTGAAGTGTTTATCTTGAAATCCTGCAATGGTTCCGTCTGACGGCACTTTACCAACTTGTTTCTCGGATTGTGGAAGCCATTATATAAATTAGCTAAAGCTGTGAACATCACCGGGAGACTCTTGTAACTGTAAAGAGTTGCACAAAAAGTGTAAAAGCCACGAGCCGGCCAGTGGCTAGCCACTAGCAGGAAACATGGGGCTCCCTGCGTCGAAACTGACATAGCTTCACGTCAGCCTATACCGCGATCCTTCTCAAAGCCACGATTTGGAATTCTACAACTACACTTTTCGGTATTCCATTACATTTTATTGGTTCATTAACGTGAGACTAATTAAACTGATTGCTCAGTACAGTTACATAACTACTAGTCTTATCCATTTCTAGTTACCTACATCGTTTGGACTCGAAAAAATGCTTCCTAGAAATACTGGAAATGTAACTAATGTGAATTACTTTGTTTAGTTCTGTTAAGTTTTTGCTATTTGACATGTGTTGTATAACAATAACGCTCGTCAACAGGTTTTCCCATTGAACATGGAATGTTTAAATTTCGTTTGTGTCAAATCTTTGCAGCAGAAATACTTGCGCTACCTAACTGTTTTACGAGACAATTATAAATTCATGGCATTGTTTTAGGTGAAAATATCTAAATAAATATGCTAAAATATTCCGTTTTGCTATGAAGATTAGGAACGATGAACTTCTATGAAAAAATAATAATGAAGTAGCTGCATAATATTATTCTAATAACTATAACCACAATACTATATTAGAACTATTTTCAACTTGAAATATAACAGGAATAAATCAAAATTCAACCGAAACGAAACTGATAAAAATTTATTTGCAAGACGTCACATTGATATTGCGATTAAAATACGTCCTTTTTTACTTTCCTTTTTTTGTCTCATGGGTTTATTTTCAATTTGTTACTCTAGCGTTGCAAATATCAATATTAACGTTCCTAAAGTTTGTTTGAGCTATTTAGAGCGACATTATGAACAGTATTTTTCCCAGAATTAAAGTCAATTTGCCGTAGCGATGGCGCGTTCAAATAATCTAAGTTTGAAATTGTTTTGAAATCCTGTTGATAAAGGAAATGGCTAGGAAGTAAAAGCATTGATTATATAGTTAATAGACGTTTCGAGGACGATCATTATGGCCGACATTACGCTTGTCCCGGCGATACAAGATCGGACCGATATTGCACGATCACCGCAAAATGGGGCCCATAAATCTATAATACCCGACTTCCGGGATTATTTTAGTGCTTTACATTATTTTCCCGAATCAAGAAAATATTATTAGTAATTTATTGGACGTATTTGTTATTAAAAATCAAATAAACATTATCTGTTGGCTAGTAATTGATTATAGTTTATTTTACTGGCCTAAGCAGATTTTATTCGCTACGGCCAATCGATAAAAAATCAACCTACTGCATTTTAAGTTCAAATGTAATAATGATATGTAGTTATAAAAATTCTGTTAACAAAGTATAATACATCAAAGTGGTCAACAATTTCTTCACATATTTTTATATCGAATATGTGAAGAAATTGTTGACAACTTTGATTGAGAAATAGCATTAATTTAACAAATGAGATAACGGTTCGTATTTGAACTTTACATTCTTTTATGATTTGGCAATTGAGAAACACAAATTTATCGTCTTTTTAAATATTTTACATTATCTACTGCTTGACTAAAGCCTTGATACCCTGATAAATTTATCTACTACAAGTATTTAATTGGGATATCAAACTTTTTTGTTGCACAGTATTGTTACACTGAGGACAACGTTGGGAAAGCCCCTTAAAAGTACGGGTAAAGTACCCTTAGATATCTCCGAGGTGTTTTATATTATCAAACCGCATAGCTTTACGTATTATATTTACATATGCTTAGTCTTTTTTATAATGTATATCCGTGAGTATATCTATATGTATATCTATTCACTATTTCTTACAACGCATTTGATATGTCGACCCGACACTTCATTGCGGTTCCCCTACGTTTATTCTTGAAACTTCTCATAAAAAGTCTCATTTTATAAACTCATTGTCCATAAATAGTTCCAATCTACTATCTATCTGTGGTTTCTATAATAGTACAATACAAATACAGCAGTTTTTATAAGCTAATTGGCAGCAAAGGTGCAATGTAGTTGTATGCTCTTCAAAACGAGTTGTCTGAGGCGCCTCATTAAATTAAAGCCTTCTTTATTGTTTATTAAAAAATCCCTACTTAATGACAATAAATGGTTCAAGACATCCACTTTTGGACCGATCACTCAATTCAGTTATTACTTAATTACAAAGCTGCTAATGTATGGGTTCGCTTGTAAGTTTGTGCGGATGCAATAATGGCTTTATCAAATTGAGACAACGTAATAATAATAAAGACGGTAATTTTCCAAGGATCATCTTGCTGTAAATAATGTCGATATAATACGAATGTGGGCCCGAAGCTTCGTCATTACCGATTTGCATAGACGATTTTCTGTGAACGCAGCTGTACTTCAGGATTTTACCAGGAATTCTAATACTAAAGCATTTGCACTATACTGTTGAAGCAAGTTTTCCTATATTCTCTATAATATTGAAGTAAGTAAAAAATAGCAGCGGAACAACTTTTGTCAAAACGTTAACTGGTTAGGTTAGAATCAGATTTATTAGTTTATTTAGATATTTGTATTTGATAAAATTAATTCCAAATCGAACTGAGACTAATTCAAAATGAAAATTTTATTGAAAGTTTGTGTTCTTTACAGTTTGAGTAAAAATTTTGATTATTTACATGCGAGCAAGACCAAATCGAATAGAAGTTTATAAACAATATGCAACCTAATCGGATTCTAAGAAATTCGTTATCTAGTTTTATCTACTAATATAATATAATAGCACTTACTTTCACAGAAGTTTTCAAAGTATCTGCCGATGGGCTCTCCATCGTCAATCAAAGGTCTTTCAGCATTCAGATAAGCGGAGGGTCCATCGGGCAGGGTGTGGTGATCGAGGTGGTAAAGACGGCAATTGTAGGCGGCGGAGTGAGGCGCTCCGAGGTACAGGAATGAACGGCAGAGGAACTCTGACTCTATTTCACAAGCCAGGCGACAAGCTGCTTCGGATGTTACCTAAAAGAAATAAGGAATTATTTAGGTATTCTTAAGTTATGTTGATTTGTATTTTATATTGTTTTCTTAATTGGACACGACATTTAGGAATATATTAGAAATATTATGCTGGTCATTTAATACGAAATTTAGTTTAGCGAATTGGAGGCTTATTCTTTAACCTATGAGGTTACTTCACCCGAATTTATTAAATGTAATAATATTTTATGTACTTTTTACGGTTAGTGGCCCTTAAAACAAATTCCGAAAAAAACGTTAAAGATTATATCTCTGTTTAATGCGAAGGGCATGGTAACAAAATTGTTAAGTTCTAAAAAACTATTTTTATTCGTGCCGTGATGGTAGTATTCCCATTTGTATGCTGTTATCACAGTCGTCAAACTCACTAAGGTTATTTTTAATGTAAAGTATCATGCAGTTAAATGCATGTCACACATTTAACTTTTACCGTCACGTTTGGCTTTTATTTAAATACAAACGAGTTCACAATTTCATCACTGCATAATATGTTTTTTCTCATAGTTTGTTTTATAAAATAGCATTTTCATTAGTCATAGTACATATGTGTCCCATAGTGGCTGGAGCCTACCCTGAGGTTCTCGCCTAATGCGGGGTGACTAACGACAACTACCGTAATATTAGCCGGGACTGACGGCTTAGCGTGCTCTTTGTAGCACGAAATCATCTTACCTTTTATATGGTCGGATGATTGAGGCCTGCAATATCCTACCAAACTGCGAATATATCAGATTTAACCGCCGGTACTTAAAATGGAGACCTGATTATAAGCCGAATGCTTCACCGATAGACCACTCAGGAAACAAAAAAAACTGTATTGCGATGATTTAAATTGAAAAAATATGAACACAAAACAAACTAAGTGCAAGTGGTAAGTTGTTTTCAGATTGACACGATGACGTTGCGCTTCGTGACTGACAAGGCCCACACACCAAGCGCAAATTACAGACCTACAAATTACATAAAAATAATTTTCATACTGAATGGCACAAAAAATGAGTCCATTACTCTTGCGCCTTACTGCAGCTTCGCTATCTTTTTTTGTCTTTAAATGTGCATTGCATTTAGCTCGGTGTATTACAATATTCATTTAATAGATCTTTTGACGGGCTCTCGGAATAATAATTGAATACTATTTGTTCCATTTTACAGTACTTAAATACTGTGTTTTATCAAGTGGTTAAAATACATTTATCTTTTATAAGAGTTAAATTAAAGTTAATTGCACAAAAGAATGAGAAGCACTGACTGAGTAATTATGTAAAACAATTAAAAATACTTGATTTAGTTGATTGGAATATGTTTAAATTGATACATAGACTTCAATGATGGCCTCTTTTTATTTTGTAAATGAATTGGTATTATGTACCACTATTTGATTACTTACCCTCCTTTTTACGCATAGAAATAAGCTTACTAACGTTTTAAATTTGACAGTTTGTATATGCATTAGTTTGTTGGGATCATTTCTCCTGATTTAGCGGGTTTTAATTTAGTTTGGCTTAATAAATACACCTAAGGAATTGATTTGACATTTTTATTTAAAAAACATATACCGTTTACGCCCTATATGCCCGAAGGGTAGGCAGCGGGGCTAATACTTCTGAACAAATTAAGTTCAATGTCATAAAATTTCCAGACAAAAGTTGGTACCAACCCAAAAGTAATTCAACTCCTAGCCCACATTTTATACAAGAAACCAAAAGATACTTACTTGGAGCTCCTTGTCAGTGTAGTAGTGTAGTCCAGCGTACTGGGCAACCTTATCCTCGGCGACCCCAACGCGCGGCGCCGTGAACACCCGCGCCCCCTTGCAAGCCTGCGACGCCTTCAGGCACAAGTTCTGCACGACCACACACACGACTCATTACACAAAACATCCAATACCAAAGTATATCTAAGGACCCATTTGCCTATTTGAAAACTATACTAAATTGTTTCCTAGAAACGTGCGTTGTTACAGTCGTTAGTGCGCACTAACTGTGGCCCTCTAAGCAATACGAACAAACACTAGAAAGTTGAATTAGATCGCTCGGACGCATTTCCTTGTCTGTTTCTTGTACAATTGTCGTTGGAAGGTTGCTTAGATGCAAGGTTTATTTCCATGAACAAATAATATTACATTGGAAATTATTTACATATTTAATTATACATTTTGAATTAGCTGTGTAGTATCAGATTAGAATAGCATAAACTCATTTATTCCCGTGGTTTAAAAGGCGTCTAATAATATAGGAGTTTTTAAGTGTTTGTATTTTTAATAACATAACATACCATAACATAAACGTTCACGCCGTTTATCCCCGAAGGGGTTGGCAGAGGTACCAATACTCCTGAACTCACATGGCAAGCGCCATCTAGTTTCCAGAGAAGGTACCCACGTTTTGCTTAGACAGTGTACTCACGTGATAGGGGGCAGGCCTATCGCCGTTTTGTACGAATACACTGTCACATGACTAAGTACAACTCAGCCATGTGGGTTTCCTCACGATGTTTTCCCTCACCGTTAGCAACCATGATAAATTAACCACACATATGACTTTAGAAAAGACAAATTGGTGTAGGCCCGTCCCAGGATTGGAACTCACGCCCTTCTGTTTTTCGGGCGGGTGTTCTACCCACTGGACTATCATGTCATGTCATATTTTTAATAAATCGTAGTAATAATCATGCTTAAGTAGCGACAATACCGACAACAATTTCAGATGCATTATAAATAAATTTCATAGAAACAATTCCATGTACGACCAACCTTACGAGCATTAAGGTCACTTCTCAAACAATGGACATAGTTGCTACGTAGTCACTACTGTTAGTTCCCATATTCCAGTGTTCTCTGTCTATGTTCTTTCTCTTACTGAATTCATTTCCATTTTATATATGTCTATCTAATAAACGATGAACTACAATTTGATGTGATAAAGCAATGCATACATTAATCAAATATGCATTTAATTATCACAAAAGGTAAGTCATTTCAAAAATGTAAGATATAATCGTGGGTATACATATCTGTTACAAATGTCAAAAATTTATATTAATAGTAGCCAAGTTAATTACCCATTGTATCTATTTTTTTTTTTTCCTTATTTTAGGATTTTGTCGAAAAGCTGTGTCTTATTAAAAATCAAATAGCACTGCGCTTACCTCAAAGTAGTCAGTTCCAGGGGTGTCTACCAGCTGTACGAAATGCTGAGCGGTTCTACGGTCCGAGTCGCTTAGAGCACATCGCATGCTTCCATATTCATACTCTGCCGACCGACAGGGAAACCGTTTCTATCAACAAACATCACAACCATAAATAAACGGCACAGAATTGCTACATTCGCATGAACATGGCACAGATTTCAATATCCCAGACGCTACACATTTGGCGTGATTGTTTAAGTGCAGTGTATTGTAGTTGCAGCCTCGGGTTGTAAAACAAGCTATAAAGTGTCTAAGTGTGGTAAACTGGGACGAACCCATAAAGCATAGAACGAATAAGCTAAAGTCGAAAAGCGGCACATACCACAGCTCGGTTGCTCTACTCGGGAAAATAGCGAACGCTGCGATTGCGGAAATTGATTCCGAGCACGTTTCAGCTTTATTCCAACTCATTTATTAAGTGCATGTACTAGTATTTTCTTGTGGGCTCAGATCATTATCGGTCACCCGTAATTAGTATGGTTTTGTTCTAAATTCTTGTTTCTCTATGTTAGATCAAATTAATTCATTGTGTGCTATAATGTGAGAGGTTTTTAAGAAGATAGTAAAGTATATAAAATAAAATATAACATAGATCCTAAAGTAACCATATATATGATCTTTTCCTAAACACGATACATTTAAAAACGCTCTAAAGATCTCTCGCATATTAACAAAATAATAACATAGCAGTAGCTTAGCGTATAATATATGTTTTTCAAATAATGGCGAACGTTTCTCACCTCATTGAGGCAGGCGGCGAGGCAGGCTTCCTTGGTGGAGGTGTAAATGATGGTGTTGTCGAGGCCCCGAAGCGCCTTGCCGGGCACTCTCTCGAACGCCCACGGCCGCAGGCACACACTCTCCGTCCGAACTTGCAGCTTCACCATGTAGTATGTGTTTACCGCTCTCTGTATGCCAAAGTGGGACGCTCAGTTTAGATAGAAAATAGGTAAGATCTCTTTTGTGTTTGCAGCTGTGGAGTCCCACGTAAATATTATAGTTGAATGTATGGGAATAACTAATTTTGAAGATTCTGGGTAGCACTGAGGTATAGCACTTATTTTATAGCTTTTTTTCTTAACTTTTAATTTTAAGAGTGGACCACTCGCTCAACTACCGAACCTTGTATATAGTAGAGTATAATAGCATGAACTAAAAGCGTACGCCCATTGCTTAACGAAGGGTCAACAATCAGAAGTAATGAACTTTGAAATCATTCTAAAACTTAGTAGCTTTTTTCTAGGTTAAACAATATTAACTTAATTATGAAGAAAAATGTTAATATTTAGTCGCAAATAATATTTCTAGGCCATCACATGAAGTTAACGTTTCATGAGTAAGTGACGGACGCAAAGATTATCCGTTACTCTTGTGTGGGTGTGACTTACTAGCAGTAACTAATACACAATTATGAAGCTACAACCAAGTAATTATTACCTAACTCGGTTTTTGTTTATGGAATAAATAGAGCTAAATCAATCCATTCACATTACACGGTTTAATACTAGCACATTAGCCATAATGTGCTTCGTAAATTACTTGGCAGCGTATTAATTCCAAAGGCGAGTCAAAATTAACATAGACATTACAGATATCGCTTTTTTATGAGCTATTTAATTAGATTTATGATTATCGCTTGTGATTTTCTACTATTTACATGTTTCTCGACATCTTATGTATGTCCTATCTGAATCGACCTTAAGTTTGCTACACATGTTTAGTTCCTTAGTATCGAAACCCATTGAACCTACGGATATTCTGTATCAAGCAAATTTTAAAACGAAACGATCATTCATAATCGTTATTTAATTAACTTTAATTACATACTTATGCTGTTTTATTTTTTACCGCCTTTTTGTAACAAGTATTTGCTAGCAAATTTGATTTTATTTCTTGTGAGCTGTGTAGTGTTTGCTTAGAATATCAATAACTTACTTTTTCCGCGGGTGTAGTACGAAGTGACTTAGGTTTTAGGACTTATAAAGTAACTTTTTTGACGATTTTGCTGAATATCCAACACTTACCATCCTTCATTTTACGGTCTCAACTCTTCGACTTACAATATTCGATTTATAGCCGTGAGTATATGTATGTATGATGATTCAGTGAACTGCCTTTTTATATAGACTACAAACATATTCATAGTATGATAGTTAAAGATCGTAATATCAACTGAATTACAAACTAAGCTGAAGCTAACCGTAATCTCATGTATCACGTCTCATATTTGTGATGTGAACTGTACATTATCGAGTCGGTTTAATGCACAGGGAACGCATCGCGAGCATTGCCCGTCTAATTGGCAAAGCCTCGAGAATATATGCGGCTCAGCGTCCTATCCTATCTAATGAGAGATTTATTTGACTGTTTTAGATGCTTAATCTAGATTTGCCTGCTTTCATACAATGGAAAAAACAGACGCTTACGGCAGAATCTTTACGACATCTACCAACACACCAGTAGGCTCACTGGTCTCACTAGTTTTAACGATGCAAAAACCATATTTAAAATTCTTTATTTTATCTTAATAAAGGTGGAAATGACTGGTTTATTACTTTACCTGTGGAGTTGCCATGGGATTATTGGCTTGAGTGTCGTTTTGCAGTAAACATCTCGTTTCTTGCACTGGAGTGAGCGGGTTGAGCACGAAACTGTAAAGGAATATAAAATTAGTATTTTCAATCGAAGCTTGTTGACTCATTTACATGGGATTGTGAGACTTTTTCAATCCTATCTATCCTGTATCATATTAATATGAGCTATTGTTTAATAACCATTGCGTTTTAAAATTGATTCACCAAATGAGATAAATGAACAATTAGTAAAACCTTGCTACAATATCACTCAAAGGATATCTTAAATTGTTTAATTACATGTTATGTCCTTACGAAAGCTGCTCATACTCTATTTACATTCTATAACTTTTATCGAAGTAACAAAATAGATGTTTTAATTAACCTTACAGTTGCTGTTTAGTGCCGGTTTAAAAAAGCATTGCCTACTATATATTCCCGTGAGTGTACGTCAGAGGTGACCAAGGGTATTGAGTCTTTTAAGGGATTTTAGGGCGATGTAGTGGTGTGGAGACCCATCAACAACTACCTTTATTTTACCATCTTTTCCCCACTCAACACTCAACAAAAAAGTGGCTGAGGCTTTTTTAATTCCTCAGCTCTGGTTACCCCTTCTATATACGTTTATTTTAAAGAAAGACTCTAAATGGTAGTAGCAAGTGTGGAGATTGTATATGCGTACTTGTACAAAAAATAATAAACCAACCAGGCTAAGCAAAGCTGTTTAACACTCACAATATCACATCGAGTGCGCGCATTTCAACTCGACGTAAATTGTTTTGTAGCGGCATTGTAATAAAACAATTTATGTCAGAGTTTGAACCAATTACACGTATTATAAAATTTATATTTTTTCTCCTGGTATTTTTACTTCTATATGCAATTGAAGTAGATATAAAAACTTTGTTAGAGGGTTACTTACTACTAATGTCTGTTAATACTTTCGTTTATTTTTTTGTATATTATACGTTTCAAATAGTATACTATGTAATATAATAGTAAACAACCGTGATAGCCCAGTGGGTAGAACACTCAGTTATCGTGCAAACGACTAGTGTTCAAATCCTGGGTCGGGCCTACACCAATGTGTCTTTTCTAAAGACATATGTGTGGTTAATTTATCATGGTTGTTAACGGTGAGGGAAAACATCGTGAGGAAACCCACATGGCCGAGTTGTACTTAGTCATGTGACAGTGTATTCGTACAAAACGGCGATAGGCCTGCCCCCTATCACGTGAGTACACTGTCCATGCAAAACGTGGGTACTCTGAACACCAGGTGACAAAGTCACGTGATGTTCAGAAGTATTAGTACCTCTGCCAACCCCTTCGGGCATATTCGGCGTGAACGTTTATGTTATGTTACTATTCTTTTAATTGAGAAGTGAAATTGATTAAACCGCAGTGTAATACAAATTCTATGGTTCTAGTTAAGTAAAATACCGGCTAGCTTATTTCTATCCAATATTGAAACAATTTAATACTAAAAAACGTATGTAACTTAATTCCATCAGCGTCACGATTCCACTTGAACAAAAGCTCTTCCACCAACTCAAAACCTGCGACTGGAAATCATAAGTCATCCCCTAATACTTTCCCACAGGACAAAGTAATGGAATGAGTCGCTTCATAATATATTAGTGGCATGGAAAGGCAGTGAATCAATGTCGTCGGGTAACGGGATACGGTATCGGTAACTATACCGGTATGAGATGAAGTAAAGCCTCATTACGCCGCTAAGATAAACATTAGAAATACGCAACGGTTACAATTTATGTAGCTGAAATAAGATTGGAAATCAGTTTTGTAATAGATATGCTGTTACTAGGAGGAAGCGTGTTGTAAATTTAAATGTCTCTGTATGTTATGGAAATGGTGTATTATGATATGAGGTTCTATTCAATAAATAAAAATGCTGTATTCGTGAAACCAAGATTCTGTTTGTCACATGAACACAATCAAGGAATTTTAGCTTTAGGTTTGTTCTACTAGTAATGATACTTTTATATTGTTTAACTTATAAAAAGTATTTTATAAATGATATTTTGGAGAACATTCTTTAGTTGACTGTTCTCAAAGTATGTGTGAAAATATTCTTATTATATAAAAACCTAAGGCTTAGCATAAGTTGTATAATTTTTAGAACGAGTTTGTTAAAATATGAAATTCTTTAGGTAAAGCTTAAATGTTAAAAATTTTGATAATTATCATATTTTTTTTATGCAGGAAAGATAAACGTACAACAAATACATGCTTGTCTGTAAATAGTAAATAGCAGCGAGTAATACTTTGTAACATAAATCTCAGCTAGGAATCCTGTTTTCGTAAAGATAGATTTTATGAAGCATGAACACATCCTGATTTTACGATGCACTCCATATCCTGTCGAGAGGATATTCATGACAATTACTGACAAGCTTGGCCGCACATTAATTAGCTTACTTCCAGGATAATAGCTGTCTGGCGTCACCTCAGGCAATCATTACGCTGTATTTCTTGTAATCTAATTTCAGTGCTGCTAGATAGTATCGCTTCCCAGTATTAAAGATGCTTGGTATCCGTGAGACCTTCGTACAGATGTGTATTTCATATTTATGTTTGAGGCTTTCACATAAAGAAGCAAACATCATCATCAAAAAAAAATCTGCTAAACATTTGGGTGCTATCATAAACACTATTTCCAATCTAATCCTCTTCTTAAGAACAGATATTTATCTGTCACTTGAAAAACATGATGAATAAAGCTATCAAAGTGAATCCCGCATAAACTGATAAGAAACTCGGAAAATAACTTGATTTTATAATGTGCCGAGATCACCGTTGTATCTGAAGAAAATCAGTGAGGAATTGAATATAATTATTTTAATCAGTGCCCATCTAGTCTCCATCGAGGAAGCAGGGCAAGTAAACAGTAGCAGCCCACAGATTTCATTTGCATTGCGGTTTCATAGCGGCCACTGGCTACTTGCATACGGTAATCTTATACAGCTACGCACCATATTTATTATACAAAGATCAGCTCTACTTTTGCCTAATATGCAACTTCATTTATGTATTGAGTTCTAAACATTTATAAAGACCAGGAGAATTTCTAGTCTGACTACTAAACAACCTGGTAAATACCAGCTTTATAATGCAACATGACTGCAACTAATCAATAGAGCCGATTTAATGTTGAAGTAATAGCCCTATTCCATGAAAATATGAGTCTTACTTTAATATTATTCATTCATTTCTCAGACAAGAAAAACAATGAATATTTAATATAGTCGAGACGTTTACTAAAAGTAATAAACTCAAGTTTTTGTACCTTTCGCTTATTGTTTTTCGCTTTCATATGCTCTTTATTTATACTTCATCTAATCACCATGAAGTAAAAACAAAGCGAAATAAATTTAACCAGCATAGAAGTAATGGCTCCTTTCTTTAAACAGTGAACGTCTGGACAAGATGGAACGTTGATGTCTAATGTAAGTAAAAGCTACACAATATATGTTTCTGTCGGTTGGCGTCATAAAGAACTAGCCAATTTCAATTATACTTTATTTATTATGAACGTTTGTTAGAAAGTGTGAGTATGAGTAAATGGTTGCCTACCTCTCTTACTACACCTCTTAACCATTTGTGTATTAAGCTATCTAATATTATGTACAGCCTAACTTATCCATTATAATCCAAATCAAAAAAGGATCATGATAATACTTAACAAAATATAATACACCAAAATTAAAGACTTTAAAATCCAGAATTTTAGATTGCTATAAAATCAGCAACTAAATGATTCACGTAATATTGTAGCCATATAAATTCCCTTCGCTTCTAAACTGGAGTACTTTAGCCTGTGATACGGCGCCAGTTGCATTGAAATAACGGAGCAAACTCTGTACCGTTGGTGGATATTTTAATATCTTATTATAAAGCTGTAGGCGTGAGGCAGTGGACACTAGCAACTATCCGACTTACATCGGCTAACAGATTTGTAAACAAATCTGGTAAGGATAGAGTTGGTCCTACTGTCTATTCAATGCAGATTTTGTTACTGTTTTGTCTGAGACTGCATATTTTAACCATGTTAAGATTAGAACAGGGATTATCTGATAAAATGTTTGTTGCATTGCGTAAAGAAACAGATGCATAGTGCATATCAGTTTTTAAGTAAATTGAGAAATAAAAAAGTATTTAGAACCGTGGAACTCTACTTCCTACGACGTACTAAATAAAACTAGGATAAATACGTGCGCCAAATCATAACTCTTTCAAACTACACCATGGCTCATAAGAACAATTTAAAACATATATATATATATATGAAGATAAGTAACCATTAAGTTTGCTGTGTAGTGTCGGCTTAGAATAGCACTACCCCAATTCTTCCGGTGGGTGTACGTAAGAGGCGACTTACGGTATTGGGGCTTTTAAGGGTTTTTTAGTCGATGCGGTTGGAGACCCATCACCAACAACGTTTTTTTTACCATCTTTTCCCCACTTAACTTTCCAAAAGTGGCTGAGGAGTTTTTAATTCCTAAGCTCTGGCTACCCCTTCTAGGGATCTATAGCCGTGAGTATATGTATGTATGTATGTATAAGTAACCAAAGATCACTTTTGAATGACAGCTAGATCGGTCAAATAAATATTGGCATCTCTGCTTACAAACATTATTGTACATTTTTCAAATAGGCATCATGTTATTTCGTTACTGGTGTGGAGTTACTAGGAAGGCCGTTTCTACCGTTATTCTAAGACTCATCTTTATAATAATTACAAACAACCTGGTATCCAGTAATAGACAAAAGCCTGCTCCTACGATCACCATATCTAACTTAATGCATATAGTTTGATTTCTCTTTACTGTCCAATTCAAATCCCATTTTAAATCACAGTTCTAAACTTATCTTGCGTAACATTTACTCAATAAATAGCTGGCTTGGAAAATACTTAACAAGACCACAAAAATAAATACTTATATATTGTAAGCAACCGTGATAGCCCAGTGGGTAGAACACTCGGTTAACGTGCAAACGACTAGTGTTCAAATCCTGGGTCGGGCCTACACCAATTTGTCTTTTCTAAAGACATATGTGTGGTTAATTTATCATGGTTGTTAACGGTGAGGGAAAACATCGTGAGGAAACCCACATGGCTGAGTTGTACTTAGTCATGTGACAGTGTATTCGTACAAAAACGGCGATAGGCCTGCCCCCTATCACGTGAGTACACTGTCCATGCAAAACGTGGGTACTCTGAACACCAGGTGACAAAGTCACGTGATGTTCAGAAGTATTAGTACCTCTGCCAACCCCTTCGGGGATATGCGGCGTGAACGTTTATGTTATGTTATGTTATATTGTAAACAATCTCTCAAAAAAAGAAGAAGCGATAGTACTTATTCATGATTGTTTACTGTATTTGAAACGCAAATGAAAGCCAAGTTGTGAAACATGCTATAATGTAAATTCCATTATAACGATATGTAATAAATGAGCTCACATCTAAGTTGGAATAACGGATGCAATAAAAATACAATTACTGTCAAATTTTATAATCAATGCATCGCAAGACGCATGACTGATGGAGCCCTAAATTTGTGGCAACCAAATTACAATGATACTTTATAACTGCAATTAATCATTAAATATTTGACAAGAGTAACATAATTAAATATTGATCATTTTGGTTCTGTTGAAAAATACCGGAAAAAACTGTAGTTGATCATTTGCAGGGAAACAAGTTAAGCCAAATAAAAGAAAAAATAGACTCATTCCCATCATGCCAGGACTATTATTCTACCACATGGGTTAATTTTACCAAAACCCGGGTGCATTGGCATATTGGTCCAAATTAATATAAATGAATATGTTACTTGGGGTGATAAGAAAGTTACTCCTCGTATTTGAACATTAAGTATTTTAATAGAAAATTATTATTTAAATTAACCATTCGGAAACTACTATTATTCTCTTTTGAAGTATATTCTACGGAAAACTGATAGTGATCTAAGGCAATAATCATTACTTAGGGTCATTTTAATTTTACCCTGAAGCTGTGAAATCGCAGTTTTGTTTCGACCTATAACAATAACTCAATGGTAATGGAACTCGTCCATCGTTTTTGTATAAAACTTATGAGGTAGCTCAGAACCACTTTGCATAATAATCAAATAAAAGTGAAATAAGTTAGGTATGTAATTACTAAACGATAATATACACGTCTTAAATGATCTAAAGTTATTTTTATTGATTGGATTTGTTTTATTTTCATTTTTTCTGAGGGCCATATTGTATTTGAAATCACATTGTAATATTTACAACCTCATTTTACCAAAGTGTATACGAGACAACTTTTTATTTTTTCAATTATTTAACATGCTTTGAAATAATTTATACCCTTTTTGGGATTATAGCTATGCATGTGGGTGATGACCTCAGAAAAAGACGAATATAGAGGCCACAATTGGAATTTTGGGTCAAATTCAAATGTGCTAAAAATAAGGCACCCGACGTATCAAACACGGTCAAAGTGCCGGTCAAAATCTCTGCCTAATGCAATGGTAACCAATGGCGTGAATATACCTAAATAAATTTTTCCGACTCAGAATCCGTTTTATGATTATTAATATTCAAAATGAATTGATATAACATTATTTACATATACTATACTTTTAAATTCTTCAGAAAAAGTATTACAATTACTTGCATTTATGACTATAATATTCTTCCCTGATCAATAGAACTTGAAGGCGTAAATATAAGTGTGTACGCACACGGCTGAGTTTTAAGTGAAATCTCCTTTCATGCTAAGGAAATAATTGAAAACATGAACTATTCAGCATAAAGGACGTTGACTAATTTGTAAAGCCTTCTAGGAAATGTATGTTAGTCGGTCAGCTAAGAGCATACTAAGAGATATTCAAGACGTGGAGGCTGGCCTTTTGGAATGTTGATAGCCGGCCATTCCGTAAATCCTGTGACATATTAGATTAATGACTTGGGTAATTGAACACGCACTTTTATGTGCGTGAGCTTGAGTTTCACTGTTATATCGACGACTTTCTTTCATCCAAAAGGTTTTTAATCAACTAAAATAACCCTTGTGTTAAATCTGTCAGCAGTTATTTTTTCTTTCCCGCTGCTGGAGAATCTGAATTTTCTTTACTCACCCAATCGACAACATTTATTTCTTGAGGTATGAGTAATTACATTACCCTTTGTGAGATAGAATATAATGCTATCGGCCACTTTTGAAAGTTTAGCGTGCACAAAATTGTGAAATAAACAATGGTTGCTTAAGATTCTCCAGCCACAACGACCAACAATAACTTTGAAACCGTACCCTTAGCTGCTAATTAATCTGATCTTTACATCTCTACATAATGGCTTCATGGCCTTATCCAATCTCTACATCACTACCCAATGAACATACGCAAAGGATTTTACAGCTCTCATAAAAACTTACTTATTTCTAAAATTAACTATGATTTATAGTTGATTAATAGCAAATATAAAAGAACTACTTGTCAGTAAAGTGTAATTTGTTATCCTACTCGTATCTTGTTCATATGTTTCATAACACGTGGTGAACCTCCGCATCAATCATTTCCTCATAAAGAGCTGTCACTATGTAAATGTTATCTTTGTGTTTTATCAAACCAACTTTGTTGTCGTTTTGATCTCTCGTTGACACTCTAACAAATTGGTTTGATACATATTGAACTGTTACAGATTGATTTACAATCAATTTCGGTTATTAGTTTTCGATTGAGTTGTTCGTGCTCACTAGAAGCTTCACTGCTTGTTTTATAGTTAATTTATTGTTTTATTACTATCGATGTAACTATAAAAGTTAACTAGCAACGTTGGATTATATCTTAAATGTTTATTTAACCTCATTCTCATAGAACCTTTAATTCTGACATTGATTGAACAGGTAAATAGACAAAAGCGCTGGTTGCCACTTAGATACAGATAAGAGGTTAGGATCGTTAGACCTATGCCAATAAACATTTCAGGCATTCTTTTGATTGGCATAAGTAGGCTAAAAGTCGGGACGAGCTCTTGGTATGAACTGATGTAGATAGTACGCGTCGTGAATGATTCCTCTTCTGGCTACTCCATAGCTGCGAACTCAACTTACAGTTACAGAGCATTCTTTTGTCGGAAAGATTTCGATTGATATTAGTTCAGATATACTATGTTACCACGGTACCACGTACCACGGGAAACAATAACGTCGATAATTGAGTATCGAATATTTATTTGATCGATTACTGTGAATCAGTCTGTGAAGCAGTGTTACGTGCAATTATTCTCCGTAATTGTATATAATAGTACATCGTGGAAAGTAGCGATGATAATGTTTTGCTAACTGTACTGGATTGAAAAAACATCGGATCGAACAATGTCGCAACAGCAAAACCATAATTGAATTAGCATTAAACCGTTTGCGATCGACATTCCATTTCAATGCAAATAGAACATAGCGGCTTGAAACAAGAACTCATAAACCACAGACAGCCGTGAAAACTATGGAGCCTGTCGCAAATGACCGCTCGCTATGATCCATCGACGTATGCGATCACTTTTACTGTTATCCAATTTGGAGCGCAGCAAAGTGAGTTTCCTCTTTTACACGGTTTGCGGCGAACGAGCACTCTCTCGAGACACATTGTTATTACCCATGAGCATGTCATTGGAATGCCCGCACCGCCGTGGACGTGCGGCTGACTGACACACATTCCCTCCTAACCTTAGCTCCCTGCCGTGGAGGTTTCACCCAGTACTTGATGTCAGCCGCATAATGTCTGTGAATCTTCGCGTCACTCAAAACGATCGGTTATCTTGGACATTTGGGTTACGTTCCGTGATTGGGCTCACAGATGCCGTAGGTTGATTTTGCTGGTTTCGTGATCGATCGAGAATGACGAATCATCTCCGTGCTAGACGTCGCATGACTCTTATATGTTTCTCTCTTTCTAGGTCAGTAAGAGTTCATATTCACCTAGCGTATTTTTAGAAATCACTGAGAACCCCGGGTAAATCTACAAACTATTACTTACTATAATACGCCGCCAGTAAAAACTTGTAAAAACAGTAAAAAAGATGCTTGTTAATCTTGAAATGAGATCATCATTAAGAACCCTACAGCTACAGGATAAAAATTGTGTTGGTGCTGACACTCGAAATAATTTTCAGCATAGAATGAAATAAATTTTTAAAAATATATTTTACCATCAAACATAAACAACTTATTTTATCTTTTTAAAACTTTTAACAATTTAAATAAACCCTTTCAAGTGCCGTTTATATTTATTAAGCAAATCTGGGTTAAAGTTTATTTATAAAACTTTATCATACGCATATAAAGTTTCTAAAGGCTACATAAACCTTCTATAAAGAAATAAATCTCGTTAACCACTTTCCTTGAACCGTATTTTATATTAGCTGTATATAATTCACTTGAAATCATCAGCAGTCCTTTGAGCTTTCCACATATTTTTTACTGATACAATCTTAAGTACCCATTCATTCGTCGCTTTATTTATTTTATCCCTTAAGAGTGTTTAATTACAGTGTCCTTTTACCGAGGTTTTATCTTCGTTATAACTAAACTTGTTAGTTGCATATACTCATGTCTTTTGTTCCCAATAGGGATAGCGGTGACTATTGATAGCCTATTTATACGATTCTGGCAAACCTGCCAAACTTCCTTCTATCATCAATCTTTTCATATATGCTCTTTTCCCTTCATCTCGGTTAGTATAGATAGATACTTAGTACACTAACCATCTGGGCCTACTATATCGAGTCTACAAGATATGCTAATTTAAGTATTTCATAGTCAGAGATGTCTGTATCGTGGCGTCACTAGCATCAACATCACTCAGCAGCCTCGCATATTTATCTGATCCTTAATTAAATTGTTGGTCTATTCATTTTGATAACAAAGTACATGATCCTAGCGTATTCCGATACTGCCACATTTCTCCTTAAATATAAATCAATTGCTGCACGTTGATGATGGTCGTTACATTTAATACACATGGGACAGATTTTTGATTACAACGAAAAAACAATATGTATTGTGGTGCGCTTGGTTCATATTACTTTGGGGTCACAATTTTTAATATGAATAAAACATTTCTGGCGTAAGAGGACAACTAAAGCTTTTAAATTATAACCAGGTTCTAAATATTTCTACCTTACCTCACTTCTACTCTATATATATAAATACAAAAAAAAACAGATAATCCCCAAAATTACCTGAAAGAAGCAGCTTGACAGTCAGGTTCTTCTCTGCACCATCCCTGGCACTCGTACAGCGACAGGTTCCTCACAGTGTAGTACGCAGTGCCGGTGAAATCCACATCAGTCAACTTTTCGAAAGCTATTCGACCTGTCAAGGGTGTTATCAACTGTTATTGACAATTCATATTATAACTTACTAAGTGAAGACACACCTAATGATTAGTTGACAAAGGACTGTTCTGTACTAAAAAACTTCTAATAATGTAGAATACGTATTATGAATAAAAACGCATTTTATTTTGAAAAGAAGACAGCAAATTTTCCGCTTCTCCAAAAATTTGCGTGAATGGGAAGTGGCGGATGCTATTTCCTTTAACATAACGTTTTATGAAGTCGTGACAAAATGTGATATGTTTTATGATATTTGTATCAATTAAATATAAGTGGTAATCAACCCACTTACATTAGTCCGATCACCTAGTTAAGTGACCTCAATATGAAAGGAAGTAATTAAACTGGATGCAGTAATTGAGTTTCTACAAATAAATCTTACCAGAATATACCTCGGTCAACATACTAATATTAGTAAATTAAACAAATACAAATCATTTAACAAATAAATTATGATAATTATATTTAATTGATATATATAAATCAACTTCAATATTTATTTAGATCCTTCTTTGAAAGATGGTAAATTATATTTGAAAAACACCCTAATAGTTACCATCTTAAAGTATTTTCACACATAACTTTAATACTATAGCATTTCAAAGAATTGTTAATTAATATAATTAAAATTGTGGCAAAAAACCTTTAGTAGAACATTACTTGTCACACTGGCTGTAAGAACACAAGGTGGGAAACGTATTTAAGGAATGCGTTTGACTATTCACTTGTAGTTTCTTGGTAAGCTTTAATGATACACAGAAGAAATAAAAGTGACGTTAAAAATGATACAACCCATTGAAACTAATGTTAGGTAGCCGAGATAAAAAAAACATAAGTTTATAGTATTGACTCCAATTAGATTTTTACTTAACTTAACCAAGTATTAACGTTATTTTGCTCATCTATCAAACTTTTAGATGCTGTCCAAGGTTACAACGTGAATGGAGAGATATAAACTGAAAAAAACAAATACGTCATAAAATGTAAAACACCCATTTCGAAGCGGTTATCGTACTTTTAATATTTATATTGAAAAAAACCTAGAAAGAAACTATAAAAAAGCTGATCAAATACCCACCAAAGACGAAAGAAGCTTGCAGCAGTAAAAGCGCCAGCCGCGCCACACGAAGCGCCCCGCCGTCCATAACTCCTGACACCTGTACACACAAACAGGATATTACCACTAACAATAAATGAAAACTATTTCTAATGCTTATATATAATACGTTGGTTTTTAAATATTTAACTGAGCCGATGTTTAGCCCTTTTGTTAAATAATGTGCCTTTGCTGGTTTTCGTGCTGCCATAATGGGTGACGATAAATAGTTTAAAGTTTTAATTACAAACGCTTGGTCAAATATGTAGTTTTTCGTATTTGTTGTTTTTTTGGAAAGAAGAAGTTCTTATAAACCAATATCTTTTTCAAACATATTTTTAAAATCTTAAACTTGAGATTAGGTACATAATTATATATGTACCAATTTCCGCAATGAATAACGCATATTCATACAGATCAACTGGACAATGGATAAAATCGAAAGCCAACATCTCAGTGTATCCCGTTAAACAGTAAGCTATTATATTACGATACAATCAATAATCGTGGCATTGTACCGATAACTGATGATCGATACCACTAATTCGATTAATTAGTAATTCAACAAGCGCGAAACTGATTAATAGATTTTATCTTGATATAAATAGAATTACTCGAAAGCTTCACCGTTTTGTGAGTACTTAATGGTCATTACTTTCTGAGATTATTCTTTAACAAACCAGGCTAATTGGTTTTAAGAATTAAGTTGCTTTAAAAGATGACATGACAATGCACGTTTAAATGAAATGTACCAGTAGTAAACATGTGCGAACATAGCACACTGATTATGGCCGCCCCAAGGTAGAATGTACAATTAGATGTCGCAGTAGGAATACTAACTGGAAAATAAATTGAATAATATACAGCAAAAAGTAGAAATTACACCAGACATCAAACAGAGAACGATATTCATCATGTGAATATTAGCTCTCGGCTGGCATTGAACTCCCAACCTTGAGGCCTAGGAAGCTAGACCAATATCCACTTGACCACCACCATACAACAACTTCCGATCATAAAACAAGATTCAAGATGAGTTAAATGCTAGCCCATGTAAGTAGAAGAACTAATAGATCTAATGGCGCGAGCATATGTAAGCATGTAGAACTAAATATCGCTAATCAACATCTATTATCCAAATACACGCATCATGTTTCCTTTGAAGTCGGAGGACAAAAGCTACAGTACCGGGGTCAAGTTCATGTTAGCCGGAGTTGAGCGACGAATAGGAAAGTCAGTGACACGGATTTTTCATTACTTTTTGCATTACAGTATCGCTTTCACTACACTCTTTTTATTACAATAAATGAATGATCACCCGTAAACGTGAAAGCAACCGATTGTTGTATTGTTATTTTTATTCATAGCTCAGGTGGTCGCTTTGATTTCAATACCAAATTATTTTGTAGCAAAACTTTCTACATGTCAATCGAGAAAGATATCTCAATAGCATATTTAAGATATAAGACCACCCGGAAAGATAGGAATGTGCAAAATTTACTATAGAGTCATCAGAACCGCTACTCAGAAATGTAAATTAGTGGCTAAATTAAAACAAACTACTTATAATTGTCGCCAAAGTTTCGAAAATTCAATCAGCACGATACATTTTGATTAATTTAATGAAAAATGATAACAAACTTTCAACATTATACTGGACTAATTTAATTCTATCAGAATTTTGAGCTAATTGATTTTGATATGAAATGTCATATAAAACATTTGCATACCGGCGCTAACAGGAAAGATTCTCGAGTTACTGTTAAAATGACACAGTTAAGAAAATAATAAAATGTTTTTAAATGAACGCAGACACGTAATGTTTCCGGAGTCATTAATGAAGAAGTCACAATAAACTGTGATGGAGGTGTTTCTTCGTGACGTATGTAACATTATGTGGTATGGTATGGATAATTATTATAATGTTGGTAGTACCGTTCGTCGCTTCCTCAAAGATGCTTTCATCGGGTTGTGATAATTGCTCATATTTGTTCAACATTATTTGCTCACAAGCGTGAACTATTATACTGAGTGAGATTACAATTTTGACACTCGTTCGCCGGGTATAGCGCAGAAAGGGGTGTAATTAAACCTACGGAACTTTAAACGATTGCTTTTTGTCTAACTGCAGATTGAAATCTGAAATCATAACTGATTTAAATAGATTTTACGGCACTCTATGTTTTTCTCTTATTTGAATGAATTTATACGTTTAAAAATAGTCAGTTAATGTGTCCATGAATTTGTTCACAAAGTGCAGTATTAGTTCACAAATATTTAATTATAAATTTTGTTTATAATATAAGGTATTAATATTGCAACGAGAGTTTAATAATTTATAAGGCTATTTTTATTGTTATGACTGTAGTTATCGGCGTTATATTTTATGTAATAAATTTAGGCTAAACGAATTGTATATTATTTTAGTTATTATTTCGCAGTAACGTGTCGGGGCTTTTATGCTTTTTCAATTAGATATTGATGATTTGTCTTTAAAACTTATTTATCTTTCCTTTACAGTTTTCCGCAATACCTAAGTTCCATAAAAAAATTAGGTCTGTGCTAACACTGAATAACAACGGTATTTTTTGCATTTAAATATTGGATTAGTTCCCATCCATATTTGATAAGCATACAACGAAGTACCCGCTATACGAGACGCTCATACCCACGATATAACTGGAATTTATGAAGGCTCTAACTTTTTATGTAAACAACAATAAGATCTTCATCCGCCACGCCAGTAAAAATGTATCTTTTTAAAATCATAGCGGTAACTCTATAAATGGTATAGTTATTGTTATAATTCTCACTAGTTATTTATGTCATATAAAACTATCTATTGGATGAGAAAGATCTTTATTTCTTGGCTGTCCATTTTGCTTAATTTGACAGCATACTTTAGAAATCACTAATTAATATAACCAAAATCCCGGCTACACTCTTTATAGTACACCTTCTGTATTAATTAAATATTTCGTAGTGATTAAATTACAACCTTTTACTCTATCGGTATCATCAATAAAGTATGCTTTTTCATTCGTTTCATTGTAATAGTTTCTTAACATTAACAGTCTCGATAAACAAAGCTATTTATAAACTTTGAATAACGTAAGCAAAATATATATGAAAGACGGCAATATATATAAAAAGTTACGTTTCGTTACATAAGTCTAAGTTATTGCAAATATTGAAACATTAACCAAAGTATAATTGAATTTAGAATATCATAGAATGCATAGAAGATTAATAATTTTATTATGAACAGAATTACATGTATTGGAACTTAAGTGCCTAGTTAAATAAGATGTTAACACCTGAACCGCAATCGAAGCTACTGTACTTACTTACCATAATTTACGACTTCCATATACCACCTTATAGATAGTAAAAATAATAGTAACTGCATTTAAATCGCTGCATAAATTATTGATGATCAAAATCAACATGAAACGGTAAATTGAAACGTTGCCAAGCGATACAAAGATTTTATCTGATTAACGACTTTTAAAAAGTGCTTTTTATTTAGTATGAGGTGTCGAAATTACTTTATTATATTATACTATTGTACATAGTTAAAGCCCAATCTTAGTTTACAAGTCTGGATTTTTGAGTCTCATTGTAGTTTTTGTTATTTTTTATATATACAGTTAAATAATACGCTTTATTACCCTGTTATGTAACTGTTGACGGAACCAAGATAATTAACACTTTGTCTAAATAACGTAGCTTTTCTACAAAGATTGGTGGGATAATTAAGTTAAGTATAAAAAGTATTATTTCCATTAGGTCTTTTTTATCACAGTTATATTTAATTGAAAATAGTGCAGTGTTAGCTATGAATAGAACTCCCTTTCCTTCCGCGGGAACTATACAAGGCGATCAAGGGTACAGAGACTTCTTAAATGATTGCTATGCGATGTGGCTGATAACCCATCACCAAAGTTACTTTGTTTTTACCGTCTTCATCTAAACAACATACATACATACATACATACATATGCTCACGGCTATAAATCCCTAGAAGGGGTAGCCAGAGCTAAGGAATTGGAAATTCCTCAGCCACGTTTGGAAGTTGGTTGACGCCGTGTAGTGCCGGCTTAGAATAACACTACCCCATTTCTACCCGTGGGTGATCGTAAGAGGCGACTAAGGGCATAGGGGCTTTTTAAGTGATTTTTGGGCGATGTGGTTGGAGACCCGTCACCAAAAATATTTATTATTACTATCTTTTCCCCAATCAACTTCATCTAAACAACTTATAAAATTTAACCATTCTTGAATAGTTCAAAGTATAAAGTAAGATTCCTTGGCCATGACTTTTGAACTAGACGAGCAAATAAACACTTTACTGTATAGCTATTGTAATCGCGCTTGCTGCGGCACTTAATGCAAATAATGACCTCAAAAACAATGTTACACTTTCCTTACACACACTATACTTGCATATTATATTTGAGGTTTAACAAAAGCATGTATGTAGCTCTGTTTGAGTTGCACAGAAATTTCGTTAGTGTTTCTGATCACGAGGTTAAAACATATGTAAAAATTATAAGTTAAATTTTTGCGTTAGTCTGCAGGTCTAAATCTGAAAGTTTATTTGAAATTAAACAAACTTACTGGTTATAATTGGGTCGGTGGAAAAACATATAACGTTTTCCTCATTTAAAATAAATATAAAATATGTTGTGTTGTGATTGTGTAAGCACATCTTGTGGGTAGTTGTTAAAATATGCGAACTTAATACAAATTATTCAAAACTATTCTGTTATTTCAAGAACACAATAAGCTATTTCCTTTACAAAGCATTATAAAGAAAATTCATGCTTTAGTATAGGCTTTTATTGAGTCTATAAAACAACCATTTGTTGCCTCTCACGGTGATGTAGGCTATACTCATTGTTATCTATGGACTGACTTACATACGTATGTCGGTTGTTGGTATAAAAAAACTGCGATTAGCACTAAGTATGGTGCCAGTCGTGTGTGGGCTATTGGTCAAGTTTCAAACGCATTCAATATATTAAGCACGTGTGACATGAATAACAGACATATTTGTCGCTTTGTGCTACTCTACTCTTACCAAATAAGAATAAGAGTACGAATAAATAAGAGACAATTGAGGCATCAATGTGCTTCGTCTCTACTATAAATATCTCATAAAAACTTTAATGAAGATAGCCAGAAAGGACTTTTAATGTTACAATATGATTACATTGAAATTTAGATAAGAAAATGTATGATATCACTATGTTCCGGTTATTTTTCCTGTGAATCCATAAATGATAACAACAGGGCCAAAAACATACTTCCAAAACATTATGGAGACCCACTATGCAATAATGCAATATACGCTTTCATTTAAATTGGACCACTTTTTATGTTAAACTTATTTTATCGGCAAACATGCAAATTACGTTCGTTCAAACTTTAAAGATAATACGTGAAAGTTACTAATGAATAAACCATTAAAAAGGCCGGCGCATGCGTATTAGGCACGTGGCTGTGCGCAGTGAGCATCGTAACATGAAATAGCCTAATTTAACGGTGTTTTCTGAGATTCACGTCGGTACGACCCCGAGTTACTCCTCGTCAACGGCTGACGACCACATTTATGGCGACACGCTTGCCAACACGTAACAGTATATAATGATATATGCCCCATTCTAGGTCGCATTACGCAACTGTCATATTGTGCTCAGAATGTGTAAAGTTAGGAAGGAACTGGGGCGTTTACTAACAGTTCCTATGCGCAACCGCTCATCTTATCTGTGAAGGAAGTGGCTCCCAATTACGCCGGAGTACCTTTAACGGTTTAATATATTCAGCGGCTAACGAGCTGCGGGTAATGACATATAGCTAAATCGGGAAGAAACGGGATGTTCAATCATATTTTATCTAATAATATCGTTGGAAAATTGTGGTTTGGAGGATTATGGATATTCGTGATTTCCTTTATATTACCATGCAACTAATTAATCTGAATTCATATAAATTTTATTAAAATTCTAATTCACCAAAACTTGAATTCATATGTACAAAAATTAAACCTCTAATATTCCAGGAAGCATCTTTTCTTTTGAATCTTCTTCCCATCATGATAATACAGACGCAGCAGTAATGTAAATGTAATTTAAAAATTGAGACAAATATAAAATCATAAATTATTACTATATCTTTCCGTGAACGTGACCAAAGTTATTTATTTTCGAAGAATATGTTTCCCCTAAAATGGATTATCAATTGCCTAAACAGCTCCACAACCTCGATCTGAATTTCAAATACCTAATGCAAATAAATAAATTACAATTATAAAGTTCTGTAAACTCTTTGTGGGAAATTAGTTTTCATTTTATTTATGTGTAATATATACAATTATATTATATTATAATAATTACAAACCTGCAGTTTTCAAATACAAAGCAAATCGATTTAAACCATTGGTCTTAGTGAGAAAATGCAATAACAATTGTATAATTCCCTGCAACCTTTAATAGGGCGTGTACACCGCAGGCTATTTCATTATGACCACATCGACTTCCCAAGCTGTATCTTCGAATACTCGATTTACATATGTGGCTATCGGACTGCAATTACTAATCACAATAGCCTTTGTCTAATAACATAATACATGGAACCTAATAGGAATGCTCTATTGAAGCTTATCTTTGATTAGTGCGTTAGTTCGTGTGAAATATTCTAAGTTCCAACTGTTTTTACTGTATTTGTAATTAGCTTTTACATGGTGTTTATACGAACACTGAACTGTATCGTCTATTGTCTCGGTCGAGGTTGTATTAATCACGGTATGACTTGCATGTGTTATTAGGCTGGAAATCAGGTTATGTGCCGACTTAGTGCGAATAATATGCAATTATCATAAATGATATTATTCGACCTACAGAGAGCATTGATCCTCATGTACGAGTAGCATACAAACAGATACAAAATATTGATAATAGGTTTATTGTGCAAACATTATTGGGAAACATTTCATGTGGATATTAGTTTCAGTGATTTAATATAATTGGAATGTTTTTGATCATGAAACTGTGTAGTGTCGGCTTAGAATAACACTACCCCATTTCTGCCGGTGGGTGTACGTAAGAGGCGACTAACGGTATTGGGGCTTTTAAGGGATTTTTGGGCGATGAGGTTGGAGACCCATCACCAACAACCTTTATTTTGCCATCTTTTCCCCACACAACTTTCCAAAAGTGGCTTAGGAATTTCTAGTTCCTTAGCTCTGGCTACCCCTTCTAGGGATTTATAGCCGTGAGTATATGTCATGTTGATCATGAAACCTCATGCGGGGAAGCTAGTCTCGAAATTTTTCTTTCCTTTATTTATCAGTGATTTAATGTTTGAAAAAGTTATTAAAAAGATTTTCTATAGCTCAGTATCAATATACAGGTTGTCTCTTACACATATTTTTATTTTTAGATTAAGTTCCTAAATTCACAACACAAAGATTTAAATGTCCTTAAAGTTAAAATTTACTTAATTTAAAAGTGCACGATTTCAATGTACATTTTTATAATATAATAGAATTTGTTATAACCTTATATTATTTAGAAGCATGAAAGCAGAGTGAATGCAGTAGAAATGAGGTCCCTCAGAAAAGTTTGTAATGTGAGGTTATGTGATCGCGTGAGGAATTACGTGATTCGTGAAAGATGTGGTGTAAAAGATGATATTGTAAGAAAGATAGAAAAAGGAATGTTGAGATGTTTTGGGCATATAGAGATAGATGACATAAACATAACATAAACGTTCACGCCGTTTTTCCCCGAAGGGGTTGGCAGAGGTACCAATACTCCTGAACTCACATGGCAAGCGCCATCTAGTTTCCAGAGAAGGTACCCACGTTTTGCTTAGACAGTGTACTCACGTGATAGGGGGCAGGCCTGTCGCCGTTTTGTACGAATACACTGTCACATGACTAAGTACAACTCAGCCATGTGGGTTTCCTCACGATGTTTTCCCTCACCGTTAGCAACCATGATAAATTAACCACACATATGACTTTAGAAAAGACAAATTGGTGTAGGCCCGTCCCAGGATTGGAACTCACGCCCTTCTGTTTTTCGGGCGGGTGTTCTACCCACTGGACTATCATGTCGCATAGATGATCGTAGATAGATGACAGTAAATTGATAAAAAAAAACTATAGAGCCAATGTGAAAGGTAATGTTAGTAGAGGACGACCTCGGAGGACACATTTGGATCAAATAGAAAATGTACTCAAAAAGACAGGTGGGGCATGTATGCAAAGATTGATGGATGTGAATGAAGCTAGAGAGGTTTGCCAGGATCGTACAAAGTGGCGATCGATAGTCTCTGCCTACCCCAATGGGAATTAACAGCGTGAGAATATGTATGTATATATGTATATAATTTCTTGTAATATTTGAATAGCTTGCTGCTCAATGCCCGCCATAAAAGTCAATTTGCATGTGGAATATCATAATTTATAAAAGAACTAAAATTGAGATGAAGTTGCACAGCTAAATTACCTTATACTGACTCGGATCGCCACTCAAAATTTGATGTTTTTAAGTAAATCAACGTTTTTAATATTTCATTGGCGAATGACGATGGATGAATATCTGATTAAAAAAGTCATTACACCACAGACAATATAGGATACAACATTACACAGTATTTCCTTTACGTGTATATTTGTTACATTGTACCATTTCAATGGTAGTCAAGTAAAAAGTAAAACAAGTTGTTCTAGATAGGTTAGAACATAAATAAAACTGATAGAATATGTATAAGCGTTTGAATCGGAATAAATAATTAAGAAAAGCGTGAGAAACCCCGAGGCAGGAAGCGCGGTGCGCAGTACAGCAGCGCTATAGAACATTTAACATTGGTTCAACTTGACGGAACTAAACTTCGTCAACAAGTCAAGTGACAGTCACGTCACAATGGCAATGGGCCGAACTTGACCGAGAGTTAACGGTACAGTGCGGCTATAGCCTGACCACTATACGTTGATCTCAATAGGCTATAGCTGAGCGAATGACAAAGAGTTCACGCTGCGTTTGCGCTATAAAATCATACAGCGCGAGCGCTTTCCGCCGTGAGACAATGCGTGTGAGCTAACCGGCAGGTTGCTCGGCTGACCCAATTATCCACATCCACAAACTGGGGCATTTGTTTTCGAATGCGTGTGAATTTCATTCAGCTTTCACGGGCTGATAATGAACGGTAGTTTAACGTCCTTCAATATAAACCACTCGAATTACTGCCACGGAACGAAAACGTTCGTACGATATTTTTGTGGGGCAACAAATGTTTTTGAGTAAACGTAGAAACGGTCTCGTGTCAAAGAAGCCTCTAATAGAGCGAGTTATACGACTGACAGGAGACCCCGATAACCTTTGCTGCACGACTACCAAATAGCCTTTAAGTCACCAGTATAAAGCTGAGATAAGCACCGCATAACAAGGCTGAAATGCAGTGCACTGTCGGTAACTAGAAGTTAGACTATCGACTAAGTAAAGTATTTATAAGACGAGATGCCAAGTAATCCGTTTACAAGTTTAGCTTTATCCTCAATATAAATACTGGAAACGTTTATGATTGGCAAAAAACCAAATTCAATAAGTTAATCAATCACGACATAAGAATATTAGAAGGAACTGACAGTTTAATCACTGCGTACACTAAATCCGTGATTAATGATAAGGGATCTCGGTAGTATAAAAATAACACCCAATAAGATTAATCTACCATTAAAATTTAGGTATATTCGATGATCAAAATTTAGTTATGTTTCCTTTTCACATTACAAAACTGAAACTTCTGAAAGAGATAATTCAAAAGTAAACTTTAAGCTTGAGTAAAAATGAATTCCCATTTATTTCAAGAAATACATACTGTTATAAATTTAGTCGGCTCAGCAAATTGTGTCAGCGCTTCTTGTAAACGCACCATAACAGGTATATAAATAGTCTGTAGAATGTTTTTTCTCGTAAAGTGTGGTGTCAGTGGCGGGCAGCGGCGGACACTCGTCGCCGTTCCGTGGCGATCTTATCTCAGTAGCCGTAATTGGCGTTCACGCGGCTCAAAAGCATTAACATGGAACTTCTCATTTGCATTTATTTTATTTACTCTGAAAAAGTTAAACTAAACAATTGAATCGATTCTTGAGGGATGATCAAATCGATTGTCAGACCCCGAAAAATGGACATTAGTCACTTTTGGAACTTAAGGGAGGAAAAATTGCTGAAAATAGGATTGACTATCATTTAAAAAGCCAAAGATTACAAATGCAACTGAAATGACCATTTCTAGCCAGGCATCTAGCATTTTAATGTGCGGTGGTGATTCCACCTTACTTAACTGCATCTATGATTTAATACTATAAAGTAGTTTTTTTCGTACTACTGTGCCGCCTATTCTCCTTCCGTCCTCGATGCACCCTTGACCATTACAAAACCAATTTAGTCACTACGATTTAAAATAACACTAATCCATAAAAGCTATATGTGCTACTGAGAGGCAATAGGAGTCCCTGATGGAATATCATAAAAATCTCCCTTTGAAATGGACTTCGCAAACCTATTAGGATGGTTACTACCTTTGTGTGAGCCGTTTTATACACGTTTTTGTCGTTTAAAGACGTAGTAATTGCTAGTATTCAAGTTGTAAATAGCTTGAAAACACAATAATGGAATCCTAAACGAAAATCGTTTGGTGTAAATTGAAGGCGACAGTTTCAGTAATAAAAAAATAATTGCTAGAGATGGAAAAAAGAGTTCAATGTGCTGGATGTAAGATGTCCAGTGACAATGACTGGGTGGTGCATGGTGGACACTACGAGTTTCATATCGAGAGCCTTATAGGGCTGCACATATTGTATGCAACCTGTTTGACTACTGCTTAACACGACACTTATGTAACGATTTTGCTATTATTGGTTACGTCAAATCGCTGAAGGCCCTAATTAATTTATGAAATTACTTGAGATTTTAAATTAAAACAGTGTTCTTAACCTGTAAACATTATTTTCCCCATAATAAAAATGATCGATTGATTAATATGCTATGATGAGGGACCTAACTAGTAGCACAGTTGTGTTTGTACGTTTTCCTCATGATAATTTGTTTCAATGCGGCGATATCTATTTCAATAGTTTACCTATTCATCTCTGAAATATTTAAGAAAAGTGTTTGAGGTGCAATATAAAGTAAAAATTTATAACTTAACTACTTTTTATTAAAATGCAAGTAAAAAGTGACTCAGATCGAAAACTACAACCTACTATCGCGACACAAATTTCACTGTATCACGATTGAAATACAAATAATTACTTTTTCTCTACAATTATTTGAACGGCATTGTAATTTTATTATGTTCTTTATGTATACACAACTACTTCTAAAGTTATAAAAAAATAATTGTACAATTTTAGGATCTATAATAAGATACCAAGAGAATTTAAAACTCTAAGACTCAATTTATTGAAACGTGAGCTAAAAAAATGGCTGATAGAGAAATGTTTTTATGAACTCAATGATTTTTTTTTCAGAACAATAATATAATTTGAAATTCGCGGCTGTTTAAATTAAATAAATATAGCTAATAAATTTATTGTATTTTTTTTTTAATGTAAATATTTGCATGCTAGCATATGTAGTTAAATGTGATGGACCAATTGTAATTAATAGTGGTGTGTCAGTTTTTAATAAATACATATGCATGTTTTTAAAAAACTCTAGTTTTGAATAGAAAAAACACAGTCTGTCTCATCGTCACTTCAAATAAGGAGACACAAGAATAATCACTATAGGTATCTGGATGTTTAGGCCTAACTTGTTAACTAAAACCAAAATAAAGTTAAGTTTTTCAAGTATTCTAATTCGATAAATTTAGTTACAAAATAGGTGAATATGGTAATTACAAAGAACGAGCGTCTAAAAGTGCAAGTTCATTACTGACTAAGATAGTTTAGATAGCAATGAATAGACTAGGCATTTTTTAGATCCGTCTAAAGAAGGTTGCAGAGCAAATATCGCGTGCACCAACCTAGTTCCACAAATAAACGCTGAATAAAGTAAACACAGAGACTCACGAAGTTCTAATCCGGCCATCATTTACATACAAGGCCCGCCCCCGCTCGTTCACTGCAAGCGCTTAACCCGCCATTATCTTGCATTAGCGCGTCACTGCCATTACATACTGTAAACATATTCGTGGACCCATTGGAAAAATCTCTTGTCACCCCAGGGGCTTGAGCAACACCAACGGACAAAACTAATCACATCTATACAACATGTGATCCTATTCCACTGAATTTTATTTGAACCTAAGGAGATGTTTTAACCTATTATTTCGCAACTTTTTTGTGTTTGCACCACTAAACTTTATATTTCGTTAAAAATGTCAATTACTATAACTGCCAAGCATTATCTCTGTTCCGAATGTATAAATCATAAGAGCATTGCGGAGCATAATATCAACCTTTTCAGAGAGCGCTCTCCATTGTCATACCGAGCGTATTAAAGTGGACAATACAAAAATATTGCGCAGACGATCGTAAACGGTTATAAAGACTTCATGATCATTTTAATTCAAAGTTTTTTATGAAACACTATAAAAGTAAAGAGAAAATCGTTTGAGTCCATTGAAATATGAGGCATGGCTTCGCATCTGTTTAGCGCAAAAAAGGGCTGTGCGATCAAAGTTCAAGCGTATCCCACGCGCGACGTGCTAGCTCATTGTTGAGCCATGTCACACTTGCAGTACTACCACAACTACTATTCACTACTAAAAAAACAGCTAAGTTCATAACCTAAAAAAATGAACAACCTATTCACACATTACTCATTACTCTCTACATAAAATGTGTTATTCCAATAATCATAAGAATTTATGAACCAAAATGCATTACAAATACAGAATACTAATTACCTTGACTCGGTTAATTGTTGCAGTCTTATCTTTCCGTCGAACCCGGTTTCCGTACCTGCACAAAAATTAGTCTGTTTAATTTATCAGTCACAAATGGATGGAGGCACTTTTCAGAAACAGTTCCATAAGTAGGCATCAAATAAATAAAAGGCGCACACGGTACCGTTAAAAGTGGACGAATTTTGTAAGAAGGCTGTGATTTACTGGAGTGGCTTAGGCTCGACCAGTGGTACTTACTTTCCACAGATTTCTTAACACCAAACTTGGCGAAGCAAAACATATTTGAGCTCATTAAAATCCTAAAGATCATGTTATTACAGTTAAATAAAAATAAGGCCTTAGTATTCCAATTTAAGCTCCCACGATAAAAAAAGACAATATAGTAAATCACTGTAACGTAATAGTTTCATCGATAAAGCTTTTTATTTAACGACGATATTTTTGATTAATATCACGGTATTTCATTCAATCGGAGAAAGATTGAGAATAAAAGATATTTACGAGACCATCATCAAACTACCATAACGGAATAGTGGCGATCTTTTAGAATACCGGAGGGTCATAAACACTCATTTAAGTGTTTTAGGCTTCAAAGTTAAAGTTAATTTGAAAACCAAATAAGCTATTTTTAGTAGTCGCGACTACGCAGGTTTTATGGGACAGTTTAGTGTTATTCAAATGTAGATGTTAATAACGGAATTATAAAGATCTACGTATAGGAAGACCGTTCATAAATTTGTCACCTCTATGTTTAACTACTTGAAAGGTTGTTAATTTGCGAAATCGCCCATTTATGCTCTCGGTTTTATTATCGCAAACTACTAACCAACTTCATGTTTTTATCTTTTCTGAGTTAAATGAGGTTATAAGTGGACGATGATTTTATAGAGAACATGAATTTTGCATCTGTATGAGTATGAATGATGCATAATATTATGAGTGATCTAATATAAGATATTCCATTTTTCTTGAAACATGAAAGGGGAAATTATTATGCAAACATTATAACATAGATTGGATTGAAGATACTTTTGAGTAACCATTTCTATAGGAGCTCGTATTTAAGGATCGGATAAATAGGCACGATTAAAGATCGTAAATAAGACTCGGCGCTCGAATAGCCTTATTCTTGTCTATGGCTTAGAAAATGGCGTTAGAGCTATGTACAATATTGCCGCGGGCGCTCGTGCACTGTCGGTCCGAGAATCAGGGGTAAAAGGAAAAAACAAAAGGATTCGCATTGAAATGGTTCCCAAAGAGAGTGCGCGGGTTGCGGAGGTGAAGGCGCTTGCTTCCCCTTTATCTGCGGGTGATCGTGGCGCACACGACGAGCGCTAGACAATGCTGCAGTGCCGTGGCGGCAGCGGCGGCGGCGGCGGGCCGCATGTGCATGACCGCGCAGGGCGCAATGACCTTGCGAGCACATTCCGCCCGCCTCTCCCGCGCCAATCCCGACAGTATCTAGTCTCTATTCCTAACTCGCAAATGGGACTCCAATAAAATTACTTTATCCATCTCGAGAATCTGATGAAATCTTTATTGAGGCTTACACATAAAAGTATGTGAATTGAGAGTGTCAATTCTTTTTCATATAAGTTTTTTATTAAACGACACTAGATCGTTAACCTACTGTAACTTTATTGAAATTGGTCACATTGTCCCTTGTTATAAGTTTGATAAATCCGTTTCAGATTAGTATACTAATCAGTGTGGTGCAGTGGCGGAGAACCATTTCACGCTTACTTATAGCGTGTAACGGGATTTATTATAGTTTAGCCCAAAAAATAAAAAAGTGAGAAAGCCTCAAGAGTTCGTTAAGTGCAACAACGACACTTTAAATTTGTATTCGCCCACACCTCGCCTAGAATATTTGTTCAACGTTGATACTGACACCAATTCTTATTTACTTTTAGGTATGTGAAGAAGTAATTAGCATTCCCTACGGTTTGGCATTTATCTAATAATAGCAAGAACGCACTACGATTTCTTGCCCTACATTTTTTTAAATAATTATAAAGTTATTAAAGTCCTCTTCGGATATTTATCTTGTATGCAATTTTCTCACATCGACGGTATAATAAAGAGATGGACAATGGGCATAAACATTCGAGCCAACACAATTAAGCCGCTGCTGTTCAAAGGTCTAGTACATTGCATTCTTTATAAAACGTACTCCTAGCTACTTGACTCAAGGTATCTAGGTTGACTATGTTAAGTTTACATGACAAGCTCAAACAAAACGTAGACATTACTTTGCTTAGCATTTAACAAGTTGGAAGTTTCATCGCTTTTATTCGGTTTTGTATTTAAATATAAAGTTGATAAATAACGCTTAAAAAACAAATATGAATCGTTTATTTTCGTTTGCGAATAATGATTTACTCTTATGTAATGGTTTATATACTAGCTTAGCTAGCTAATTATTAACTCTACTACTCTTCTGAATAAGTTTTTAAAACAATAGACATCCCCCATTAACTGAGACTAGTAATTGTTTTTGTTTCATTATTTACTTAATTATACATGTTTTTGGCCCTCCAAGTGATTGTTACGTCATTGTCTCCTATAATATATGTAGAATGATAGATAAAAATAAGATGGATAAAATACTCATATTTTACAAAATACAAGTATGTAAGTAAGACAAACCACTTCAGATACTGTATATCTTTGATACAAAATACCGCCAGTCTACTGCAATGAAAAACAATGCTACAGATATAATCGAAAACAAATTTGATAAAAGTTACGAAACATGAAATAATATTGTTGGTAATTGGATTGTTGTGATAACCGATCTTGGCAGATGGTAAGTTACCGATATTATCTCAGGGTTTCCGTAAGTTGACAAAAAGCAGAAATGTTTGTGATCGACCATTCTTCGGAGTGCGTTGACTCTGACCAATCGTGACCAGCCCACGATAGATAACAAACAAAATCCGAAATGGACATACAATTGTCATTTTTTAACTAAGATTAGTTTTAGTTGAAATCCAAAAGCATGAAATGATAACTATTATAATGCACAGTGATATATCCCACCGAGACTGCTTCTTTTTAATACAGATCTTCAGCACTAGATTATCATAATAGATATTTAAATACTCTTAAAATATAAATAATTTTCTTTTTAAAACTGCGACTGGAATACTAAAAACAAAATCTGAGATCTTATCCCAAAAAAAAAAAATTGAAACTATTTATTTTAAAGGTTTTTAACATTTATGATTATAATACAAAGGGGTATTAATCTATACTTATAAACTAGATTGTGGCCCCTAGGGAGTCTAATATAAAATTTTACAATATTTACTTGACTGGACTGGATTTAAAATGTAATAAATTAATAATTAAAAATATCTTATTTATTTAGAGGTGGAGGGCGATGGGTTCACACATTTACCATCAATAAAGTATTTTTTTAATACACTATTCATTTTTTTTTTTAAATTAATAAGGTCAAGACTTAGTTGCTTAGGCAATTGGTTAAGTATATGAGGCAATATGTGAGTCCACACCCTCCTCCCGTATTCATTACTACTAGTCGGACATACATACAGTGGCAGATAATTCAGTGGTCTAAGGTTATTAGTTCTTGTTACCAAGAAAATGTATTTGATTGATGATTTACAAATGTGTATATTTTTTATAGTTCTAATTTGCATGTGGTAAACTATGATTAAGTTAGTGAATGTCAACCAATTAAAAACCAAAACTGCCAAAAAAAATAAGAATATGACTTCAAAAATGGTGTTCAAAGTGGTATGTATTAGCAGTCATACCTCTTATTACAATAACCACTATTAAAATTCTTTCATCAGTCATATCCAGCAAGATTAGTGAATAACAATATCGAGCATAAAGCTAATGGCGATATTTAAACGGTACTTGAGGAGTAGTTTAATTGTCCATCGTACAAACAGGCATAATCTAATTACGAAACCCCGCGCGAATCAATATTAAGCTCGGAATGTTTTCCAAGCTCGGACAGAACGCTTTTTGCTTCTAAACTCAATTTAACCAACACAATGAAACGATCACACCGTTCAATATAAACACAATAGCCTTATTTGTATATTAGATATATGTAATATCTAGAAGCTATTCAATGTTTTTTTTACAATTACAAGCAAGACTACATAGCTAGTTTAGCTCGCGTTGATGTCTTTTGTATTACATGAATGACGATTGGCGTCGTTAACTTGCGGAAACATTATCCTTTCGATATTGATTGCAATGACATAAAAATCGTATCTGGATCCCAATTAAAAGTTAGTGACTATTTATTTATTGTTAGTTAGTGTTTGAATAAAAAGCAATAATGCTACTAAACATAAAAAAACTGATAGTGGTAGGGTAAACCATCTTATTACAATTAAGCCCTTTTAATTTTGGTCACTTTTTAGATGCTATACAAAATCTTCAACACTGCTAAACATTATATAAAAATATAGTCAGGTATCGTCTTTTTTGGCATAAACTTTGACTTCAACACTTACTTTACTTACGACGTATATTAAACCCCCAATATATCCACAGTAGGTTTGCTAACTACCGTGAGGTAAAAACAATATTCAAAATAACACAAGTCCAAATTCTTCGTATTGGAATGTCACAACTTCCTCAACTTAAGAAGAAAACAAATTAGTTAGACTTGGTTTGCTCGATGTAATAAGGTGCGGTAATTTGCGCCAGGCTATAATGACTGTGGTCTAGTGTTAACAAGCGGTTAGAAGTTAAGTAGATATTTGGAGCTAATGAGCCTCCAAAAAGCTGTCTACTTCAAGTTAGCGGTTTCGTCAAAGACCACATTTCCGTCTTGGTCAGGTCACAGTGTTAACTAAGGCCAATCGACTCAACCGCGAATTGTTAACATAAAAAATACATATGTTCTCGTATTGTTGAACACTGTGCTACAAAACTGACCCCATTCTAATTTGAGTGGTTTCAGAAAATGTATTACCGTTAATACAAATTTATCAAATATGAGAATCGGTGTTTCTAATGATTTTGTCATTAATTTTCGTTATATTTTAAAAAGCAGAAAATAAATTACGTCTCTTTGTAAAATAAAATAAAACTTTTAACCACGATATAATGTTCCAATTTTATTGTAACAGGACATTTGAATTGATTTCGATACGAAGAATTGTCATTCTCGTTAAAGTAAAAAGGCTTTACGCATTGATTAAGTTGTGCTACCTGTGTAGTGTCGGCTTAGAATAGCACTACCCCATTTCTTCCGGTGGGTGTACGTAAGAGGCGACTAACGGTATTGGGGCTTTTTAAGGGATTTTTGGGCGATGCGGTTGGAGACCCATCACTAACAACCTTTATTCTACCATCTTTTCCTTACTCAGCTTCCAAAAGTGGCTGAGAAATTTCTGATTTCTCAGCTCTGGCTACCCCTTTTAGGGATTTATAGCCGTGAGTATATGTATGTATTTATTATGTATGGTTTGTTATAAACATTTTACAATGAAAGTACATCATATTCAAATATTTACTAATTTAAGTTGGTTTATTTGACTGACTTAGATAATTGGTATAAAACATGTTAGCTTTTAATCAATGATATTGGTCCGTGAGGTAAAAACAGGGAGCGCCAGGGGTTGTCGACCGTTGGGCACGCAGCCAGCGGCCACAATTATTAAATAATAAAAAATGTAATAAAAGCAGCTTTTAGATAAACCACAAGGCCCGCATCGTAAAGGATTAGAATGTACGTGAGTTAGGAAACTCGGCTAACATCACCTCCATTTACAATATTTTTTGCTCAATATCGAGAGTGAGAAAACCCAGGAATGTAATTTACTTTTTGCATAGTGCATTAGACTTCGTTGCCTTTTAGAAAGATAGACGCTTCTGTATTTTTAAATTCCTTTTACACCACTTGAATAAGCTTTTGGAAAATCAAAATAAAGATTTAACGTTTTTGAATTTTATTGTTACTGTTTATCTTTATAAGCAAATTATAAAATATGTACTGTTAGAAAAACAAAAATCACTTAAAGTCCTTGTCCAATAAAAAAAAACTTAAAAATAATTTCACTTGTTTATTAACTATCGTTGTCAATAAGTTGAAAGGATATTAATCATAATGTCATCTCGAATTATTTTAGAAAAGAACATCTTTCACACAACAGATTTGCTAAACGAAAATATTTAAATATAATCCAATGAATTCTATTACAACTATTAATAACAATTTATTACTTGATTATTAGCACATATTAGCATACATTAAAATGCCGGCAACAATAAAAAAAGTTTCGACAATCAGGCATTATATTGAGAAGATATATCTAAAGTTGACGCTTCATAATTAAAAGTATTCATAGGCTTTTCGGCAATTTTTATGGAAGCTTTCTTTTTCAGTCACATATAAATGAGGTATACAAATATAATGCTAATTTCTTTCCGCAGGCTAAATAAACTTATTAATTTCGTTAAATGATTTTTCTGACTTATTATTTATGTATTGGATTAGAAAATGCTTTATCAATATAACATTTTCACCGTTATAGCTGGTCCCAATATTTATATTCTCGTAATATAAATCAATTAATTTATCGATAGTTCATGAATAATATTTTTAATAACATATTAGCAAAATTCCTGTTCACAATTTTTAAGCAAATTCCTAATATAAGTACAATTTAATACTCATTCAAATTTTATTTCTGTAATAATTTCAGAATTAACGAGTGAGGAAAAAACAAACGAAGTTCTCCTAAGTCAAATCATTCGATAAAGATTGCACCATTTTGACATTGTCACTTAGTCAATGTGTCATGAACATGACATGAAATCGCTTCGCTCCGTCTGATAGTGACAAAGGTATAACGGTGTAAAGGGAATCCGGTCGTCGATCTCTTTATTAAAACTGAAGAGTCGATTAGGCGATTACCCTTCTTACGTCACAACCGTGACACTTCACAAAATTTAATGCTACGCGCGCAGCTAATGCGGTGAATCAGTAATCCAATTTTTAATTATAATGCCTCGTAAAGTTCAATGTTTTATTATGAAATTTATTACTTCAGATCTCATAGTTTGTGTAGTCGTTGATCTTTATCCAATATAATACTACACAACATTAAACTTCTATCACAAATACTTGGCAGTGCAAATGCAAAGAAGACTTCTATTCGAGTAAGAATCTAAATAACTTTTCTAAAGTAACATGATAAGGAGAACACATGGTTGACCGCGATTGCTGAACTGGAAGCCGGTCTCGCTCCGCCGACGATGCTAGTGCCAAACATTTAGATATGGACCAGTTGACGGCTCCTTGCCTAGCTTTCAAATATATTAGCTACAATGCTGTGGCTGGGAAATAATATACTTTGATATACATTAGAACCTAATTCATATTTGAAAAGAGATGTAGTGTTAAATATTTATGCATAATCAGAATTGTACTGATATCATTTACACTAATAAGTTATTCACACGTGACTTGACAACAAATGTAGGAAGCTTCACAAAAGAGCACACGACATAACCAACGACATAGCAAACAAACTTATTAGCAGAGTCTTTATTGTAAATAGTATGCGTTGTATGCTAATGTCTTTACGACAGCAACAAGAAGACAAGTGCACGCTGAATAAACATTTTGCAACATAGTGACAAGCGCTACCATTTAAATCATAGACGTCTATGAATAAAATACAAAAGAAGATTGAATGGCGCATGAATCATGGTGACTTTGATTTGAAAATCGATAGAATGTGTGTTTGTGCGCAGTACAAGTTGTTGCAAGCTATGTAGGTTCGAAATCGGTGAGCTGCGCATGCGCTTTCTCGGACTTAAGCGTCCTGTATTAGTGGGTCGGCGAACGTGCCTGCAATATGTATACAATGAGAACCAAAATAAGAAACGTGATTGAAAGTTTCAGCGAAAGTGAGACATATTTTTTTATGAATGTTCTGGAAAATTATGTTTAGAATGGCGCCTACACGAATGCAAATGTCAGTCGAGTTTTCAAAGAGCCCGCTGGAATGTCGACAATGTTAACTGTTCTTACCACTCACTTGTCTGCATTCGCTTGAAGATATTTACAGATAAAACATCTGAATTTGTGACTTGAACTTTGCGTACGTGCCAGTAAAGTTTAGGTAGGTTTACCAATTCACAAAATCAAGTAATTTGTTTAGAAACAAACAAAACAATTATTAGTGATTGCATATGAATCTTCTCTTAAAGTCTTGTTAAATAATTTCATGTTCACGATTTTTTGTATTAAAATAATCATTTATTTATAACACAAAATACATTTAGCAAGTTGCTGACACATTGCAAATTCAAATTAAACAAAAAAGTGTTAAATTTGCACAGACCAAAAAAGATTTAGATTAAGCAAATAACATGGCTCGGCGAACAATAATGTACACAAATGAGTATGGCAAGATGTTATTAGTGTAACTGTAGGTTAAGGAAAGCCCAACAAATGTGAAACGACGCTGGTTTCGTAGTAGGTCGCGTCAGAGAGGGGGGCAATAGGTCGACTCGAAAGTACAGGCGGTTTTGGTCGCACTCGCGCATGCGCACGTACCAATCGGGAACACTACTCGATTTAAGACGATTTGTCTTTTTTCGGTTACACTTTTTCTATTTGTAATTTGAATTCGGTTGTTTTATTAGCTTTTTATCGAATGTACTAAAAACTTTTACTTCCGTCCTAGATTTTTTATGTCATCGGTCTATGATACTTTTCCCGTAAGATATACGCGTCACAGTCTGTTTCTTTCGTAATTGGAAGAATAGAACTCAATTCTCAAAATAAAAATTTACAAAAGTCTTCAACCTTGTTATCGCTGTATTCATTGCTAAACGTTAAAGTTTCATGCGTGCTGGATCTGAAATCTACTCGTAGGATTCTATTACTTGAAATGTTGTCAGTGTTGTATGTAATATTACAATGATTTCAATATTTCAAGACTCAAACAGAATATCCCCGAAGGGTTTGGCAGAGGTACTAATACATGTGACAATTACGTGACATTATTGGAGTTCAGAGTACCCATGTTTTGCTTGGACCGTGTACTAACGTGATCGGGGGCAGGCCTATCGCCTTTTTTGTACGAATACACTGTCATATGACTAAATCCAACTCAGCCATGTCGGTTTCTTTGACAAAAGACAAATTGGTGTAGGCCTGATCCGAGATTTGAACCCACGCCAGTCTGCATGTCGGATGTAAGTTCTTATCATTGAACTATTACGTTTGTATTTAGAAATTTTTAAACGTAATTTTAAAAACCATAAAATGTATAAAAATTATCAAACAAGATATATAAACTACTTCGCCATAATTACTACGATAAGTTATAAATCACAGTTGCCGCAGTAAACTGTAAGCTTTTTGAATTACGAACATGCGAACGAATAGCAAGTCAAGTATGTGGTAATTACCAAGTCAAACTCAATTGTGTTTAGTCTAACAAGAGCGTGCTAAAACATCAAAGAGTGAATCACACAGGCTTTCATTCTCTCTGAGTGTCACCGTAGGTGTGTCAATCAGTTATTATAATATTGGCCACCGAAAACAATTGGCGGTCAAGGCCGCGTGCACTCGATTGAACCCGCAAAAAATGATGAACAGGTTGAGCCCACGCACGCGATTTATATCGACAAGTTTTTATTGTGACTCCTTATTATAACATATTACGATGCGATGACGAACCTGTTTATAATTTTATTTTCAGATTGTGTAAGTTTTATTTTATTATTACTTGTGATTTTATCTTGATTTTATTTAACTGCCTGAAAGATGACATTCACATAAGCGCTTTTATCTTAGAAGTTATATTGGATATAGTTAAATATTGCTTCTGCTTATTTGTCTTAGAACGAGCAATAAAATCCATATAAACCTCCTTAACTTATGGATACAAAATTTGTAAGTAGGTCGATCCTAGTAATTTAGATTGCAATTCACTTTGTACAACATTTTCTTTAACTATTAAATCAAAACTAATCCGCAAACTTTCTCACGTTGGTTTAATTTGTAGAATTGCTTTTATGGCATGAATAGTATAAACTCAAAACCAAACGACTTTGACCCAATAGTGTTATGTGTAATTTGAGAAAACAATTGTGCCTAGTAATAATTCTGTTTGATTACCCATTGAAACATTCCGAGAGGACAAATTTAAGTTAATGCATTTTTTTGTATGATATAAGTTTTTGAATGTAGTCTGAAAAACATATTTAACAAATTCGTTGATCTGAATTATTACTGATAACTATGCTTTCTGGATTTAATTCTAAAACATAAAAAGGTAGAGCTTTGGAATTGTCACTTCCTCGGCTACTTTTGTAAGTTAAGTTAATAATAAGTTACACTAAGTTTTAAATGCTGTTATTAATTTTGTATTCATTCAAATTATGACATCAAATTCTCTAAATTAAATATCTCTTTCTTAGATGAATAATTATGGATTTAGAAATCATGCCGGAAAAATATAAAATATTGGAAACATTTACCTTAAATGACAATTAAATTACGGTTTTGAAATGATTATCATATGTATCTCAGACAAATCTTGGCAACATTTTTTGTACACCTAAAGATGGACATATGCGATTGACAAATTTATATTTTTTAATCATAACATAATAACATAACATAAACGTTCATGCCGAATATCCCCGAAGGGGTTGGCATCTTATTAAAATTTTCTTTTTTCCATTTAGTATAAATATTTAATGTAGGCAGCCATTAGTGATACAAAGTATATGTGCATAAAACTTCATAAATAAGATTAGTTTTACTTTAAACCACATCAAACGGTTCTAAACTAAATTGCATTTTACATTTTCAAATAAAGTTTTAATGGAAAACAAAGCAAGTAGTGAGACTAATTGAGTTAAAACGATGTCTAGGGATTTATTCTGCATGTATGCTGAAGCATAAAAAGCTAATATCATTGAAATGGCAGATTTACCACAGTTGAAATGCTGGGGTCCGCGTAATACTCATTACCCATATAATGATGGTATATGTCTGCGAGTGCGCTCACGCTACACAAATCCTATTCATATACACGCTATTTTATAAAGCCCGCGCATATTCTTATAAACGACGTTTTATTTCTGTGAGTTAGCAAAACTTCATTCTTGAGTAATGTTAGTTATCTGTAGTTATTATGATACCAAGATTAGCCCACACACCTTTTCGAAGGAATGACAAATACTTTGCAGTAATATATGGAAAGCTGCTGTACAAATGTTCAACATAGCAAAGGAAGGCTTAGAAAATAGCATACAGCAAGTTTGTAGAATAACTTGCCGTCGCCACAAACGGAAACCAAATAGGGTTTCTCGCTATTCAGGAGATGTCGTACAATGAATGTGGAACGAATACGTACGATCGATGCTAACGCTTTCAACAAGAAAGTCCAAGAGAAAACTATTGTTAGAAAATAACTATTAAAATTTAGTTATAATTCCACTCCTTATTTATTTGTATTCACAAAACATTGAATCTCCGAACAAAAAAATGGATATCCCTATTATTTAAATGAATTTACTGACATACGCGGTGTGAGACAAGCTTTATAGAAATAATATAAGATCACGAAGGAAATAAGCAGTTGGTTACTTTGTAGCTTAGGAAGCGCTTATTAGTTTACTTGGAAGCAATTACCGGGGCTGGCTGAGCCTGTCTATACTTACGAGTATATCAATTTAGACATAATAATTCGGTTGCAAGAGCGAGAGTAATTTTGCGGATTGCTTCGTGTATTGCATTTGTTTTCAAGTGCGTTGTTTTTCTTCTACACCCTTTATCGAATGAACTTATCTTGTAATGCGAATGAACAAATGAGTTAGAATGATAGACTACATTTATCTAACTCGTAAAGTGCGTAGTCAGGCAACAGCTGCCCCTATATTTACTGGTGCGTTGCACTTGTTGATATGCAAAACACTAAAGACCTGTTTTAAGTTGCGTGCTTAGGGGACAGAAAAATTGCCAAGTAGATCGAACTGGGAACCTCTCCATTACACTTCATTATGTCTATAATTAGAAATGTTTTTTAAAGTTTTATGGAACATGGATGTTATTCATGTTGTTATAAATAGAGTTATGTGTCAAAGTTTTTGTTAGTGATTGGCGACAGTTTCAGGTGTTATAACTTACCGGTGGTTCTGGTGAAGTTTAGTTTTCAATAGGTTTAGAAGAAACACGAGAATAGTCACGTTCAAGTCCCGTGAGCACTGCTCTGTTAGCGAACACTAGAACACTAGTGGCTAGGAAGTGATGAACCGTGAAGACGTGGGGTGGTGGCGAACACCGCCGCGGAAGCACTAGGCGGGAGTGACGCACGCACGAACAGCAACCCGGCCTGACCGACTCAAACGAAATGAAATGGTGAAGAAGACGCCGCGGTCTTATATAGACGTGACCGTAACCTGCCGTCAGATAACGGGCTCGCACCGGGCCGCGCCTCTCCGCGATTTCGCTTCTCATGCAACTCAATAGAGTCCAGAGTCGAAGCTCCCTCTTACCGGAACAGATACGTCGAATTTTCAATAAACCGCCCCAAGCTGAATGCTGTAATTTACCAACTCTAACGCCATTGCCTGCTCTAAGCCCTAACGAGAGGACAGGACAACGGAACTCAAAATTACATCGACACCAAATGGGTCGATCGCCTGGATAATGTCTGCAGTCGCGCTTTCTTAGAATCATACTTACCTTTTCAGTATACATTTATGTATCTCTACATAAATGTATACTGAAAAGGTAACTGTCTTGAGTCACTAAAAAAATACAATAAAGTTTATTTTTATATCTGTCTTAGATGTAGCTAGACCACAAAACCGTACTATTTTTATTAGCTTTCCAAAAGATTGAAATCGAAATTATCAATCACATTATGGACCAACGGTTGTTTATTGTAATGTCTTTGCATCTTCTTTACTTCCTGTAAAAAGTGATTTGCATGACCCTAATTTGGTTTAGTAATTGATTATATTACATTTTTTTTTATTCTATTCAAGTTAATAAAATTTAAGTAACCACCCAAAAATCGGCTTAAATTATGCTTAGCCTGAAGTGCTGATAATTTCAAAAGCAGTTATATACGCTATGTTTAAAAAAAACACTCTAACCAGTAAAACCATAATACCTGAAAAAACACGGAGCTAAAGATAAATTTAGTTTTAAGCATATTAAATCCCCATTTTTGGGTATAATAGAAGTAGAAGCTATGTAGTTGCTTAGAATAGCACCAACCCATTTCTTCCTGCGGGTGTCTCGTAAGAGGCAACTTAGAGTCAGTACCCTATCGCCAGTGGTCTTTTCAAGGAATTATTGGACGATGCGTTTGGAGAACATACATACATACATATACTCACGGCTATAAATCCCTAGAAGGGGTAGCCAGAGCTAAGGAACTAGAAGTTCCTCAGCCACTTTTGGAAAGTTGAGTGGGGAAAAGATGGCAAAATAAAGGATGTTGGTGATGGGTCTCCAACCGCATCGCCCAATAATCCCTTAAAAGCCCCAATACCGTTAGTGGCCTCTTACGAACACCCACCGGCAGAAATGGGGTAGTGTTATTCTAAGCCGACACTACACAGCAAATGTGCGTTTGGAGAACCATCACTTTATTCTACAATATTTTTCCTACTTTACTTCTGAAAGTAGGTGAGGATTTTCTAATGCCAAAGTAACATATAAATATATTTATTTATGTCATTTGGTAGAATATAACTTAATTATACTCGCGCCACTTTTCACAAATATTAAGTACTTGTGATAATTGCAATAACTATTGCAGAAACTCAAAAAAATAAATATTACCGTAAATGATACTGAAGTAAGTTTTTTTTAAATATTAAACTTAATAACGTAAACGTAATGCACTGAAAATCAGGCTTGATACGTCCGTGCATGACAAATAATGCACAAGTGTATTTATCTCGATTATGGGACATCTAGTGCTGAGAAAGTAAAATAGCCATTAGACAGTTCAAGTTTAAATGAGAAGGACATGTAATCTGAAAAATCACGAATATTTTACAACAAAACAAATAAGATCCAAGGATCTATTATTCAATTGCATGATGACTAAGAAAAAGATGTTTTAGATTACTAGTCATATTTTTTATATGAATAAAGTAATATATAGTCATAATTGATGGATGGAAACGAAACTAAAGAGGTATTGCCAGGATCGTACAAAGTAGCGATCGATAATCACTGCCTACCCCAATGGGAAATAATGTCGTAAATATGTATTTATGTATATTAATTAAAGATCAATTAAAGTAGTAATTGACATAATGTGTGTAAAACGGTAGACTAGTCACGACAGCGAGTATCAGACAGTAACGGCGCTGCGAGGTCACTCCACATTACAGCTGGCCACACTAATGATATCGTTTCCATCTATGACACTGCAACCTAGAACCCTGCTCGGCTTAGAATGTTCTAAGTATATCATATTCTAATGGTAAGGAAATCCATAAATATATGGCTTACTCATCTATACTCATGTAGTAGTGTATTCGTACCTATAAAGCGAAGTGAAGTGAATATGCTTGCTCCTATGCAATCAGTCTTATTAAAAAAGATAAAAGTACTCAACTCAAATGTTTGCGCCGTATATCCCCGAAGGTCTAACTTCTAATACGTTGTACGCTACCATACCTAAAACAAATTTAGTGGGATACGTTAATGGGTCGAATAGACATGGTTATTTACCTTTATAAAAAAATATTTTTATTCCTTATTGTCCAAATGTTCAATTTTTTGCCCATAATTTAGTTGTGATGTTCCAATTAGCAACTTTTCCATAAATATACTCGTATTTCTATCATGGTTATTGTTAGCAACCGCGATGAATGAACAACATACATGGCTTTAAACAACTATGCTAAGATTCTGGTCTAGTTCTGCTTTAGAACCTCATCTTATTCAACTATAACCGAATAGTCTTCCTATGTATTATCATGTAAGGGACTTGTTTTTGTGCTATATCAAGTACTAGGTCATACGTGCTTAGCAAACCACCGTCTTTATTCTGTACTAGTTGACCTGCGCTATGTCGCGGGGCATGAGACATACTTATAATGAAATTATCTACGACCTAACCTAACCTAAACTCACGGCCATATATACTTAAACGGGGTAGTTAGAGCCTCGGAATCAATAACTACATAGCCACTTTTGGTGACCACATGATTCGTCTCCAACCATATAGCCCAACAACTTCTTTAAAGCCGAATAGCCCTTAGTCGCTTCGTACAGAACCCGTGGGAAAAAAGCAATGGGTTGTGCTATTGTAAGCCCATCCTACACAGCTATGCATTGTAACTAATATTATAATCCAATGAAAGAATATTAAAAGTAACGAAAAGCTTGTCAGCGTTATTTGTGTTGACGTGTAAGAAAATAAAAAATATACCATACGTTTAATATAATAACATATCGGCAATAGATGTCAAATGTCAGGTGAGCGAGACTAAACACGTCTTACTGTCTTAGAAAAATATTTCTTAATGGTCACTTGCACATTGAAGAAACTCCTGTACTAAATATCCAATTTGCAGGTTTAGAAATAAAAAACGTATTACAATTTTTCGAGTGAAAATTTTTCCTTCTCTGCACAGATCATTTTTATAATAATAGTGCATTCGATAACTTACATACATACTTTAAGGACACAATTGAGAAAGTTACGTATAAACTCCTATGTTAACTAGTCAGGGGTAAAATTTCTAAAATGCCTTAGTTTTCACTCACATCGTGGAAAACCGTAAATTATACATAAATGATAAAAGAACATACATTTCAAGTTTCTAAGTACAAACGTTTTAGCTTGGTTTCAGATATCTTCATCAGTGAGGTTTGCCTTGTATACACACAGATTACCGAATTTTGCTCTGATTTGCCTGCCTTGTTTAAAAAAATATATTGACCATGTGATGTGATGATGATATATTGATCACAAACACGAACCAGTCGTTTCGATGTATATAAATTTTATAATTGCTGAGATGGTACTATATTGTTGTTTTAAAGGAATAATCTATGGTGTTATTTATGATATATATAATAGTAGTCATTTAAAACAAATTGCGTCCTACTCTTAACTATTCACATTAAAAAGCCTTCTTAGTAATATTATAAAAAGATAACTAAGTGCAGATCTTCATTTAAAATAAATACTTTATAGTTTCTCAAGAAAACAGATTCACAGCATTACTAATATTACCTCATATTCAAACTCTACAAACTTTTTACTTGCACCGCCATCCATCTTTATAGCAATAAGCCGCGAACGCGGAAAACGAACGCGGGCGGAAGAACATTAGTTCTGCCACGTGGGAAACTATTTTTCTTTCATTAACTGCTGCCTCAAACGCTTTTGCAGATTCTTAGAAGTTTTTGATTGTACACGATCAACATTTTTAATATTTTGTTAGATAAATAATAATTACTGCATCCATCTTTACGTGCTTGATCCTATAACCTCGGATTCAGCAATTTTCTACACTATTATTCTGTCTTGTCTGTTGGTTGTTTGTTTGTCTGTGATGTTGCGGTTTCGGTTTTTGACCAGTGTGGATAAGCTGATACTTTCATACGTTGTTAATAACGTTAAATAACATTAAAAATAACGTTTTAAAAAAATATGTTTCAGTTAAAATATTTCGGGTTACAGGCACCGCTGACTAAATGTAAAAACTATTTTGCATAAATATTTTCCACCTAATAGCCAAGCTGTTGTATACACTGAAAGCGAGCAATGAAAAAAACCTATTTACGTACTACTTTACATTTCAATCAGCAATAAAGAAGATGTAAAAATAAACATGAGCCATTTCGAAAGAGAGACATCAATATGCTGAGCAATACTATGTATAAAATTAACCAGTTCTTGTTCAAATTAACACGTTTATAGGCAAATTTTATTTTTAGCCTTACTTATTATTACGTCGACACTCGTTCACGTAGAAGACGTTTTAACTCCCAGGTTTTACTACAGCTAATAACAATAATCAAATAGCCTTATATGCTTCTACAACTATCAGTGTGAATTAGAGAAGTCACGATTCCTTGTCTGTGCGTAAAGATCACTTGAATACACTCGAGCTAACATCGGGGTACAATTACCAAACGCACTGGTCAAATTATAGAAGTATAATTCTTTTGCATCCACCTTTGTGCAGTATGATTGTGCGATAGAATAATTCAAACAGAAATTTTGTGGATATTTTAAGAATCAACATTTTATCGTCAATATTTTTTATTTTTAGTTTTTATATATTTACAGCAAATATTAGCTATCTCACTAACACGTTTCTGTTGGCAGAGCCAGATAAAACAGACAGAGAAGTCTCATTTATTCATTCATTTCATTTTAGTACAAAATGTAGCAATACTATTGTGAACTGACAAGTGTCATATAATTTTATACACATTTGATTTATTTTGTAATTAATATCAAAATTTTTAACTGTAAATATCGATCAGTCAATAACTTTTGGGATTAAGCCAAAGAAAAATACATAGTCCTAATCCTCATTTTCCACCACGCCGTTATAAATCAACCTGCAATCTTTAGTCGCAAATTAAAAAGCTTCTTAAAAATACCAATCACATTTTTGTGTTCTATTAAAAAAGAAACAATGAAACAAAATATAAAATTCTCTTTTCCATTGAAGGTTAACAAAGCATCATTGAAATGATCTAGTGAAAGTGCTCGGATGATTTAGTGAATATTGGTTAGTGAGACCAACTGTGAATGTACGGTATCGACGAGCGTACAATAATGGCATGCAAATTACAACGTGTGAGATGCTGTGGAACATTGTTTGGATCGCAACATAAGTGAGCAGCGATAAAAATTATAGCTTTGTGTGCCTGTTCCCACTGACTTCCAATAGAGGACGAAAAAGAAAATTGAAAATTGGCGAGGCAAATGCATCGGCTTTATTGTAGCATTTCTTGCTTATTTCATCTGTTCTTAAAGCACACAAATTAAAAAGAATACTATATTGCATTGAGTTTTGTCAGCTTCAGGATGTTGATTGCCATTTTTTTTATATTTATTTTATGTTGCAAGTAAGTTTTTTATATATTCCATTGATTGTCATTGGGACAATTGCCACAATCTATTTGTATATAAAAGGCAGAACCGACTGACAGACTTAAAATCAACGCACAGCCGAAAAGACTGTATCTAGAAAATACTTTGTATATGGTTGTCTTTTATTTGAAAGGCGGGAATTTCAGAAATTACAACCTTAAGGGGATGAAATAGGGGCGTGAAGTTATTATTAAAAATTTTTTAAAGTTTTCAATAAGCATTTCAAAAATCATTTCAGGAAGTCGTCCTCAATTATTTATAATGTTCCTTAATTCAGAACTTAGTAGTATAGAAATTGGAGTGTTTGTTTGGCTAAACGGATGGTGTAATTGTTGATAATTAGATGTTTGGTAATCAAATGCGCCTGAACTACAGAAATTAGGTCTTATGTCAAGCAGACAAAATTGCGCGGGTCAACTAGTATAAAGGTGCTCCCTCACCGGGAGCATTTGCGTGTATCGTAACATTATAGATTCATCTTAGAGCATTACATTACATTTATAGCTACCAGACTGACGAGCATTAGCGTGTTATTCATACAATCATTCATATAATCAACACAAGGTGCGCATTGTAACGCTCGGTTCTCCTCCTTCACTGATGAAGAGCTAAACTCCTCAGCCACATTTGAAAGGTGATAGTGGACAAAATAGTAGAAATAAAGTATCGTTGGTTATGAGTGTACAAACGCATCGCCGAAAAACCACTTAAAAAGCCCCTAGTCGCCACTTACGACACCCGTGGGTAGAAAAGGGTAGTGACATCCTAAGCCGTCATAGCTACCAGACTGACTGTTATTTTGGGGCTGCTTTTATATTCTGAAATTACCTGATTTAATTTTATCCCATTTATTTAAAAAGGTAATGAGTCACAACACGCAATTTCTTACTTAAAATGTTCACAAAACAAAGAATATGCCGTGCTTTAGAGGGCACAATAATCAGTTTTGGTGGTTATTAGCGTTAGTTGCCTCTGCAGTCTGCTGCCCTGCCAGTATGGTGGACTATGGCCTAACCACCTTATGATGATATCACGAGCTGTGTTTTGAGAATAAAAATAACTGTTATTTTGAGGCTGCTTTTATATTCTGAAATTACCTGATTTAATTTTATCCCATTTATTTAAAAAGGTAATGAAAAAATAGCTTATGGAACTTAAACTAAAATATACATCTATAGTTATTTTTTAAATCAAAAGTTCAGCTCAGTAACGTGCTCAAAATACTGGTAACATTTAAACATATTTTTTCAACCTACACATATAGATTACTTTCTTAACTGTGTTAGTTATACATAGTTTTGTTAAACTTTCAATACTCACCCGTTACTATTCCTGGCAAGGAGGATATGGTGAGATCTATTCTACATTTGAGATTGGTTAAATTAAGAAATCACGTATCAGTTTCCAATACATCTGAGTTTTGAAAGCGAATTGACTAAACAATATATCATACGGCCCAAATATGGTTCATCAAAGTATTACAATACCACTAATTCACAGTCAAACAGAACACAGCTGTTTTGTAACATAAACTGACTGAACCACAAATTACCGTCAAAACCATCACACACGTCTGTCAAACATATGATCTACAAGAACGTGTAGTGTCGTTTTTTGTGAACTATGAAAGCAATTTCCCGAACAACTAATGCACTCCATGTAGGTCAATGTGCTAATGCTGCCAGCGCTAATTCATTATGAGATTGTAGTTGGAGGAAATGGAAGGCCGTGCGACTATCATCTTCGCCATTGATCGCACACGCACCGTGTAATAATATTAAGAGCACATTCAACTATTCAATTAAATGTGAGATTACTTTCTTTAGAGCCGTTGTTGTGCGAGGTGTTTTTAAAGGATTGGTGGAAGATGCAGAGTACACCGCATCTAGAGAGAGACCGTCTATCGTTCCGCGTTTTTAAGCAAAAAGTGCAAAATCGTTGATTCTACTGCACTTAGTCCCCTCTCAGGGGTTATGATAGATATGTGTTTCTATGTTAAAAATATATTATATTAAATAATGTACTAACTCACCCATGTTTATAACCGCAATTTGGCTCAAAACACTATAAAAATGTGACCGGCATAATATACTCTCAACTAAAATCGTAAAATTCTCATTTGCTGTGTTGTGTCAGTCTAGAATTATACTTACCCAGCTCTTTCTGTGGGTATCTTGAGAGGCAATTTAGGGTGTATGTGGGGCTTTTAAATGATTTTTGAGCGATGTGGATAGAGTGGAGACCTGATACCATCCCCATTGCACTTCCATAAGTGGATGAGATTTTTTTTGTTCAGAAGCTCTGCCTTCCTCTTTTTGGGATTTATAGCCTTGAATATAGGAAGGTATATGTTAAATTGCAAACCAGTACTATGTATTGCTTTGTAATCAACAATTCCTAGCCACAATGAATAGTATAAAGGGCAAAGGAAAGTCGGTAACACTAATGCCAACCACCGATGAGTCGCATCACCCGCCATGTCACTTTTACACCTTTTAGTATATTTTTTTCATAATGCCATATGTATACATCATTACAAAAAATTATGTGCTGTGTTGTGCCGGCTTTGCCGTGTAGTGCCGGCTTAGGTGATACTTTATTTCTACCATCTTGTTCCCTATCAACTTCCAAAAGTAGTATACGAGCTAACGCACACAAGTACATTTAATTTATACTTGTAAAATACATATCTCTTAATTTTAGCATTACTTGCATTACGCTGTGTCGCAATCATTCGAATATTGGTAGAAAAAATAAATTAGTGTAAAATCATCACTCAACGGGTTCGGTTATTTATAGCTCTTTACGGTCACCAACCCTAGCTAGCACCCCTCAGTTTTTATATTCAGCATTAATTATTGTTTGGGTCGTCCCCAACAAGTGGTGAGGAGTTTCCAGCTCTGAAGCTCTGGCTACCCCTTTTGGGATTTATGTTATTGCCGTGAGGATATTTGTTTAAAATGTTTGTAGTCTACTGTACACGGATAATTTTATTATTGATACCAAACGTCACCCGCTGAATATATCTTCGCCACAATAAAATTATGTTATGGTGTCAACAGCATGCTGTCTTTATTCAAACTTCATGTGTCGTGTCAAGAGATGCTATTAAGGATCTTATCACAATGAGAATAGCACGACTCTCTTTCCGGAACAAATTGGCCTAATGGCTTTGTGGGCTTACGTCTAAGGTGGGTTCCATGAAAGGGACGTATATATTTCTCAAATTAAATTTGTTTTAATAAATGGACTTTGAATTGAATTATTTAAAAGCTCTATATTTACATTTTAAAAATAAACATTCATTTTTGTATCCTAGACATATTTTTAGTTGAGAACCAGAATGACTAACGTTTTTTTTTGTTTACATAAAAGTTTGCCAAATTCACTAACAATTTATGTTTGCCTTTTAGTTTACCTCACGTCCCTCGGCTGTAACACATTGCATATATACCAATTTCTTTAAAACATTTTAAGTGCGTGTTGTGTAGTGTCGGCTTAGAATAGCACTACCCCATTTCTTCCGGTGGGTGTACGTAAGAGGCGACTAACGGTATTGGGGCTTTTAAGGGATTATTAAGCGATGCGGTTGGAGACCCATCACCAACAACCTTTATTTCACCATCTTTTTCCCACGCAACTTCCAGAGGTGGCTGAGGATTTTTTATTCCCTAGCTCTGGCTACCACTTTAAGGGATTCATAGCCGTGAGTATTTTATGTATGTAAGTGCATGTTGGTAAAGGTGGCACACGAATACCTAACTGTCACACGAATTTTGCTCGTAGCATAAACGTTTCTCATTACATTGGCTTTATTCCAAAAAAATAATATTACTTGGTACATTAACCTACTTTTCTTTCCTACAACTCTTTATTTTTTAAATCTTTAGCAAATAAATAATATTGATAAAAAAAGGTATTTGAAACAGTGAACATATATGAATAATTTAATAGTACTTGAAAGTTTAATGTCACAATTGAGTAATTATTATTTATCTGTTCACGCTTTACAAATGATCTGTTACTGATAGTAGTCTAACAACATAATTATGCTATTTATTCAAATTATTATTCCGTATTAAATTAAAAAGGTTGTTTCTGTCTAGGTTGTGTATAAAGATTTTGAATGGTAAGCGAAAGTGGTCTGTTCAAAATTGTTCCGAATAGAGTAACAATTTTGTTCGGGTAAATTCATAAAAAAAGGCGTATGATGCTTGTAAATTCGGTTTGGATAGCACTTCACGTATCTCCTCATGTGATTTATTAGTGTTTACCGTGGTATTGTTTCATACGACGCGCCTAAGAGATTTGGGTTTTTAAATAATTTATGGGATGTGGTGATATGGCTTAACCCATCACCACTGGCCACCTTTTTAGGATCTATTAGGATTTATAGTCGAGTCGAGTCTATTTAGATCGGTAGTTGGCGTAAGGTCAAACAACAACATCCCATTTTTTCCCATGGGTGTTGTAAGAGGCTCTTGATTTCAAGGCTTTTTAAGTGTTTGTTAGGTGATTTGGTTGGAGAACCATAACCAATAAAATATTTTATTTCAATATCTTGTCTGCACTCAATATCCAAAAGAAGCTGATTTTTTTTTATTCAGAAGCTCTGGCTTACCCCTTTTTGGCATGTGTGTAAGTTTAGTGAAAACAAGTCTAGGTCACTAGAAAAAAGTTATTACGTTATTGAGATCTCTAGCTTAAAACCTAATAACATAAAACTCTCGCACGAACATATTCACGCCATTGACCTCAAATTGAATTGACAAACTGCCGAAAAAGTGGCCTTATATAGCCGGCTTATAATGACACCCATTTTTTGTTAAAGTGACTCAGGAATCGGACGAAAAGGTTCTAAAATATTTTCACACACGCCTAGAACACAGGATTTGCCACCTTCTAGAAATCGGCAATGCATTTTGCATGTTACTAAATAAAATATACAGTCATAAGACCAATGTTTTGTTGCTATCCTTCGAACACCCTTTTCTCTCTTTTCTTAGGTATACAGAGTATCCTTAACATTTTTCGGACGCTTACTTTCGAAGAGATCGTATTTTAAATATTTAAATTAAAAGAATGCAATTGATAACGTTTAAATTCGGAATTAAAATCGGTAAGTGCATTTAACGATAAAGAAAACATACTTTCTCAAGACTCATGACTGAAACGTTCACGCCTTTTATCCCCAAAGTTGGCACAGATACTAGTACTTCTAAACATCACGTGACATTCTCACATTGTGTTCAGAGTACCCACGTTTAGCTTTAACCGTGTACCCACATGATAGGGGGCAGGCCTATTGCCGTTTGGTATGAATACACTGTCACATGACTTGGTACAAATTAGCCACGTGGGTTTCCTCACGATTTTTTACACATTTGGTGTAGGCCTGACCCCGGACAATCACGTGTTCTACCCATTGGACTATTAAGTTTGTAAAAACATTCATTCATGTATATATGTAAATACTAATATACGCTTGAAAATTACAATCTTCTTTAATTTTTAAACAACAGGTAGTTGTCGCCGTGTAGTGACGGCTTAGAATAACCCCTTCTACCCATGGGTGATCGTAAGAGGTGACTCAGGGTATAGGGGCTTTTTAAGTGGTTTTTGGGCGATGCGGTTGGAGACCCGTCACCAAAAACATTTATTATTACCATCTTTTCCCCAATCAACTTCCAAATGTGGCTGAGGAATTTCTCATTCCAAAACTCTGGCTACCCCGTTAAGGGATTTATAGCCGTGAGTATATGTATGTATGTATGATGGTAGTTGCTTCTTTGTAATTTCGAATGCGAATACCAATCACAGGCGTGACTCGAGAGTTTATGTTTTGTCCGTCTTCTGTACTACATACATTTCGTAGCTATCATATTGTAAATCTGCTACACATGTTATTAGGGCAATCCGACTATCACCTCTGGTACAAGCTATAATTAAAACTATCTGGATGTATAGAAAGGTGTAATTATCTACGAGTTATTCATATTTGGCATTGATTTTTGTTACTCTTTATTTGAGTAAATGATAGCAGATATATTTTCTTTAGAGTGGTATCTGGGTTACTTGTGTAAGTTTTTTCATCGCATGTTTTATGAGGCCGTCGATTAATTAATTTCACATTATCTGCAAGCAATGAGTCGCTCTTGGGGTTCATACTTTCATTACTTTCCTTTTCAATATGAAATTATTTTGTCTGTTAGTTTTTGTTGACTTATTTTTATTTAAACAGAAAGTGTAAGTACTTTCAACTAGTAACTTAAATGAGACCATTTATAGGGACCATTCTTATAGTTACTCCAGTACAATACGAGACTTACAAAGCCTATTTAGCCTATTTATAACAAGGGAAGTGACTTATTGGTGGTTGGGAAGCGGCTAGATTATTAAGCCTCCTCTTATCGGAGAGCAGCAGGAACCAGCCAACCAGAGTTACCTAAATGAAACATTGATTCAACCCTCTATCATCATGATGTATAGTAGTTACAACTTAGAGCAATGTCACCTTCTTTTTACTGTCTTATTAACTATGCCATCCCTTCGGGGCTATATGGTGTGAACGATTGCGTTTTTGAATAAGTGAAAAAACACACTTACATATAATCACGGCTATAAATTCCTAGAAAGGGTAGCCAGAGCTTAAAAATAAGGAATTCCGCGGCCACTTCTTCGGCCACTCAATTTAAATATTGGGGGACATTATTGTAAAATAAAGGTTGCTTTGGTGGTCTCCAACTGCATCGCCCGAAAATCATTTAATAAGCCCTAATTCTTAAGTCTCTTGTTACGAAAACCTACGAGAAAAAATGGAGTAGTGTAATTCTTAGTCACTACATAGCTGAATGAAAAAACCCGTGAGTTTTATGGACGTTAAAATAATATTGAATCAACAGGTAATCAAACCCGACCCATCTGGACTAAACAAACGCTCTACCGTAATACCACAGAGGCAGTGAAATATATCTGTATTAGATATTACCATAACAAAAAATTATGCAGTTATAAACAACTCTTAATTACTCATAAATAAAAGATGTTATTAAAGGAAAGAAAAATTTCGACACTGGCGGGGTTCGAACCCGCGACCTTCGGGTATACGCCCCCGTCGCTCTGCCAACTGAGCTACATAACATCATTTATTTATGAGTAATAATCCCCACATGAGGAATTCATGTCAAAAAACATTAAACTCTTAATTAATCGTTTCAAAGGAAAAATCTATAAAGTATATTTCTTTCCTTCAAAGATATATAAAGTCTTATCTAAGCATCCCGTATGAAAATATCACCAAGTGATTCGTTCGCTGCGCGGGCGTCAGTAAACTTCGTACAAAATAACGGTAGAGAACAGTATCGTAAGGGCATTTCCTGTTTGCTCATACATTTCCTCACCTTTTTACATTTGTTTACGACTAAGTTATTTTAGTACCAGGTCAGATTTAAGTTATTGGTTTCTATGTTAATTATTAGTATTTCCCGTTTCTACCGATGGGTGTACGCCACCGTGTAGTGTCGGCTTAGAATAGCACTACCCCGTTTCTACCGATGGGTGTACGTAAGAGGCGACTAACGGTATTGGGGCTTTTAAGGGATTTTTGGGCGATGCGGCTGGAGACCCATCACCAACAACCTTTACTTTACCATCCTTTCCCCACTCAATTTTCCAAATGTGGCTGAGGGATTTCTAATTCCTTAGCTCTGGCTACCCGTTCTAGGGATTTATAGCCGTGAGTATATGTATGTATGTTATTAGTATTTAGATTAGCAGTAATTATAACAATTTCTCAGGACAAGTTAAAAGGACATGGTCTTACTCCATACGATCTATTGTAGTGTTTCTGGAATATGTTATTTGTGTTTCACTCCAAATGGGTCCTGACTGGAAATCAGTGTTAAAACAATAAGCTGAGGCAGGACCATTTCATATTTGTTAAATTATATATTTTATTTATCACTTGCTTTTATGTCTTTATTTAGTTTCAATATTTTAACTGTATAGTTGTTAATTCAAATGTGAATATATGTTTCTTCATTCTTTCTTTCACCTTTTCCTTTTTCGCTTTCTTTCGAGATATACACCCTTACAATTTACTTTTATTGTTGGTCTCATACATACAAGCAGACGCGATTTTATTAGGCAAAAGTTAGAACTTACGCTATTGGTTAGCATAACTCAAAAACTCTAACTCTAACGTTCACGCCATAAATCCGCGAGTGGTTGGTAGAGTTGGCAGAGGTACCTACTGATACTTCCTAATATGAAGTGACATTGTCATCTGGTATTCAGAGTACCCACGTTTTGTTTGGACAGTGTACTCTCGTGAGAGGGGGCAGGCCTATCGCCATTTCACAACTTAGGCATGTAGCTTTCCTCACGATGTTTTTCACCCTTAACACCCATGATTCATTAACCATATATGCGACTTAATAAAAGGCAAGTTGGTGAACGCCCGACCAGGGATTTGAACCCTCATCGTTTACACGATAAGCGAGGCTCTACTGAGCTATCGCGGTAACTTTTATGTTATTATTATTTTATTACGGTGTTAATGGTTAGCATAACTCAAGGACATAGATTCAAGCTCTGTTTGTTACTATGTTGAAGAATATTTGTGTTTGCGTGGTTAAGAGGTTTACACGCTTTCATTTGCTTAAAAAAAAGTATGAAATTACTATCGATAGTCTCTGCCTACCCCAATGGGAACTAACGGCATGAGTATATGTATATTAGCTTCACCTGTGTGTATGGTTTAATATTTGTGTTATTTTATTTTAACTGACTCCTTTGGACTCCATTTTAAACGGATAGATATAATTCTAACTTATCAAGAATTGGCGACAATATGTGTGACAATATACACTCAGTACAAATAAAGATACGGTACAGTAAGGTAATTATCGTTTTAATTGTTTGTATGTAAAAATAGCGTTTATTTACTAGAAACAAGAGTAAATGGGGTAGGTTTTTTATAATATTTCATCTTGTTCTACCTTGCGGCGTGTAAATATCACATTGTTTTAATTTCAGTATTTTAATTAGTAAAGCTGCCTCCGTGGTCTCGCGGTTAAGCGCTTGGTTTCAAGTGCGGAGGTCTCGGGTACGATTCCCGAGGGGTGGTAACCTTACAAATTAAATTTGTAAGATTAAACCCACTTTGGAAGGATATTGCAGGCTTGAATCACCTGATTATCCGAAAATTAAGATGATTCCGTGCTTCGGAGGGCACGTTAAGCCGTCGGTCCCGGCTAATATTACGGTAGTAGTCGTTAGTCTGCCAACCCGCAATTGGCCAGCGTGGTAGACTATGGCCAAATCACCCTATATAGGGTAGGCTCGAGCCCCTTGGTGGGGACATGGGCTGTGAGGATTTTAATTATAGTAAAAATAAACTTCTTTATGCACCAAACGGGAACCTGCCGATCAGCTAAATTACCTACCTTATCAGGAACATCATTACTGAGAAATTTTTCATCAATCTCATTTGATTTAAACATATGATAAATCTTACAACCTTACCTTACCTATAATCACGGATATAAATCCTGAAAAGGGGTAGCCAAAGCTTTTTAAATGAAACAAATGTTCTGAGTTACTTTTACTCCAACCTTGGAATATAATCATATTATATGTATGTACGGTAAGAATCAATGAAAAAACTGTGACCAAAATATGTACTTGATTTTTACATCGATAACAAATACTTTCGCCCGATTTCTGAATTGAGTATTCAAGCTGAGAACGATTTAAGTATCGTTTTGTCTCATTCAGTTGTTAAGATTTCAATGCGACAGAACGATACTTAAATTGTTCTCAGCTGGAATACTCAATTCAGAAATCGGGCGGTAATGTTTTATTAATGAAACTCAAAGCTTTGCTTACTTATTGAAACTTGGAAATAGCACAAAGTTGTGTTCACATTAGTCTAGGTTCAGTTCCATTTCCCTTGCATATTTGCTTCTCTTTTTCTTAATATTCTTACAAATTGCATGTTATTACTGAGCCAGCATACCATACCGCATCACATCACAATAGATCCCATTACGGTATATAGATGCGCCCGCGCAGCTTGCTGATCTAATTATAACCTTATTTGATTATAGTTTTTCTTATAGTACAAACGAAGCCCCACATAACATACATTAGTATAGTGTTGTAGATACAGTTTCTAAGATAATATACAATGAGAAAAGAAAAAAAAGTTAAGTTCTGAGTACATACATGTAGGGATTGATGTGCAAGGATTTCATTAATGGAAGTTCTGAGTAAAGACATAAACCGTAGTATGTGGTAACTATGGATTAAATACCATTATATGGGGATAATTAAATGTTTGCTAAAAGGTACAGCGGACCTCCGCAATCCACAGGATTACCGCTAAGATTCCTCTATGAGTAATGTCTGGATCTCAAATCGTACTTCACATATTTTACAAATCTACTCTTACAGTTACACAAACATGTGTGGAACAACTATAAACGCCAATTATAACATAAAGTTTACATTCAACTATGATTTAAGTTGCCAACGGAACCGTTCATGTCGACTTATATATTTTACAACTCTATTTACAACTGGTATTTATTGGAGAGATATATATGAAAATTACACAGTAGGGCTTTGATTTCGTTTGAATTTATTTCGATAGAGATAGAACCTTCTCATATGGCAAATATAGATTGAAGCGAAACATTGTTTGGAAGCGCGTAAAAGAATGCCTTGATATTAATGACCACCAAGAAAAATACACTAATTGTTAAAATAAGTCTTATTAAATTTATATTAAGCAGCTTTACTTAGTGGGTGGATGAAAACATTACATCACTATGTATTTTTTGCTGTGTAGTACCGGCTTAGAATAGCACTACCCCATTTCTTCCCATGGGAGATCTTAAAAGGCGACATAGGTTATCGGTGCTTTTTAAGTGGTTTTTGGGCGATGCGGACCCATCACCAAAAACATTTATTTTATCATCTTTTCCCCACCTACCTTACAAAAGTTGCTGAAGAATTTGCTCTGGTTACCCCTTTTTGGGATTTATAGCCATGAATATATGTATGTATGTACTTTGCATTTTACTCGTACCTTTGTAAAGAGTTGCAAACAATTCATCATGACTGCTAAGTATTCTAATCATGATAAAGAGAAACTAGAAATCGACAAATCTTTTAACTAAGTTTCTACTACGTACGTCTCGACTCGCACTATCTTTGGATCTTTCACCAGATAAACACATAGTTCCGATAAAGAATATTACTAGTATTTATTTGATAAGAGCATCATAGTAAATGTCATAGATTAATATGCAACGGAAAAAGATATATTTGTATAACATACATACATACATATACTCACGGCTATAAGTCCCTAGAAGGGCTAGCCATAGCTAAGGAATTAGAAATTTCTCGGCAACTTTTGGAAATGTGAGTGGAGAAAAGATGGTAAAAGTAAAGGTCGCATCGCCCAAAAATCCCTTAAAAGCCCCAATACCGTTATTTGCATAACTTCTGAAACATATGTTGCCATGTGTACACAGCTTCATTTCAAGTAAACTAATAACAGAAGCTTACCATACATATATACATATACTCACGGCTATAAATCCCAAGAAAGGGGTAGCCAGAGCTAAGGAATTAGAAATTCCTCAGCCACTTTTGGAAGGTGCGTGGGGAATAGATGGTGAAAAAAAGGTTCTTGGTGATGGGTCTCCAACCGCATCGCCCAAAAATCCCTTAAAAGCCCCAATACCGTTAGTCGCCTTTTACGTACACCCGCCGGAAGAAATGGGGTAGTGCTATTCTAAGCCGACACTACACAGCAAAGAAGAAGCTTACCATTAATCCTTAAGTTAACTATTCCTTAAGGCCGAATGGATAGGCGACTAGCTTTTCGGACCGGAGGTTTTAAGTTCGATCCCCGCTGAGAGCAAAATTACTTCTTGTTGCTTACACAAGTATAAGCAGACCCGTAGCAATGGTCCATAATTTTGCAATATCTCGAAACTCTGTCTCTATCCTTTATTGAGAATAAGCAACTGCCTTCTTTCAAATCAATACAAAACTTATAACCAAGTAGTTTCTCTTGAGAGTAGATAGTTTTGAACCATAAAAATTCTAAAGGATCCATCTCAAGGTGTGGTTAACAAACATAAAATATCATTTGCTCTCCCTTAGAAGTGTCTCTCACAGGTCAAAGACTGCATCGATTATTTATTATAACGACAGTATTATACGCCATATATTTATACTAAAGTATCACAGACTAGTCTGTGCAGTTGGTTCTTTGTCACAACCATTACTTTAACCAATTGAATATGACACCATGACATCCTACGCAGTTCAGGAGGAAAAGCAATCGAAATGGTTAACGCTGAGGGAAAAACTCGATAGGAAACCAATTTGCTTGAGTCACAATTGAATCTAATAACAATTTATTCATAAAAATCTGTAGGTATGGATCTTATCATGTTAGTACACTACCCATGCAAAAACTGGGTAACTCAAAATTTATCCCTACATGCAAATATATATTTTTTTTCTAACCCGTTCTGGATATACTACATATAACACGATGAAATGACTACGTCAAATATTTGAATAGATTTTAACGAACTTTCGACTCTACCTTTTTTATTTCTTAGTATCTTTATTGAATTATATAATATCAATAGTTCAATACCCATGCAAAAACTGGGTAACTCAAAATTTATCTCTACATGCAAATATATATTTTTTTTCTAACCCGTTCTGGATATACTACATATAACACGATGAAATGACTACGTCAAATATTTGAATAGATTTTAACGAACTTTCGCCTCTACCTTTTTTATTTCTTAGTATCTTTATTGAATTATATAATATCAATAGTTCCTGTTGCTCATGCCAGACGTTATCCTGGGAAATAATAACATCCGATTGTCTACCAGACAGCTACTCACATTTGTATGCCGTCTTTATTCCTACACCGGAGACTGGCTGTCATGGCGTCCAATATGACATCTCCGAGATTGTAAACTTTAACTTGTTGTTGGAATTCTAGTAATTATTTCAAATTAGTTTTACATTTTACATACATACATATACACACGACATAGATCCCAAAATGAAAGAGCCGGAGTCTCGTAATGAACAATTTCTCAGCCACTTTTGGAAATATCCTGGGTAAAAGTAAGTTAAAATAAAGTATTAATATTGGCTATTGGTCTCCAGCTTTATCGCCCAACAGTTGTACTTTATCGCCCAAGAGGCGACCAAGTGTAAGTAGCTTTTTAAGTAGTTACTTAAAAAGCTACTTACACTTGGTCGCCTTTTACAATAGCTACGGGAAGAAGTCTAAGCCGACACTACACAGCTCTAGAATAAAGAAACTGTGTAATATCGGCATAGAAATGCACTAACCCATTTCTTCCCGCGCCTGACTCTTTATTGATTGTTGGGCGATGCGTTTGATGGAAGAAAAGTTTCCTCACTCAAATTCCAAAAGTACCTGATGATTTTCGAATTCTGAAGTTCTGGCTACCCCGTTTTGGAATTTATTGCCGCGAATATATGTGCGTATGGAGGAAGACTATCTCAAGATTTTGATTTATTAGGGATGATGATGGTGAAGGAACAGGAAATAATGGAGAAGAATCAAATAAAATAACAAATGTTTTCGGATCCACTCAGTCTTGTACTTTTCTGGATTTGTTGTTTACAAATCTATTTTTTTTCCAAAATCCATTTATTTAATGCATATTGGAAACTTATCAGAAGTACTTCAATCAGGGCTTAATGAAACGAGTTATCTGTTTGTGATTAGGTATAACTCGGCAAATAACTATTGCCTATTTTTGCAAACCTAATGACTTTTACTAAGTACTTCATAATTATTTTACAACTAGGTTTTTGCCCGCGACTACGTCCGCGTGGACTACATTTTTTGCATCCGGTTTACATCCAAAATACCAAAACACTATCTTAACTTCTGCTTTTTTTATATTTATATTACCGTGGGCGTTGTAATAGATATAAAGAACATTGAGACTTTTTAAGTGATTATTGGGCGATGCAGTTGAAGACCCATTTGACTACCTTTTCCCCATTCAACTTCCGAAAGTGGATAAAGAATTACTATCTCTGAAGCTGTGGCTACCCTTTTTTGGGATTTATAGCCGTTAGTATATACTCATGATTGATTGATGGATGAATTTCATATATTCCTTTTTGTAGTTGTTACGAGTATATCAGTCAACCGCATCAAGTTTCAAATTTCTAGATACAGTATATTTATAGATCAAAAATCTGTATACTATATTTCAATCCCTTTGGGGATGAGTTCCAAAAAACCTTTTTAATTGTTCATAAGAATCATGAAACAAACCATTTTACACAAAGTTTCTAAATTCAAAAATGAGAATAATTTTAGTAAGTATGGATAGCAGTTTGGCGACCCGGTGTTGCCCCCTACAATGACTGTTGGTGATGTGTGAGAGTTTGCAGCCAATTAGTCATCGGTCAATAGATGGCGGTACTAAATTAAAATTGAGATATGTGCTATTATTTACTAACTATGCATTCTGAGGCTTAAACAGAATATCAATAAACAATATATCTATGAGAAAAGTTATAAACATATGTAATATCTTTAGCCGTGAGTATATGTATGTATGTATGTTGTAAACATATTCTCAAACCTACCAAATGAATACGCAAAATTCATACAATATACTTTCAATTATCTTTATTCATACATATTCGCATAGTTGAATGTGAAAGAGAAGGAATAGTGCTTCCTATTATTCTAAGCTAACACAAAAGCAAAAAAAATCGCAAAAAGATTGCGATGCCCGAGATTCGAACCTGAGACTTCCGTTCGATTAGTATTAACCGAACGGTATAACGCTACGCCACGAAGACGTTAGTGTTGACTTCAAAATTTTGATAAGCTATATATCTAGTAGTCATACTATTGACAAACAATTAAATTGACAATTATTTTGATGAAAATGGATGAAACCCTTGTTTTTTCGAAAAAAGACTATTAATGAAGAGTCTGATAAAGTCGTTCGATGAAAAAACGAATCATGTAAATATGGGGAACCATATAAAAGTTATGTTTTTTTATGCTACTGTGGGAACCCTTTCGAAATCCGGGATAAATAATATCCTATATGTTGGCCAGGTGTATAAGCTACATTCATACTAAATTTGATCAAGATCCGTCTGGCAGAATTAACGTGATGACCGGACATACAGACAGACAGACATTTTTTTCAAAAAGCGCAAATTTGGCTTCAGTATCGAAAATTAAACATATTCCACCGGTTTTTATTTTTTTCTCTTCAATGTACAGTTTTGACCTCGGTACAGTCTTATTATAGTATAGATAGAAGAAGAAGATATTACGATAACGATCATTGAATCTTTTAGCTTATGGGTCAAACACTTTGTAACAAGCCGAGAGACATTTAATATAATAGTTGGCACTGGACTGCTTGAAAAGTTATAAACATATGTAATATCTTTTTTTTCAAATCTTCAGTTTTACATAAACTCACGGCCACATATCCCAAATAGGGGTAGCCAGTGCTTCAGAGCTAGAAACTCATCAGCCACATTTAGAAGTTGATAAGGGAGAAGATGGTGGAAATAAAGTATCGTCTTCGTTCGTTTTCTCTCCGCCAAATCGGGCATCTTGCATATAATTACTTTCTCCATTCAATTACTTAAATATTTTCTTATTATCATACAACACAAACAAGTATTTATAATAAGGCCTCACGTTAAATTTTCTCTTTACACCAACTAATCCTATCATAGAAATAAATGCAACATTAAAAATATCTCTTCATGACTTCGCCCTTCGATAAAATAACGAACGGAAAAGAATGACTCGGAAATTTTATCAAAATATTTAAATGCGGCCACTTATTTCCAATGACGATGTGTCGTCGGCAAAAGCCTCGGAGATGACAAAGCTGCGATATGAGTCAGCATTCCCGAGGTATAAATTATTTATCTTTCTTTCATAATGTTTCCCACTCTAACTTACTGTAACTTATGTGTGACTAGCTGTGCCCGCGACTTCGTTCGCGTGATTGTCGAGAACAAAAAAACGTCGTTTAGTTAAGAGTATATATCACCTTTTTGAAATAAAATAAAGAACCAATGAAATCTAATGCGCACACTTATTGTGATGTAGGAACTATTGAGTATTTTATAATGATATTTAATTAATTACAGTAGCCATTATCCAGTTGAAATAATAAAAGGTCGTAACTGTGTGTATCTCATTTGAATTAGTGTTTATTTAGATACAGTTACAGGGTTAGCCGAAGATTAAGGATCGCTACCTTGTACGATCCTAGCAGATCTGCATAATGCATCAATATATTTATAAAGCCCTTTTGTTTTTAACACTTCGGAATTTTGCACATAGATCATATATCAATCCCGCCCGATTTCGGCCACAGCAAGTTCTGGTATCCGGCTATTAAGAGTGTGTTCATGTGCTCTCATGTGACTGACATAGCCAATCTTTCCGACAAATGTTCTATGACGTATGTTGAAAAATCAGTACCCCTCCAATATATAGGTAGTTATTATTGATGGCCGCAGGTGGTCGGGCCTTGAGCTCATCACTCTTTGCTTCGAGCTCATCACGTCTTTTCCTTCCGAAAAGAAATATTAACCGGTTGACAGGAAGGGGGTGAAAACTAAATTACTAAATTTCACTCAAGAAAGAATAAAACAAACGGGGTAAGCTAAATAAAACCGCTCAAAAAAGGTACTTTACTATTATTAGGGTTTACGGTTGTTGGTTGTACTATGATAATACATTGAATTAAATCGATTTATCAGTGGCATAATATGCACTGTAGTAGCTGTGTAGTGTCGGCTTAGAATAGCACTACCCCATTTCTTCCGGTGGATGTACGTAAGAGGCGACTAACGGTATTGGGGGTTTTTAAGGGATTTTTGGGCGATGCGGTTGGAGACCCATTACCAACAACCTTTATTTTACCATCTTTTCCCCACTCAATTTTCCAAAAGTGGCTGAGGAATTTCTAATTCCTTAGCTCAGGCTACCCCTTCTAGGGATTTATAGTCGTGAGTATATGTATGTATGTATAATATGCAAATATAACTAAATTAAGGTTAGTCACTAAGGTCACTACATCATTTTAGTGTTAAAAAAAGTAGAACTTAAAAGATGTCTTATGTTTCTGGTGTTTAATACATACATACATACATATTCTCACGCCGTTAGTTTCCATTGGGGTAGGCAGAGACTATCGATCGCCACTTTGTACTTGACACTTTTTTTATCGCCAATGTGGAAGGTAATGTTAGTAGAGGACGACCTCGGAGGACAGATTTGGATCAAATAGAAAACGTGCTCAAAAAGGCAGGTGTCCGCAGTATGAAGAATAAAAGAGCATGTATGAAAAGATTGATGGATGTAAACGAAGCCAGAGAGGTTTGGTGTTTAATGTAGACCAAAATTCAGTTTTTTATTATAAACGTTCACGAAAACTGGTTGTGAAGTGACGTGCATTTGAAGAATGGCTAAGAATTTCAAAATTATGCTCACCAAATTGGATTTATTAATAGGCAGACTATTTACATAATATATTAATATTAATAAGCCTAATTTAAGAAACTAAGTAAAGATAATATTTAAAAGCATTTCAGTTATTTTCATAGTCGGCGAATTCACTTGATATTGGCAGCTTGTATTAATTTCGCCTAGCTTGTTTCCTGTAGCTTCTATTACTTTAACCGACTTTAAAATAAGGGGTTAAAGGGGCTAAAAAAATGCAAATTTTATTTTTGCTTTATTTTATTTTGGTTCTTTATTTTATTTTTGCACAACGCCATCTATCGGACTTTGGATTCCAACTATCAACATTAGTTCTATATTTAGACTTAAGATGTCGTTGCAAGTACTATACTGAATTGCGTAACGTAATATTTTTCTTCTTGAACTCACAAAATTAATCATATCTTTTGATAGAGTGAACCGATTTCGATGAAACAAAAACTAAGTTATACCTCAAGTTACGTTTAATTTTTGTATATAAACATTTTCAGCATTAAATTCGTAGATTTTACGTTTTGCGCGCACAAACAAACATATAAACAGACAAACAGACAAACAGACAAAAAATTTAAAAATGATGGAAATGGGTTCTGTTACTTATCTGTTCACACGCTGGCTATTTTTTTTTTCAATTTCTTCAATGTACAAAAATTACTTTTCTACAGATTTATTATATGTATAGATTATTTGTATGTGATGCATTCATACTGATATTTTGGCATTTAAAAATATTATAACCAATAAGCATCTTTTCCCCACTCAACTTTCCAAAAATGGCTGAGGAATTTCTAATTCCCAATCCAATACCCTTAGTCGCCTCTTACGAACACCTGCGGGAAGAAATGGAGTGAAGCTATTCTAAGCCGACACTACACAGCATAATACACTTATACTGTATACAAATGTAGCAATTATTAAATGTACAGATTCAGGGCCTAATTAAATATTCAGCAAATGCTATCTTCCGTTAAGTTGATTGATTGATAAGTCCTATTTAAACATCTTAAAACTAAATCACGAACAAGCAGAAACTGCTGAATCATAGCACATTTAGGCCGGTAAAGGTGCGGTACAAAATTTTACTTTCTTTTCTGGCCAAATGTAAATGTTTTGCTGTAAACCAAATACACTTAACTTAATAAATGGACGACATCAATAAAGATTTAGCACTAAATACCGTGGTAAAAACCGATATCAATTTATCAGAATAACACTTAAAAGGTGTTACTTTGCGCGAGTCAAAAAGGAGTACCCACGTGATAAATTGACTTTTAAATACGTTCAGTTGTAGTACGACAATCTTCAACAATGATTTACGTTTACAAAGATGCATTGCATTAAGAAACGGATTTATGGTGGTATGTGGTATGTCCAGGGTAATACAAAATAACAAATGTCTCGGGGACACATTAACGGGAAACGTGATCCACTTTGGTTTACATATTTACCCTTAATCGCAATACACACTGAGCCGGCCAGGCCACCGACATTACCCGGCGACACGACCCGACGGTGTTGAAAGAATTTTGCCTAAACTATGCATGAAATAGCTTTCATATAATATACATACATATATATATTCACGGCTATAAATCCCTAAAAGGGGAGCCAGAGCTGAGAAATTAGAAATTTCTCAGCCACTTTATGAAGTTGAGTGGGGAAAAGATGGTAGAATAAAGGTTGTTGGTGATGGGTCTCCAACCGCATCGCCCAAAAATCCCTTAAAAAGCCCCAATACCGTTAGTCGCCTCTTACGTACACCCACTGGAAGAAATGGGGTAGTGCTATTCTAAGCCGACACTACACAGCTATAATATATATATAATATACAAAATATTGCCGACATTATGTCGGATCAGATCAGTATGATCAGACCACATATATCCGTCTTAGGACCCTTATTTAACATGGTAGCAACAAGTAAAGAGTTTACAAAACTTCACACTTGTCAACTGGTGTTCATAGTACTAAATATGTTTTTTGATCGATAGCCCAAATGACTGGGGGTTAATCGTTTCATTCAAATCCGTTTCATTTATTTAATGCTAATGACGAACATACCAACAGCGATACCCTTTTGCTTCATAATTAGAATGGTTAGTATTAATATAGAAATAAAAAAATATTTATTCGGTGAATAGGATATGTACAACACACAAAAAATAACATTCAAATAATAAATAATAATAAAAGGTATATAAGGCTCATAGTGATAATTGCAGTAATTTGGGCAAAGCAATATGAAATCGGAACCCGCCATATTTTGTCCTCAATTCAAATAAGTGGCCACTGAATCTTTCATTCCGAAGTTAGGTTTAACCCACCCACGGATTGTTGTCTATTCAAGGCTTATTGCACGTAGTCCCTTTTTGAAAATCTATGGCCCGTGGTCTCTTATTCAGTATGTCTTTACTACTTTTACGTATCCAAAATGAAAAACTTATTTATCTATACATATTGTAGCCCTATTAAAGTGTGTCTGTAATATCTTGCTCAAAATAATTCATATTTTTATATTATTTATCTTAAAGCTACTATGTTAGTATAGCTACTCTCTCAATACCTACTTATAACTCGATTCGGTAAACTATCAATGAAAATAGTATTCATGCTATGATATTTTACAGATTACTTATTTGACGCAAAATCGTTTCCTACTTCTCGGTGCACTTAAATCTTATCATGAAACCATTATTTCGCTTAAAGTTTAGTCTACTTAATTTTACACGAGGGGGAGAAAACGCTTTATAAGATACTAGTGGTCCGCCCCGGCTTCGCACGGATGGTTCTAAGTATTTTTCACTGCTTACCCCCTACGATATTTAGCGTAATTATATATAGCCTATGTTGCTTCTAAAAGTCTTAGATTTCCATTGGTGAAAGAATTTTTTAAATCGGTCCAGCAGTTCTTGAGCCTATTCATTACAATCAAACAGAGTTTTCCTCTTTATAATATTACTGTAGGAGTAGAATATATGCAACTCTATCAAGATCAATAACGGCTAAAGATGTATTCATAAAGACATTTGAGCAAACGCTTCTAAAATAGCATTGACGCCTTTACACGAAACATGACAGTTACATCTGTGAATTTAGATAAGTAGTCCAACCGAACACATTAAGTAAAACACGCTAATATGAAAACAACTTTATTTTCATTCATACAAAACATTCATTGAGGTTACTTCGCAATATTAATACTTATCATTAATCTTAACTACAAACATTTATCATTTGTGGAATGCGGCGAGACAACATTAAATATAAATCTTTTATACAAATATTTTGAATTTTAGAGCACAATTTTCAATGTGTACCCATTAAAAAGGGATATATTTAATGAATTATGATAAATATGTTTACATCTAGGTTTTACCCACAGCTTTTAAGCGTGGGAGTACTAACAAGTTAAATAAGCATTTTACTATACAAATTTCGTGTCTATACAGTGCGCCCGTTTTTTACAATTTTACGATCAATTAATTTCATCCATAATAAAAGGATACAGAAAATAAACTGTAAATAAATAAAATAAAATCCAGGCCTTTGTTTCATAACATGTGTTAAAATTATAATCAAATAAAAACCAAGCATTAGAAGGTTTCCTCAATAGTAAAATAGTAGTTTCATTATGAAATTATAGTTTATATGCTACATTGAATATGACGAACTAAATAAAATGAATCTATATTTACATATAAAACATCAAACATATTATATTATATAATTTATATTGTGTCTTTAGTTTTAAATGCACGACTGTAACATCTAAGTATTTTTTTGTATACCGTCTAGATTTAGACCAAACTTTGACCGACTTTAAGTAGTGTTTGCGTTCCCAACCTCCGAATTTTTTACGAATTCAGAAGGCCACTTGTCTACCTTTTCAGATAGAATGCAAATGTTGAGAACGCCTAACTATGACATAATTTGAATGTTTTTGACATGAAAACCTCATGTGGGGATTATTACTAATAAATAAAAGATGAGATAGGTAACGCAAACACTACTTAAAAAGTGTAAAACAAACAAAGGATATAAGAATTTCGCACTGGTAGCCATTGACACTGTAGCTCAATTGGCAGAGCGCCGAGGTCGCGGGTTCGAACCCCGCCGGTGTCGAAATTTTTCTATCCTTTATTCATCTTTTATTTATTCGCTATAATATTTGTCATAAATAGTAAAAATTCTTAACAAAAAACAGGTTTATGTGTAAATAATTAAAATTATTACATATACATAACATAAACACAAACGTTCACGCCGAATATCCCCGAAGGGGTTGGCAGAGGTACTAATACTTCTGAACATCACGTGACTTTGTCACCTGGTGTTCAGAGTACCCACCTTTTGCATGGACAGTGTACTCACGTGATAGGGGGCAGGCCTATCGCGTGAATTATTACTGTTAGACAAATTACAGAAATTATTGTTGATAAGAGAGTTCACATTTAAATATATATCTTTGTATTATAACAATTATAACCTGCGATTTATTAAATATATTATATATTAAATTAAGAAATTACGATATATATAATAAAACCTAACCACTTCATTGAATTTGTCATGAAAATTATAATTTTACGCACACAGTATTAATTAAATTCGGTATTCGTTAAAACGCAAATTACTTCGTACTAAACGTCCCTCTTCACATCCCCAAAATCATCTACAGTCACATCCTGACATGAAACTTGCCGGCTTTCGTGACATACTTGACTCCTTTGAACGGTTTATACTTGGCTCCATACATATCGAGCCTGCTAACTCTGAGGCCGCTTACTGCCATCTGCGGTATCGTGAAGTGCACGTTGATGCTCGGATTAGCACCGGTCGTGTCGGCGCCTGATGCTACTGTCACCTGTGGGGTTTGGGGTGATGGTTAGATGTTTTTGGTTTAAAAGTGTTTTGATGGGTAACTGTGTTGATGGTATGGGTGATATTCAAGTATGTTTACGGAAAACACACACAGAATCAATACAGCAAAACTTTTGTTAACCCACAAAAGTATTGCGTTTATATTCTTATTCGTTTGGGGTAAGCAGAGACTATCGATACGCACTTAGTACAATCCTGGTAATCCTCTCAAGCTTTATTTACATTCAGCGATCTTTTTGTACACTTTCTTAACACTCCTTTTTCTATATTTTTTTACAACATCACATCAGATAATTTCACACGAATCACATCATTTCTCACTTGATTGATTATTTTTCTGGGCACCTCATCTAAACTGCATTCACTCTGCTTAATCTTATTATTTTACAATTAAAATAAATATTTTACAAACTTTAAAACAACTTAAACTTACACACATACTTTGACTCACGCCATTACTTCCCATTGGGGCAAGCAGAGACTATCGATCGCCACTTTTTACGATCCTAGTAAACCTCAAAGCTTCATTTATATTCAGCCATCGTTTCACAGGTGCTCTTTCATTCTTCACACTTCGGACGCCTGCCTTTTTGACCTAAATGTGTCCTCCGTGGCCGTCCTTTTACCAAACACGTTGGTTCTATGTATCTATTTCTGAAATTTACTTTTATCCATCCTATACAGGGTGGCTCATTCAAATCGGTCAGTATGGGAAAGTCTGAAACTATAAGACATAGGGAGATTTTTTCTTAGGAACCATGTCACCGATTTTGATAAAAAGAATAACTGCATTCATACATTTGTAAAAAAGTGTACCCAGCTCGGGAATCGAACCCGGTTGTTTTGAAAAAATAAACTTACACTTTTTCTATTTTGATATCGATTGTGTAGGTCTTAAGCTGTAAATGTCTCCATAAAACATGATGTCTAAAATGAATAAAATGCATTGTTTTGACATACTTTAATTTCTCAAAGTAGGTGTTCGAAGTGACCACCATTTTTTTCAATACAATTTTCAACACGTTTAGGTAACGATCCTTCTATAGCATTTTGTATCTTCATGTGGTGAATTGGTGTTCAAATTGACTCTATGGCTGCTTTTAGGTCTTCAACGGTGTCATAGCTTGTTTTGTAAACTTCATCCTTAAGGTAAACCCATAAAAATAGTCTAGAGGCGTTAAATCGGGCGACCTCGCCGGCCATTTGATAGGGCCGTTCGTACCAATCCATTTTCGCGGAAAGTTTTCATTTAAAAAGTCTCTTGCTATGCGACTATCGTGAGCCGGTGCTCCGTCCTGATTTTCCGTCCGCCATTTTCAAATGACATTTAACACGTCTGTGTATCTACAATATCTACATACTTACTTTAAGTGGGCTTTTCAATTGATTGCTAGTGTTTAATTACTGTAGATTACAAAACTTCCTTGAATGTTTAATGGAATGCAAACCACATGATACGGTGCATGTATGTAATAACCTATTATTGATAAGTTGAGAGGTACAAACAGTCATACAGACAATTTTACATGTCTGAAATTGTTGAATATTGTAACGGTGATCACTTCAAACACCTGCTTTGAGAAATTAAAGTATGTCAAATAATGCATTTTATTCATTTTAGACATCATGTTTTATGGAGACATTTACAGCTTAAGACCTACACAATCGATATCAAAATAGAAAAAGTGTAAGTTTATTTTTTGAAAACAACCGTATTCGATTCCCGAGCTGGGTACACTTTTTTTTTCAAATGTATGAATGCAGTTTTTCTTTTCATCAAAATCGGTGACATGGTTCCTAAGAACAAATCTTCGTATGTCTTATAGTTTCAGACTTTCCCATACTGACCGATTTGAATGAGCCACCCTGTATATGTGTCCACAGCATTTCTACATTCCTTTTTTCAACTTTTTTTCCAATATCCTCGTTTACACCGCTCCTTTACGAATCATACTGCTTATCACTCATTAGATTATTTTCTGTGAGATACCATCTCTATTGTATTCACTCTGCAAATAACTGTAAGTCCCATCTGTCTTACAGCAATTATTTAAAACCTTAATCGGTTAAACAGAAGAGCAAGCTAGATTGATAGCACTCGTAACTTTTCTATCATGCTGAAATATAAAACTAACAAATGTTGTCCTTATCCCAAAACCTATTCATACTCTATTTCCTATCTTATCCCCTGTTTTTTTTAAAAGTAGCTTAGAAGTTCTGGCTACATTTTTGGGATCAGCCTTTTAAATATATAGGCAGGTACGCTATACTGCAAACATTACATAGAATGTTCCTACGCTTATGGATGGCAGCGAATGTTGGGTGTGGCAGAAGACGCATGAGAGCAGAGTAAATGCAGTAGCGATGAGGTTTTTTTTTATGTTAGGTTCTTTGATCGAGTGATTCGCGAAAAGTGACGATAATATTGTAAAAAAAGTAGAATAAAGGGTGTTGAGATGGTTTGGGCACATAGAGAGGATGGATGATAGTAAATTGGTGAAAGAGATCTATAAAGCCAATGTAGAAGGTAATGTTAGTAGAGGACGACCTCGGAAGACTCATTCGGACCAGATAGATAATGTGCTCAAGACAGGCGTCCGAAGTATGAAGAATAAAAGATAATGTATGAAAAGATTGATGGATGGGAAAAAAGCTAAAGAGAGGTTTGCCAGGATCGTACAAAGCGGCAATCGATAGTATCTGCCTACCCCAATGGGAACTAACGGCGTGAATATATGTATTTATTACATAGAAATCAGGAGTAATACGTATATATTTTTTTCACTTGATTAATACTCGAACAAATACTTACAGATCCTTTGATATTCGGCAACTTAGGTAACTCTACTCTGCCAACATCCCACAGCAGTATCTTGCTTACGGGATCAAACGAGTACTTCCCTTGGTTGGCAGTCAGAGAGCAGTTTAGAACACATTTTGGCATACAGATCTCGAGAGCTACGTCTGAAAGAATGGTTTGGTTTAAAAATGCGAATTGGTAGACAGAGTGAAACAGCAGAATATTGTTACACAGGAAGAGGAACGAATTGTCTGGCAACGTTAAATATAAAGTATCGACCAACTAACAAAGTATTGAATAAGTTAGGAGACAAGTAAGTTTAGAATACTTCCAAATATTTAATTATAATGGTTCTATTTCTTCAGAAGATGAAAGCATCACGAAATTCTTTGAAATAAAAATTGAGTTATCTATGCCCTGGTTGTAAATATTAATTCAAAACCAACTATATATAGTATATGAGTGATTGGTACATAACAACATAAATAAAAGGAAAACTTAACATAAAGTGTTTTAATAAATTATAAAAAGGAAATTTTGCTAAATAATAGAGCTAATAGAGGAAAACCTCACGAAATTCTTTGAAATAAAAATTGGGTTATCTATACCCTGATTGTAAAAAATAATTCAATACCAACTACTTAAGTGTCACAGAACTCAAGTGTAATAAACAAACTATACTAACAAAGTTTTGTCATCAAGTATACAGTGTATAATATTGACGACGTCCGTGGCCGAGTGTATCGGTGACTAGCTTCTGGGTCCGGAGATTGCAGGTTCGATCCCCGCTGAGAGCAACATTTATGTGATGAGCATAAATGATTGTTTTAAGACTAAGAAGTCTTGGATGTTATAAAATGTATTGTTGAGTTAGTATCTTATAATACGAGTCTTACTTAGTTTGGGGCTACCTTGATCTGTGTATAATATGTCCGTATATATATTTATATATAGTTACTTTATCGATTTAATATTAAACCAGCAATAGAACACATTAATATCCCGATGAGTTTAACAAAAAAATACATCAATTATAACTTACTTTCTAACGTCCTTCCCATAGTTTGTTTCGGGCCAACGGTAAGATCCAACCTGCCTTGGTCTCCAGAGTTCTTCAAAGTCAAACTATGTCGCACGTACAATGGTATGGCCACTATACTCTGTGACCCTATATGGTACGACATCAGACGGAAGTTACCATCTGGGGGGATGAATGATAGGATCTTTTCTGACTGAAAAAAACCACCTTGATTAGTTTACTTTCCCATTTTGGAGAAGCCCTCTCTGTGACAATGAAACTAAAAATACTTTTTATGAATTATTTAAATTCGTTGTGCGGTTTCTCATTAGATCTCGCGGGGGACGTAAGAAGCGACTACGGAAAAGAAGATTTAAAGTGGTTTTTGGGCGATGTAGCAAAATGATATATATAGATGTAGGAGATCTATCACCAATAATGCTTATTTTTTACTATCATCTCCCAAATCAACAAAAAAAGTGACTGAGGCATTCCGGGGTTCTGCAAACCCGTTTTGTTTTATGTCTTATAAGTTGATTAATAGCCGGTAATAAGCCGGTTAATTAGTAGGTAAGTATTCAAATAATTAAAATCGACCAATTTCGAGTGCACTAAGGTTTGACATAACAAGTGTAATATTAAAGCAGAAAGTAGAATCTCTCGCGCCTTTCGAGTATAAAAACAAACACAGAATACTGGGCCATACACACTTGAAGTAGCAATAAATGCTTAGTATTCCATATAAAGTTTTATATACTCAAATAACTACAGGTGAAACAATTATAATTTAGATTTGAGTATCAAATTATTATTTAGTTAATCTTAACTATAACATACCTCCCATCTCTTAAATCTCACGCAAGGGTGAAATGAGACATCGTCGAACAATCTTGGATTCACAAAGGTTAGTGTCAGATCTGGCATTCCACTTAATTTTATACAACAGTCAATCTGGAACAAATAAATTATGTATGTAATCAAATATATAGAAAATAACAAACTTGAAGCATGACTAAATAAGCATATTAAGCCTTAGTTGCATGGTCATATTAATTGTTTTTGTATGTAATGGATTGGATAATTGTCTTTGCCTATCTTTAATTTATGTTCAATTGTTACCTGATATAAACTGTGTTTTTTAGCATCAATGTTTCTAACGACACGTAAGCAAACTTCAAATACCCTGAATACTATAAGGTATTATACATAATATCGACACAAAAAAAAACAATGTAGCAAGAATTTACGTCTTAAATTAAATAAATATGGTATTTTACATAATAACATATTACAGTGTAGTGCCAGCTTAGAATAATACCACCCCATTTCTGCTGGTGCGTGTACGTAAGAGGCGACCGGCAATACCGTTATTGAGGCTTTTAAAGGATTTTTGGGCGATGCGGTTGGAGACCCATCAATAATAACCTTTATTTTGCCATCTTTTCCCTACTCAACTTTCCGAAAGTGGCTGAGGAACTTCTAGTTCCTTAGCTCTGGCTACCCCTTCTAGGGATTTATAGCCGTGAGTATATGTATGTATGTACTTACATAACCCTGTATCTCAGCAGAAACAGTGGCTCCACTCTTATCAATAATAGCGTCAACTTCCTCGACCACGTCAAAGTACGCCTCGTTGTTGGCGTACTTGACTCCGGAGCGGCGCCACGGCACGTTGGACAGCTGCCCGGATGGCAGGATTGAGGATACGCTGAAAGTGAACAATTATTTTAGAACAACAGCTACTGTAATAAAGCGTCTTTTGAATTCTTCTCTCATTGTAGAAGCTACTTTTTTAATTTTATTTATCAAACACATACTATACTCACGGCTGTAAATCCCTAGAAGGGGTAGCCAGAGCTAAGGAATCAAAAATTCCTCAGCCACTTTTGGAAAGTTGAGTGGGGAAAAGATAGTAAAATAAAGGTTGTTGATGAAAGAAGGTTGATGGGTCTTCAACCGCATCGCCCAATGTCCCCTTAAAAGCCCCAATCCCGTTGGTCGCCACTTAGGTACACCCTACGTCGTATTTTCTTTATCAAATACGACGGCGAAAGCCTGTCCCCTATTACGTGAGTACACTGTCCAAGCAAAACATGGGTGGGTGGGTAACACCAGGTGACAATAATGTCATGTGATGTTCAGATGTATTAGTACCTCTGCCACACCCTCCGGGATATATGGCGTGAACTTTAGAGTCTTTAACAAACTTATTTTACTATACTTAGATTTGAGGTTTTATGGCTCTGGTCAATATAATATCTGGTAAAAAAATCCCCCAAGTCACACTTTAAAACAGCCCAAATTCTCTGGGTCGCCTTTTACGATACTCACAGGAAGCATTGGGTTTGTACTATTTTAAACCAACACAACACCTATTAATTTAATTATATAAAATGAAGAAACTTACTTGGATTTCCCTGTAACAGTGTTAGCAATAGTTCTTAATATATTGGGTGGTTTAATCAGTTCTTTAAGTATGTTGCTTTCTGTTGCTAGAGGGAAGCCATTGTCCAACATTTCATCTAATAACTGGAAAATATATAAATAATTTATAACAAAAACACATCAAGGGGGTCTATTATGCTGCTCTAGATATGATGGGATCATTAAAATAGCATTGTATCTAAGTTATTAATTTATTTTATTCCTAAGAATGACTAGTTTTGTAATTTTAATTGCTTTACTTTTAATTCAAATGTGGTAACAGAGATGAGATTGCTTTGAGACTGCGAATCCAACATACTTTTTATGGATTTAAAGAATGAGTAGAATAAGTAGTAGGTTATAAGAAGACTATCACATCGCGAAAAAAATACTATATCAGATATAAACACTAAAAACAGATATAAGATGATGATCATTGTATAAGTTACATGCAATGATTAGAGTGGTAAATTGTATTATGTATGGCACTTACTTCGTAAACAACAACATAGTTTTCTTTGATTATGGTTTCAGTACAGTCGGAAAAGTAATCCTGAAATGTAGAAACAATGTTAAACTACAAAGATCCTTAAACTAAAAGGTTGTATGTAGTAAGGAAATGGAGCTACATGAAACAGCTATTTTTGTCCAACAACTTTATGTAACTTTATTGTATTAAGTTGGTGTTTGATAACCAAATATATGTCACAATATAGCTATTAATATCTATGGTATTTGTATCCTCGCAGTTGCGAAAGGTAACAAAATTTATTTATTATGAAGGATTGTTTTTGTAGTTTATTATATAGTGGGTGTTAACCTCCTCAGATTTCCACACTTAACCCGGCAACAAGCTGGGCCACTGTACATTATATATATATATATATATATATATTTGTAGGCTTTAGTAATTGGCTAAATGTTTTTTTATATTTAACAAATGAGTTGTTTGAGTATTAATGATTAATAGTAATGTTTTTAGTACAAAACAATATTTATGTAAAAAAAATTATTAAAATAAGAATTTCTTGAAATTTCGCAATAAATAATTAAATTCTACTATTCTTAAAAAGCTTCCGGGCAACCTTTCACTGATTATGACCAAGCTTCATAGTATATCCATCCATGTTAAGATTTAGTGCTTCAAGAATGTATCACAACAAGTATCTTCTATACAGTTATTTGAAATTCAAAATACAGGAAAACCAGGATTTATTTTTAAATACTTACCACAAAAGTATCAACCACCCTGTGTAGGAACTCGATAACAAAGAGTGGAGCAACTTCCTGTTTACATACCGCTACTAAGGTGACACCGCCTCTTTGTATAGAAATTAAGTAGTGATGGGGGGCTGCTATCACTGGAGGCACATCCTGAAATTGTATTATTAATTTTAAAGAATCTAAAAATACTTATAAGCAAAATATCCTTGCTGGATTGCATTCCTTAATACACACCTCCTTAACCTATTTACAGTCTACACAGTGTTGTAAATTTTTGCCTTGAGTCTTGAGCCTCAAGCTTTGGTTTTTAAGCATTAAAGGTTAAAGCCAAAAATGCTTGAACCTTAAAAGCTTTGAAGAATAAAAACATACAGCCTTAAAAGTTGGAGGTTTGAAGGCTTATGCCTGATAAAGGTTTGATTAATGATATAAGTGATAATTGATACATGAACCATATTTATCATGTTACAATGATAATGACATGTTTAGAATGTTAGAAATAATAGCTCAATAGCGTTAATAATAATAACTCAAAGAGTAAATTCTTGAAAGTTTTATCATGAAAGCCTTTTAGGCACAAGCCAGCAAAAGCTTCAAGCATTATAGTCTTCAAACCTCAAGCCCTTGGAGCACTGAAAGCCTTCATATGGCAGAAAGGCTTTATTAAGAAATATTCAAAAGTAGTCAAAATTAAATATTTAATTGGCATTTAGAAATGACTTCATACTTACATGGGGTGATGCTCTTTGAGCTTCTAAATAATAGTCACAAACAGATCTTGGTATTATACTCCGCCAATGCTTCTCCAAGAATACATCCCTAAAAAATCTCATAAGTAAGTTTTTTATATTTTAGCACCACCATAAGTTACAATAAGAAAATTGAAATTATATCACAATTAGAAAGTTGGTATCGCAAAGTTCAGCTATCAACTTTCCAAGTTCTGCAGTGATTACTGAAGCTGGGACAAGTAGTCTAATAGTTTTATTTTTGCCTTTAAATGGTGATGTTTATAAACATGCATTACTCGTAGATGCAATAATCTTAGAATTTTCTTAAAAGCTACTAATTAACAACAAATTGAGCTAACTTTTTATAGTTTCCTATTCAGTTTCACTTCAATCATTTTAAGCTCAATGTGGTATGCCTTCAAACCGTTTTTTCAAACTATTCTTTATGTAGTAATCATAACAGATATATAGAACAAATCTTAGGAAAGGAAATTCAATTGTACAGGTAGTCCAAGGAGACGAAATAAAAAGTTAAAAATACTTGCCCTGCTGGATTTATAATGAACAGACTATGAATCATATTGCAAGTATTTAATGCAAGGTATTTGTCAAAAGTACTTAAATATACTTTTCAAGTTTACTTTCTCTCACAATATTTGATAATTCACCATACACAAGGCAAAATAAAATTTATAATTTGTAAAAGTAAATAATAAAATTCTTGGTTTGTTTCAATGACGTTGACAATGACATTTACGTTCCAATACAAATTATGTCTTTTTAATGCCGCGTTTACATTAATCCGAGTAGCCCCCTTAAACAATCGATCCAAGTTTACCCATTGACTTATGTTATTGCTATCCAAATCCGTGAAAATCCATACTTAATTACATTCAAGTGACCGCACACCGCACACCGCACACACCGCACCGTCAAAATTAAAAATTCATCGTCACATTTAAAAAAGGCCAAAAAACCCTAAGTCGCCCATTTACGACACTCGCAGAAAAAAACGGGTTAATGCTATTTTCAGTCGATACTACACAGCGAAGGAAATTCTAATTATGTATAAATTAAATAGTTAAAAAAAACTGAAGAACACGCTTTTGAATCTCATTAAACTAAAAACCAAAACATAATTCCCAATATAAGGTGAAAATCATGAAAAAGCGTGGGTTGCAGGAAAGACGAAAAATATGGCACAGACCCTCCACGCTTTTTCATAATTTTCACCTTGTATTGGTAATTATTTTCAGTTTTTTGCCTTGATTTATTTTTAACTTTTCATTACTGATTTTTTTGAAATTATTTAATCCTTTCGACCCTAATCAGGATAACAGGATATGCCTATGTACAAATTTTAAACTAAAAAGTTGAAAGTGGGTCAATATCGAGTTTAAAGGACTCGGTTACATACTGACATGTGAACTGGTGAAGCTTATATAAGCGTGTTAATAAGCTTTTGTACATAGTACAAAGTTAATTTATGAACAAAATGTTGAAAAATATTCCATATGCAACTATAATGTTACTTTTCCAGTTTATTGCAGATAATGGTTTGATAACTTTTTTGTAGTAGCTCCATCCATGGTATATGACCAGAGCCGGATTAACCTTAAGGTAGAGTAGGCAACTGCCTAGGGGCCCAGGATCGATAGGGGCCCACCGCAGTCAGCAAAAAAAAGTATTATGGATCGAAAATTATAATCAACACTATTCCTTTTTATTCAACGCATGTTACACTTTATACGTACAAAACCATATTTGCCGTGTTGTACCAGCTTAGAATGTCACTACCCCTTTCTACGTAAGAGGCGACTAAGGTTATGGGGCTTTTTAAGTGGTGGTTTCACCAATAATACTCTATTTCTACCATCTTGTCCCTTATCAACTTCCAAAGGTGGCTGAGGAGATTCTAGCTCTAAAGTTCTGGCTAACCCTTTTTGAGATTTATGGCCGTGAGTATATGTTCTTAATGAAGTCGAACGATCAAATCGGAGAGGCTTGTACAACATTTTGTCAGCATTATTCCTAGGACATTGAGCATGAATTTATAAACGAGATGGTGCAGTTCAAGTTCTTCGTCTTACAATTCGAGCTGCTGAAGAATCGTATAAATTGTTCCTTAATATTATGGTTTAATCAACTTTCCCATATGTTATGATGGCATTGCAAATTTATAGAAGTTTAAATATAACAAATGCGACAAAAACTATTTTTTTTAAATTAAATTTTATAAAAATCTCTTCGAGCAACAATGTCTGAACATCGCTGACATTCATTGTTGATAATGGAAATTAAAAATGATGTATTGGAAAAGGTCCACATTGAAAAAGTCGTAGAATATTATACATCAAAAAAAGTTAGAAAAGCCTATATTAAAATTAACTGAAAGTATTGAGATTTGTTTACTTTTTCTTTGTTTATTGTGGTTGTTTAAATATTTATATTAAATTAAAAATAACTGAGTCTGTTTAACTTTCATGTATACAAAGAAATTGTATTCATGAATGTGGGATGAATAGTCAGATTAGGTAGAGAGGAGGGCCGGAAATTGTATTGCCTACAGGCCCATACAGGGTAAATCCAGCTCTGTATATGACCTAATTTGTTGTACCGTTATAATGAACGATATCCATATTATATCAGTGCGTTTTGCGTGCTATGCGTCGACATAGATAAACACTGTCAGATTCTTTCCCAACCTTCCCGTTAGTGTCATGGGTTCAATAACGATAATACATAACCAACGTGTCTATCTATGTTTGCCGTGTAGTGCCGGCTTAGAATGTCGCTACCCCTTTCTACCCACGGGTGTCGTAAGAGGCGACTAAGGGTATTGGGGCTTTTTATTGGATTTTTGGGCGATGCGGTTGGAGACCCATCACCAAAAACCTTTATTTTACGATCTTTTCCCCACTCAACTTCCAAAAGTGGCTGAGGAATTTATAGTTCCTTAGCTCTGGCTACCCCTTCTAGGGAATTATAGCCGTGAGTATATGTATGTATGTACATAACCAACGGTCCATATTTAGCTCTTTCCCAAAAGTGGTTGAATACATCGCTCTGGACACCCTTTTGTAGGACTATAGCCATGAGTGTAAGTGCAATGGTAGGTATTAAAAAGGCACCTGAGGTAACGTTATTGAATAAGTTGAAGAGATATTAAGCTATCGCAAACAGCTGTTTATGAGAAAGTATATAGGTGTATAGGTATCTATAATCCATGTACAACAGTGAATAGCTGTACTTGTAAAACTTGTGTATAAAATGTTTCAAATATGAATAAACAAAAAATGAATTTATAAATGAAAAAAGTGATGAAAATTAGTGAAAGAAAATGAGTGAGTACTCTATATACATACAATACAATGACATACATTTTTCAAAATCAAATGCTGAACGTCAAAGAAAATTCCGTCAACGTAATGGAGAAAAATCTTTCGTGAATATGTAATTTGATTTAATGATAATATTTACATTCCTGAATAACCTGTAGAATACATGTAGTATTGCAAGATAAATATAAAAAAAAATAATCAACAATATCATCTTATTATTTTTGAATAGATGCTATGGAATAGCTTTACCGCGGCAGTCCTCGAGTGCAACACGTTTTTTTTTTAATGACATCATTATGATGAATACGAATACGGTGATTTTTCGGTCCGCCAAATGTTCATCTTTTATTATCTTGCTATCATCATTATCATAAATTAAGGTTCGATGCAGAGGGGCGTCGTTGAGGGGCGGTACGATCCCCGAATCGGGCGTACACCAATGTCTCTTTCTAAAGTCATACTGTGTGTTCAATTTATATTGGTTATTAACGGTGAGGGAAAACATAGTGAGGAAACCCACAGGGCTAAGTACAACTTTTAGACAGACTTGACAGTGTACAAAACAGCAATAAGCCTGTCCCCTATAACATGAGAACACTGTCAAAGCATATCTCGGTAACAATGTCACTTGATTTTTAGAAGTATAAGTACTTCTGCCAACGTGAACGTTTGATTTTGAGAATTTATAAAATAATATACAAAAATAGACGATACCAATCATGAAGCTGTAAGGGCCTATACTGCTGAACGAAACAATATGCCATACTTTTGTATAATCTGCATGTTAAGTATATTGTATAACGTGACAACTATACCTGTACTCGCGGCTCCAAGTCCCGAGAAATTAATAAAACACTATTATACAGGTGTTATGGGGGGTCTTGATGCATGAAACTATATGATATTATACATACATACATATACTCACGGCCATAAATTCCAAAAAGGGGTAACCAGTGTTTTAGAGATAGAAACTCCTCAGCCACATTTGGAAGTTAATAGAGGACAAGATGGTAGAAATGAAGTATCGTTGATGATGGGTCTCCAACCACATCGCCCAAAAACCATTTCCTGAATCTAGTTTCTAATGTTCATATTTATAAATATGAAAGTTACACTGTTCTTGTCTATCTATGTTTTCATGAAATCTATCTTATAATCTACAGAGACACAAATTGCTCAGACACTTGAAAGATGAGTAGGGAAATAAAGGATAGGTGGTGATAAGACCTTCAGACGCCTCAAACGACGCCCACAAGAAGAAAAAACATACACGTGGGTTCATAACTTTTCCCAAGTACTGACTGATGGAACCAGTTTCTATGGCAAATGAGCTGCATTTAAACTTGAAATTTCACGTTGACGCATTTCAAATAGTTGCTGAATCAGACGCGTCGAAGTGTATAGCCAGGTACATGAGCCTTTACATGTAACAGCGCAGCGCGCGTAATATGTCCGGCAAGGCCATACATTCACCACCGGGTTTCTGATCTACAGTTCTCTTCAGATCACATCTAGCCTAAGAAAATATTACCGATAACAAACCAACTGATCCATAGGGCAAATTTGAAGTTTAACAGGGACGCTATTACAGAGATAAAAACCTTCAGTTACCTTAACTATACCAACTATAATCCAAAACCACGTAGCTTTCGATTTGAAATTCTTCTTTCTTTTTTTCAGACTAAGAAATTCTTCCGCTACTTTTGGAAATTGAGTGGGAAGTAGATTGTAAAATAAAAGGTATTTGGTGACAGATCTCCAACCACATTGCCCAAAAATCACTTTGAAAGCCCCAATACCCTTAGCCACCTCTTAACAAACACCCATACGAAGAAATGGGCTAGTGCTATTCTGAGCCGAGACATAAGAATTTAAAGAGGGAAAGTTGGCAATAACCATTTTAGATCTTTCAAGATTGATTTGGAAAGTCCCATATAGAACTATGGTTGTATGACTCACACAAATTGGAAGAGATAGGGTAGTGAAATTATATAATACATACATACATACTACAGCCAATGTAGTTGTTGCCAGAGCTTCAGAGTTAAAAAATCTTTAGCCAGTTGTGGTTGAATGGGGAAAATATTGTAAAAGAAGGTTGTTGTTGATGGGTTTCCAGCCGCATCACCCAACCAGTATCCCACCCTCTTTCAGCACCCATGAGCAGAAATAGGTTAATATCTATTAATACAATTATATAATTATGGGGAGTGTTAGCTTTGAATAGCACTACCTGATTTCTCTCCATTGTTGTTCGTAAGCTGTTGAGGGTATTGGGTCTATTCTAGTGATTTTTGAGCAATGCAGTTGGGACAACCCATCACCAAAAAGCTATGTTTTACACACTTATACCCACACAACTTCCAAAAGTGACTGAGGAAGTTTTTATTCCAAAGCTCTGGCTACCACTTCAAAGAATTTATAGCCGTGAGTATATCTCTGAAAGATATACAATAACAATAATATTTGTGAGATTCATAAATACACATACTCACGGCTATAAATATCCTAGAAGGGGTAGCCAGAGCTAAGGAATTAGAAACTCCTCAGCCACTTTTGGAAAGTTGAGTGGGGACAAGATAGTGAAGTAAAGGTTATTGGTTGTGAGATTCATAGATGCCAGAAAGTGAGAAAGTTTTGCAAGTGGCAGGCGGAGGCAGTCACTATATTACCTACCCTCTGAGGATCAGTTAGATCCTATTCCAGTAGGTGGTTGCTAATGTGATTGCAACTTACAAATAACACTCCATCCAGTTGGAAATGATGTCAGAGTATACAAAAATCTTTTCAAAACAGTTTTTGGATGTTCAGAGATATGAAAATGATGGATTCTTAGTCATATTCTTATCATATTTTGTAATTCATTTTGACAAATCACAAAAAGCATTCATCCTTAGTCACTTCATACCACATCACAAGAAAAGAGATGGGTGGGAGAGTGCTTTCTGAGCAAACTTTACAATAATAAAATTAAATATTTACACCCAGTTATAGATAGTAGCTAATCTCAGTATATTTTCTTAAGGCATCTAGTTTGAGCAATTAGATGAGTGCATGATTACATATACTCATGCCATAAATCCTAAAAAGAGGTAGCCAGAGCTTCAGAGCTAAAAAAACTCTTCAACCACATTTGATTAGCCACTACATGATTTATGCACCCATAGACAGAAAGCTGACAAAAAAACGTTTTCACTTCTTTTGAAACTTGGAACAGCTACAGATTAAAACTCATCACATAAATGTTGCCGCAACCTACCCCGCAGCCTAGACCGCAGAGCTAGTCACCTATCCATTCAGCCACGGCTGTCATCTAATATATTAGTAACAATCCACTATCACTTGCTTTACCTATTGTTCCCTAGTAATCCAAAAGTAGCCAAGTTCTTAGCCAATATCTGTACTAGTAAAGATCAAAGGCTGTTTTTACAGTAATATAGCCAGCAGCCAGGCACTAAAAGGTGTGGTAATGCCTAATGTAACTTTCTAAAGATACATGTAAAAACAAAGAAATTAAGGCAAAATTTGAAATGAATGTGTACCTAGTGATATTTTATATTATACTAAAATATAAAATAAAATTGCCATTTAGATCACTTAATTTATTATAATCATAAAAAGATTAACGGTTAGACTTAGCTACACGCTCAAGTTCATCCTTCTTTTTGATGGCATATGAGTTGGATGATCCCTTGGCAGCATTGATGAGTTCATCAGCCACACACTCAGCAATAGTCTTGATGTTTCTGAAAGCCGCTTCACGGGCCCCAGTGCACAGTAACCAGATGGCCTGGTTGACTCTCCTCAAAGGTGAGACATCCACAGCTTGACGACGGACGGTACCAGCACGTCCAATCCTAGTGGAGTCTTCACGGGGACCAGAGTTAATAATGGCCGTAACCAGTACTTGCAGGGGGTTTTCACCAGTAAGTAGATGAATGATTTCGAATGCATGCTTCACAATTCTGACGGCCATAAGCTTCTTGCCGTTGTTACGTCCGTGCATCATCAAAGAGTTAGTCAGACGCTCTACAATGGGGCACTGAGCTTTACGGAAACGTTTGTGGGCATACCTACCGGCTGAGTGCGGAAGGTATTTAGCGTACTTCTCTTTGACTGAAATGTAGTCTTGGAGAGACATGTCGGATACTTGGACATCATAACAGCTCCATCTCCCAAAAAGTTTGATATCGGGAATGTCAGCCGCTTGAGGAAGTGGCATGTTGTCCACAACCATGCTGCCTCCTTCAGCACCATCATCGTTCCAGTTTTCTTCCACCATTTTATAGCCTAAAATATACACACAATGTTAACTCTCTTGATAAACGACACAAATTCTTCAATAACATCAAAATAATAGCGCGAAATACTTACTTTTTGCTAATATCTAGCAAATTATAACCTCGTGTTGTCAACAGAACACGAAGAAAAAGGAAGTTTCAAGCTTTGGTTATGTTGGCTACATTTATTATGTTACCAGGAAAAAATATTATACGAATTAAAAGTAGTAAAATTTGACTTCTATGTCACATAGAAAAATAATAATAAGTATCAGTATATGCGCCACTAATTAAAACTGTTGTATCAAAAGATTAGACATCTACAATAAACGTGAATTTTATTATTTAATTTATTATTTTCTTTTTTGTGTTGGTACATCTAACGGAAATGGCTGAAAAAGCCAATTATCCTGTCATTTTGAAAGAAGACATAAGTCGAAGTAATTTAAGACATTTTCATCCATCCATGTTCTAGTTTGACGTTATGTATCTGTATTTTTCCCTATATTGATCATCATTCATCAATCAAGAAAAAAGGTTATTTATTATTTATATTAAATATCTAGGTGATATCTATCTTGTTATCACTGGTGTCTGCTGTTCAAATTATTGTATAATGATTTCATTTGATATTATATACTAAAGTTACTATCGGAGTGCTAAGCAGTGAGTAAAATACCTGAAAAATATCTAGTCGCAATTTTAACCTACTGTTTCTGTAACTAGGATCCAAAGGTTATCGTGAAAATGTCAGCTTTAAAAAGGTCCCTTCTATTTAACCTTTTAAGAAGTAAATACGTCCACCATGTCCAAATTTCAAGGAACCTTAATTTGCAAGAGTATCACAGTAAAGATTTACTGAGGCAATACCAAGTTTCTATACAAGACTTTAGGATGCTTGACAAAAGCTTGGATATGAGTTCTTTATCCGGCTTTAAAGCTGATGAATATGTTATAAAAGCTCAAATTTTAGCTGGTGGTAGAGGTAAAGGTCATTTTGATAATGGATTTAAAGGAGGAGTCCATATAACAAAAAAGCCTGATGAGATTGTTAGCTTAGCTAAGAATATGATTGGCCACAAACTTATCACAAAACAAACACCAAGTGAAGGAATACTAGTTGAGAAAGTAATGGTAGCAGAAAGTGTGGATATTAAAAGAGAAACATATCTTAGTATTGTAATGGAAAGGAGCTTCAATGGAGCTGCTTTGGTTGCATCTCCAGCAGGTGGAATGGATATAGAAGCTGTGGCTGAAAAAACTCCACATCTAGTTAAAACTATTCCTATTGATATATTCGAGGGAGTTACTGACAAAATAGCTGATCAAGTTGCAGAATTTCTAGAATTTAAGGGACCTCTAAAAAAGAAATGTGCTGCTGAGATTAAAAACCTATGGAAACTATTTTCAAAGGTAATGAAATGTGTGATTATGTTTCAGCCTATTTTGTTGCCAACAAGACATAATCCCCAGTACCATTATTTTATAATCAAGTTTGCATTTTATGTTTTTATTAATATTAGAAATTGAGGTGTTATACCTTAAACATCAATTTTAACCACATAGTATGCCGTGCATACTAGGGTACTGAATAGATCAAACAAATTAATAAATTCTATCTACCAAACTATACTCACAGCTGTAAATCCCATAAATTGGTAGCCTAAGCTGCAAAATTAGAAAAATATTAACATTATGTTAGTTGAGAGGGGAACTACTTATGTAGGGATTACTACTATTTTGACTAAATAGCTGTTTCTTATTTAGTTGCTGTATTGTTTCAGCTTAGAATAGCACTACCCCATTTCTTCTGGTGGGTGTACGTAACAGGCCACTAACGATATTGGGGCTTTTAAGGGATTTTAGGGTGATGCGGTTGGTGACCCATCACCAACAACCTTTATTGAACCATCTTTTCCTTACTCAATTTTCCAAAAGTGGCTGATGAGTTTCTAATTCCTTAGCTCTTGCTACCCCTTCTAGGGATTTATAGCCATGAGTATATGTATGTATGTTATTTATTTATTTGATAGTAAAATGTATGTTTAATTCTTTGTTGAATTTGTTGTCAAGCAAGTGCATTAATGATAAAGAGAGAATTGTATACATAAAAGCAGAAATGAGGGTTGGTTAAATAAAAAGATTGTGGTTCAGTAAAGTAGCCCTTAGAGTTATAATATAATTGAAATTCTTCAATATATAGTGTTTATCTTTTCCTAAGTTTACTCAGTTAGGCAACTCTCTAGACTACTAAAGAACTTTTATTATAATATTGAAAAATGCCTTTAAATACAGTTAACTTTGCCCCAAGTTTACTAAGTTATGTAACTCACTAAAATGCTCATCTTATTACAGGGGGGCATATATAACTATTATATATTGTCACATTATTATATATTGTCACATTATTATATTAGTTGTCTTGCAGTTAAGTGCTTGCCTTAAGTACGGAGGTCTCTGGTTTGATCCCCGGGGGTTGTTATACTTACAAATTGAATTTGTATGATTTAACCCAGTTTGGAAGGATATTGCAGGCTTGAATCACCTGATTATCCACATTTAAGAAGACTCCGTGCTTTGAAGGGCATGTTAAGCTGTCGATCCCGGCTACTATTACGGTAGTGGTTGTTAGTCTGCCAACCCGCAATTTGCCAGTGTGGTGGACTATAGCCAAATCATCCTATATAGGGTAGGCTCGAGTCCCTTGGTGGGGACAAATATGGGCTGTGAGGAATGAATAATTGTCACATATAGTAATACTCAAACTATTATTACAGGTTGATGCAACACAGCTAGAAATAAACCCCCTTGTTGAAACTGAAGACGGAAGAGTGATTGCTGTTGATGCAAAAATTAACTTTGATGATAATGCAGAATTCAGACAAAAAGAAATTTTCAAATTAGATGATGTATCAGGTGTTGATCCTCGTGAGGTGAGTTTTTCTAATAAGTACATAGTAAAGTATATATTTATTGCTTAAAATTAAAATTGTCAAAGTTTTAGTGCTCAAATTAAATTATTAACTCTTTAGTCACTTTTGGAAAATGAGAGGGTAAAAAGATTGCAAAATAAAGGTTGTTTGTTATGGGGGTCCAATGGCATCACCCTAAATTCCCTTAAAAACTCTGAACACCCTAAATCGCCTCTTGAGATACCCACAGAAAGAAGAGGGTTAGTGCTATTCTAAACCGACACTATGCAGTTCAAAAATATTATAATATACGACTGATTATAAGCAGACACATGCAGGCAGAGATGCTATTTTACATTGGTAAACTGAGTGGGTAGCTAAAGCTAGTAAATCAATATTACCATTATTACCACAAGTCAGATACTATAATTTAAAGGATCTATTAACATATAATTTATTCAATTAATATCAACAACATCAAATTACATTTTATAGAGTTTAAAAACAATCAGTATGAAATGAACGCATTTTCGCGGGGATACCTTATTGCATACCATCATTTTAACTCTTCACCTCACTTCAGTCCTAATCCTAAATATTACAATTTCAACAGAGAGAAGCTTCAGCCTTGAACTTAACGTACATTGACATGGATGGCACCATTGGATGCATGGTGAATGGAGCTGGTCTGGCCATGGCTACCATGGACCTCATCATGTTGAGTGGAGGACGACCAGCCAACTTCTTGGATCTTGGAGGCGGTGTGGGACAAGCGCAGGTTTCAGCTGCTTTACGAATTCTCGAGTCAGATCCTAAAGTCAAAGCTATCTTTGTTAATGTCTTTGCTGGTGAGTAATCTAAGTATATTTTCTTTTATCTTCTGTCATGTCATCATTTATATCAGTTAGAGGATTATAAATATAACTGATATACTCAAACACACAAAAAAGGCTTAAGGCTTAGAAGATGATTTATAAATCATTATAGTTCTTTATAAAACAGTAGCCAGTTGGCAAGTGACGTCCATCCATTCAGTGGCAATCCAGCATGGGTAGCATGAGGCTTCTGAGAGCGTGTATGTCACATGAGAAATGAGAAACTGACAGATTTTGTATGGATAATCTGTCAGTTTCTCATTTCTCATGTGACATACACGCTCTCAGAAGCCTCATGCTACGGGGGCAGAGGGGTCCTCCTCTTAATGCTGTAACATAAACCAATATATATAGCAAAAGATATACATAGTATTTGTTTGGTTGAGGTAAAGACTGACGAAATGCTATTGATGCGCACTCCCCTGAAAGAGACTACATACATAAGAATAATTCATTAAATGTTTATCAAATTGTCTGTCCCCCTCTGAGGAATAACGGTTAGCGCGTTCAGCTTTCGGACTGTGAGCTGAACGCTTAAAACTTTCTTTTACTGAGTTTTTACTTATTTTACAGGAATTGTAAACTGCGCTACAGTTGCCAATGGAATAGTAGCTGCTTGCAAAGAAAACCCGCCAAAGCATCCAATGGTCATCAGACTTGAAGGCACAAATTCGACTGTGGCGAGAAAAATACTAGAAGATTCTAAATTGCCTATTAAAATCATCAATGACGCAGATATGGCAGCTAAAGCTGCTGTGGAAATGGCTAAGCAGTAAACCACCAATATTGATTGCCATGTCAAAATGCTCTCCAACCACAAATGTATATAGTTTATTGTGAAATTTAGTATATTGACAAATGTAACTTGATCATCAAATCATAATTTAGTTCTACATTTTTAATAACTCAATTCATATGTGGTTAAGTACGACTATATTGGACTGTTGTTGGCAAAACCGACCCAAATACTCCCTAACGTTTATTAAGAACCTATAAGGAGAACTATCTGTTTGTTTAACTAATCTGTTGATAGAAGAAAATAAAAATAAAGGGTAAATAAAAGCCAGATATCCAAATATAATTTGCAAAGTACAATACTTATGTACTAAAATTAAACTAGAAGCAAAGGCCATACTCTTAGAGAAGTAGTATATGTATTTGAATGTTGAGCTTGCCTCTCAGATTCTCTTTTCCAACAGTCTTGTTGCTTCATTTATGAAAAATATAATGTTGGTAAAAAAAAAACCTGCTGGGGTTACTTTAAGTAAGCTATAAGTAAAAACGATTTCACCGGTTGAGATGATAAAGGACTTCGTTTTTAAAAAGTTTTAGTATTAATCCCAATCATCAAAGACAATATGGACCAGCTAGTTAACGGGGTTGGTTTACTAGTTATGATAAAATTAAAAAGGTACATGTCCAGTGCCAGCCATATTTTAGTCATAAAATTTAAAACGAATTTATTTGTCAAGCATTTATTATTATCTTAGTTATAGTACGTATTGACTCATATCATTTTTAAGAAATTTTTATTGGTATATTTTATTTACGCATCATTTTCTGCATGTATTTGTTAGTTATAGTGTATCCATTTTTATGTTTAATCAACGTCAATACCATACCTTGCCTATAAGATAAAATGTAGCATTAATGATTTATTATTATACCAAATACAAAGTTGTTTTAAATTTTATTGTTTTATTTGAATATAGCCTAAGAATAGTCTTCCAGAAATATTTGAGTACAGTATTCATATAAAACAAATTGGTGTTATATCAATAAATAAAGTTGTTGTAATATATTGCACTATTTTCTTTTTATCAAACCTTGTTGAGTACATATTGCTGTCAAATCTTAATACACCGCTCGTTGTCTTCAATTTTTTTGAATACTGAAGAATACGTATGACGGGGTTATGGGTCACAAATTATTACTAACTAGCTGACCTGACAGACTTCGTACTGTCAAATTTGCTTAAGACGTTTTTTCCGGTACTCTTCGTTCAATCAGGCGTGAATATTTTATTAGTTAAAAAATTTAACCAATAAAATATCCTGTGACCCGGGATAAAAAGTATACTATGTTACAATTTGCGTCATTATCTAGCATTCTGCCAAATTTCACTTATATACATTCTGTAATTGAGAAGCCTTTTTGCCTCAAACACACCAACATCTAAACTCTCACATTTATAATATTAAATAGGATTTCCATCGAACCACACGCTCGGTGAGAGACGAATCTAGGCCAATACCTGTCATGACAAGTGCGAGGAAGCATAAGGACTGAATAATTGAAAAAGTTTTATGGGATACTCAGATGTTTCGTCTCCCGGAAGATCTTCTACTTCCTCTTTTATTCCTCATACTTCGGACGCCTGCCTTTTTGAAAACACTCTCAATGTGGCCTCCTTGGGCGCCCTCTACTAACATTACCTTCCACATTAACTCTATATATCACTTTTACAAATTTACTATCATCCATCCTCTCTATGTGCCCAAACCATCCAAACTTTCCTTTTTCTATCTTTTTTACAATACCATCTTTTACACCGCATCTTTCACGAATCACTCTAATTCACACTCAATCACATAACCCAACATTTTTTTTTACTGCATTCAGTCTTCTTTCACGCTTCTTCTGCCACACCCAACATTCGGTGCTATACAGTAGCGTAGGAACAAGAACAGCATGATGTACAGCTATTCGTGCCCTTTCAGACACTGATTTACAAGTCAATGCACTACTCATTACTCTATTTGCCGCACTACCGCCTTGCACCAGTTTTGCTACTCTGCCACTCGACCAGCATTTTTGGAAAAGGAAGTACAACCAAGAAGCCACCAACCTGCCCTCATATCATACCATGCTGCCTTCACTACTTTCATATAATATAGAGTACAAATATAGTCGAAAAGTAGAATCAGAGTCATTAGATATGTATTTAAGGTTCGTGCAACGTAGGATGTCACAAGATCAAATTTGAAATGTTTTAAGAAGCGGAAACCTGAAGAGAGAAAATTTGTTTTTATGGGAAGCGAGCGAGGTTTGTTAGGATCATACTGAGCCGGTGAAGTCCGTGCCTACCACAATAGGAATTCCATGATACCATATCTATAAATATACTTGTGAAGCAACTGTGAAGGGTTTGGTTTCTTCAGCCACTTGTAAATAAATTTGTTAACTGTACTATCCCTTACTCATTTCGTACGTCACCCATACATACCACGAGTTAGCGTAATCAAGATACCCACCACCGAAGCGACACATATGAGAAATAAAACAATCAAATATAAAATAACATTAAATTTAATTTAATAACATGAATAAAATAAACTAAGCCCGGAACAAATTGAGCCGTCGTCCTTGAGGCGCCGTATCTTTAGTTCCACCTAATATGGACTGTATTTCTTGGAAGCTTGGCATGTTGGAAAGCTTGCCTCGAGCAGCCACCGCTGGCTTGGAATTTAGCATCCGTTGGGCCACTCTTGTTACGTCTTCTGCAGTTATTTTTTCTGAAAATACATTTAATATTGAATTCGAGAAATAGCGAAAAAAGTGATTAAAAAATGAGTAAAAGGGAAAACAAAACTTGGAAGAGCTGTGTAGGCTGCCAGAAACTTCATTTGTGTTCTCCGGCTGTTAATCCATAAAGTAGTTTGGTGTTTTAAATTTTTTTGGAGAATATTCGGTATGCAAAGTTTTTTTTTTGGTATTTATTAAATATTTTTATTCGATAGTAAACACGAAAATAAAACACTAATTTTAATATTTTCCATTTAAAATGAGTAATTGTAAAGTTATGATTTTTTAAAGATTGTTCAACTTTTGCACTTAATGACGTCATCGATTGATAAAATCACGTAGCGACATGCAAATGAAGCGAAATGTTTTATAAAAATGTTGCTGATTGCAAAAAATATCAAGAATTTGTGATGTCAAATGAAATTATTACGATATTATACTAAACAAACCTGTGATTTTCGGTATTTTATTAATAAACTGCAAAACCGTATGTCTTAGAAACAACATTGAAGGTCAAACACTGTTACAGTTTTTTGATAAAATAACAGTCATCTTAGCTTCAATTGATATAATTTCAAGAAAATATTGTTTATAACCATAATATCTCGAAATGGTTTTGTAATCAGCATCACTTTAGTAAAACTTTGCATACCGAATTACAGCGACCAATTCATTCATTCGGTCATCATCTGAACATTTATGCTGTTAATTATAATTATATTTGTATAGGTAATATTGAGTAGGTGTCCCCTACTAAATATTTTTTTAGTCAATATATCTCCCCTGTGTTATCTTATGACCACTGATCAGAGTAGGTAGAGCGATTTAGGTTCATTGACCGCAAACATTGATGTTAATATGGATATTCCACGGGATTCCGAATAATTGTTAAATACAAATAGTTTGTTATTTTCAATCATGTTTAGATTTTTGAGGAATAAATAATTTGTATTATGTTCGTGTACAACTTCAGAATTAAAACGTTAAATGATTGATGATTTTTGTATAAATATAAGAAATTGTTACATAAAAAAATATATGTGGTTTAACGTATCAAGTTTCTATCTATTTATTATATTATCCTTAAACCCGTCCTTTTAATTATAGGAAGTGTATGCTTTCATTACTCCCTAAGACGTAAACAGATTTTTATTATTATTCTACTTAAAAAAGAAATCCGGGGATTCGGGGAGTATCCATATTATTCTTTCATATGGCAAGTACATAAAATAGCTCTGCCTACTCCGATCACTGCTTATGACCCAAATTGCAAACAATATTTTGTATGCAAGCTCACTCACTCGGCTCAACCCGCATTAAATTGGATGTTAGTATAATCATCATATAGTTCTATATTATTCAGAAAAGCGGACATAAGTAACTCATTCGTAACCTTACCAATTTCACTGATAAAATACGAAGGCGGCTTCCTCTTGCCAGTGGCGAGAACCTGACGACCAATATCTTCAAACACCACGGGTCTCGCTTCGAGATTCATGAGGAGCATCGACTGCAGCTGTGTCTTGGCTCTCTGTAAAATATATGAAATCGTTATTCATCGTATTCGAGTATCATAGTTTTTACTCTGGAAACATATAAATTTGCCGTGTAGTGCCGGCTTAGAATGTCACTACTCTTTTCTACCCATGGGTGTCGTAAGAGGCGACTAAGGGTATGGGGCTTTTTAAATGTCTTTTTTAGGCGATGCGGTTGGAGAGCCATCACCAATGATACTTAATTTTTACCATCTCGTCCCTTATCAACTCCCAAACGTGGCTGAGGAGCTCGTAGCTCAAAAGCTCTAGCAACCCTTTTTGGGATTTATGGCCGTGAGTATGTGTATGTATGTAAGTAAACATATAAATACAATACCATGTTTATGCTTTAATCCCAAAAGCTATTATACTCATGTTAGTCGATGGCCGATCCTATGATCTGCCAAGCCATGAAGTACGTGTAACGTCGACATTAGTTATCTATCTCTTTTGTAATAAATTAAAAAAAGTCATTATCTTGCATTTTGCTAAATTTCATTAATATACATTCTGTAATTGAGAAGCCATTTTGCGTCAAACACACAAACATCCAAACATCTAAACTTTCACATTTATAATATTAATATGATAATTAAATAACTCCGTACCTTAAGTTCAATCTCGCCAACCTTCCCGGCCATCTGCGCGAGTTCCCTAGCAATCACGAGCGTGGTATCGTATATGCGGTGCGGCGGCGAGGCGGCGTGGATACAGAACAGGCCCGTGTCGCCGTACGCGTGGTTGTATGCCGTCGCGTTGAACATCCAGTGGTATCTTTTGAAAGGACGTTTTTTGATTACATACATATAATTAAACTCAAAGATATCCATCCATATGAGAATAATGAGAGATAATTTAAATCTTTTTGTTCATGAAAACCTCATGTGGGGATTATTACTAATAAATAAAGAATAAATAAAGGAAAGAAAAATTTCGACACAGGCGGGGATCGAACCCGCGACCTCGGGTAAACGCCCCGACGCATAATTCGGAGGTGGGAAACGCAAACACTACTTAAACGTGTAAAAGAAATAAAGGATAGAAGAATTTCGCACTGGCAGCCAATTGACACGGTAGCTCAGTTGGCAGAGCGTCGGGGCGTTTACCCGAGGTCGCGGGTTCGATCCCCGCCTGTGTCGAAATTTTTCTTTCCTTTATTTATTCTTTATTTATTAGTAATAATGAGAGATTTTCTAATAGTGGACAAAAATCTACGAGCAAAAGTTGTTAACACCAGAGTCTATATGGGCACAAACGTTGGCACGGCTTTTTTCTCGTAATATCACGACTGAGGGAGAGGTAGGTAAGTATGTCAAATGTGCGATGGAAGCATGCTGACAAAGTAAGAGGACAAATAGACCACCAACCAGTCGGTGATATATAGATGTGAAAGAGGCAGTTGAAGGCGGTGATTGTGCCTTTGTATTTAAAAAAAATAGGTTCACACCATAAGGCTAAAAATTACCGCGGAATCAGCCAACTCAGCGTTGATTGGAAGAGTGATGAGATAATTTGGGATGTGCAAGCAGGATTTAGAAAATAAATGGGATGTATGGATCAAACCTATTCTCAAAGGAGAATCACCGTAAAGTTGATGTATTGCTCTTTTGCAGATTGAGAGAAGTATAAAGGAGTGTTAAGCAATTATGAGAGTGGAACGAGTTCTGGAAACATATAAATATCATGCCATGCTTCTGCTATAACGCTAATACATACATACATATACTCACGGCTATAAGTCCCTAGAAGGGGTAGCCAGAGCTAAGGAACTAGAAATTCCTCAGCCACTTCTGGAAAAATGAGTGGGGTAAAGATGGCAAAATATAGGTTGTTGGTGATGGGTATCCACCCGCATCGCTCAAAAATCCATTAAAAGCCCCAATGCCGTTAGTCGTACGTACACCCACCGGCAGAAATGGGGTAGTGTTATTCTAAGCCGACACTACACAGCTAATTATGCTCATGTTAGTAGTTGGTCGATCGTATGATCTACAAAAGTCTTGAAGTAAGTGTAACGTCGACATTAGTTATCTAAGTTTTTAAATAATTATTATTTGATACTGCTGTGAGTGTCGGCATAGAATAGCACTACCCCATTAGAAATTATTATTCCAAAAAGGAATTTAAAGATGGTTTTGGCACATCGAGAGGATGGATGATAGGAAATTGTTAAAAGGTATCTTAGAGCTAATGTGGAAGGTATTGTTAGTAGAGGACGGCCACGGAGGATACACTTGGACCAAATTGAGAGTGTGCTCTAAAAGACAGGCGTCCGAAGTATGAAGAATAAAAGAGCATGTATGAAAAGATTGATGGACGAAGCAAGAGAGGTTTGCCAGAGTCGTACGAAGTGGCGATCGATAGTCTCTGCCTACCCCGATGGGAATGAACGGCGTGAGTATATGTATGTAAGAAATTATCTGTGGAAGGTTTGTCCAAGTTCAGTTTGGGGAGTCAGCTTATAAATACATTGGTATCACTATATGAGGATTCCAGTGCATGTGTAAGAGTAACCGGTGAAAACACGGACTGATTCGGTATCACTAGGGGTGTCCGACAGGGATGTGTAGCTTCTCTATGGCTCTTCAATTTGTTCATGGATGACTGACAGAGTTGCGTGAAAGTGATTATGGACTGAGAATGAAACAATTTAAACAGTTTTAAATGTCTAAATGTATTTTATTTAAAAATCTTTATATGCATTGTATTGCATTTCATATGTATTGTATTTATTGAATATTATTTATTTTATGGAATACTATATGTAAGTGTGTTAGAACTTAATAAATATTTAGTAATATTTAAAATAGATAGATAATAGTTTGACGAATAATTTTAGTTTTAGAAAGCAAATCAGTTTAATTTATTGGACATCTATCGAACATGTTTTTAATCCAGCAAATCTTTCCATTCATGGGTTGTCTGGAAGAGATCGCTCTTAGTGATAAGACCGCCAGTTGTACTTTGGCTTTTGTACCGATCTTTTTTATTGTAATTGTTGTTTTTTTGTGATGTGCAATAAAGAGTTTTTATTATTATTATATTATTATTATAAATATTATATTATTATTAGATATATAAAATAAAGTGGTGTTAATTACACTATTTATAACTTGAGAACGGATGAACCGATCTGGCTGAAAATTGTTGGAGAGGTAGCTTAGAACGCGGAAAAGCACAAAGGATATATACCATCACGCCAAATATCGTAGGGGGTAAGCAGTAAAAATATTTAATATCATCCATGCGCACCACGAGTATATTAATAAAATTCAAATGGAATGGAAGGGGAACAGAAATGCTATGAATATCAAAACAACCATTAAAGTAAAATTACCTGTTCAAGACATTGGTGTATAATCTCGTATACATTCCTTTGCCAGGCCCGCCAGCCGAGAAAGACCCTCCTCCACCCATCATCATGTTCAACACACATGTGGCAACGAAATCTTCATGGCCGTGAGAACAACCTGAAATTAGGCAGTAAAATGATTAAACTCGCATGAACAAAAAATCAAATTCAATATTTATATTTAAGAGCAAAATAAGGTGTGGTTTTTACTGAAGTGGCGTGGCGCAAACGTATGGAGGAAGCGTGTAGTTCGAGAAACACAATGTATACTTTAATATCATGTAGAATATCGTTGTATTTGCCGTAACCAGAATGTGCTCTCCACGCTACGCCACTTTAGTATACACCGCACTTTAAATGACGATAAGAAGGGGCTGTCGTTTTCCAAACGTGTATTTTTTTTGCGTGTATGGCAATTGTATTATCTTAAGAGCTACTTACTTTCTAGACCAATGACAATGTGCGATAATTCCGGTAAATCTGATCCTGGATATAACGGAATCTCACATTCTTCCTGAAAATATTAAAAACAAGTGTTATAATATTGCAACGAGATATACATGTAAAATTAAATTTTTGTTATATCATAATTTAGTGATGGTTCTGACCATTATAGAGTGACTATAAAAAGTCCATATCTACTGAGACGTGATACGTACCTGAACAATTCCACCTGTATATTGAGCTATGGATTTGTCAACCTTTGCATCCGCCTTCTCTAGGGTATTCCAAGTTGGTTCAGTATCCATGAAGAACTTTTGAACATGTTCTACAAACTCTTCATGTTCGACCTAAAATAATAATATTATATTTTTGAGATTCAAAGAAGCCGGATTCCAAAGTAGTTATATGTAATGTTATTTGGAAAGGGTAAAACTTAGGCTTTCCTGATAATTCCAAGATGTCAAATATAAGACACATTAATCCATACTGATAAATAAAACTATATTTTTATTATTATTTCTGATAACCTCAGATACGGCTGGACCGGTGAAGTCTCACCGGCAAATAGCCAATTTCTATTATAAATATATAAATCCAACACACTTGGCAAAATGAAAACAAACTTACCCCAACAGCAGCAACAACCATTCTGTCTGGAGAGTAGTGGTTTTGCAAAAAATTGAGGATCACCTCTCTGTTAATTTTGTTCACATTCTCTTTTGGGCATATTTTTGGTAGACCGAGTGTATTCCCTTTGTATGCTGCCTGTAATTATTGAATTGTGTAAATAATTCAGTATAGTGCAAATAAGTTGACTCATTTGGTGTGTAATATGCAAGCAAAACAGAAAACTTCATCATATAAATTTTTGTTTAAAAATTAGATCTAAGGATTAATTTTCAAATCCCTTGGTATTAAGAATCCATTTTCAAACACGGTCAACATCATGAAACCTATACCAAAGCATGAATCCACATAATAGGAAACTTATAGAACCTCTCAGCCCCATCATAGTTCACAATTATAATTAATTTTGCTTGTATTATTTCCTCTCATGCATGCAATATTTATAGCTGAAAAAGTAACATACAGCATGAATCATATCCATCAATATGGACTCTTGTTCTGGTCTCATGGCGAGGGTTTCTAGTTCAAATGAAACTGCTTGCCTTGCACTTTCTATCTCTTCCTCAGTTAATTGTGGACGGAGGGTCACTTCTGCTAAGACCTAAAAAAAAGACATATTTATTTCAGACAAAAAAAACTGTTATACCTAAGTACTTAAAAAAATTAAGCAACACTTAAGAACCTTGGAGATGGGATTCCAACCACAAAACCTATCAATCACTTAAATATCTCAGTCAGCTCATAAAATACTTTTTTTAAATAACAAATAAATAATAAATGACTTGGTTCATTACAATTAAACAAATAGATCAAACCTGTGTAACAGCTTCTAGGCCCCGAGAGTCAGCACTGGTGGCATACACAGTGGTGTCTCTGGATCCTTGACAGTCACATATGCCTCCGTGACGCTCTAGCTCTCGCAACATCATGTCGCGAGTGGCAAATTTATGTGTAGCCTGAAAAAACGTTTATATTATAAAAAAGGAATTATAACTGCATTAGGCAGTCATAACCTAACTACACCAAACAGCAGAGTTGAAAAGTGTAATCGTCTACACTCCTGCATATTCAATAGCTTTGCATCGTCCAAATATGGGGACATAATATGTGAACGAGGAGGGATGTGGAAACAAAAACATGCGCATGTTTTCTGCAAATGCTGTATTAGCCTTTGTGTAAAACCAAGAATGCAGCTGCCATAAACCACATCACAGTAAATAAAAGATAAATAAAGGAAAGAAAAATTACGACACATCACAGTAGTTTAATCACGCAAATCCACTCAGGTAGTCGCATATATTAAAAAGAACCTTAAGGTGATAGAAGCAGTTACTAACTACAGACAAAACATGATTTCCAAACCGAAGTTCACCATACATTAGTAAAATGAGATTACGTGCTTCTATCACCCTTTCCAGTGCATGATTTCTAACAGATACATGGCATGACGCCAAGGCATCTAATGTTAAGTTATACATACATATACTCACGGCTATAAATCCCTTAACGGGGTAACCAGAGCTTTGGAATGAGAAATTCCTCATCCACTTTTTGAAGTTTGTTGGGGAAAAGATGGTAATAATAAATGTTTTTGGTGACGGGTCTCCAACAACATTGCCCAAAAATCACTTAAAAAGCCACTATACCCTTAGTCACCTCTTACAATCACCCACAGCAAGAAACGGGTGGAAAATATAGTTAATTATAATTAAGGAAAAGAACCAACCGTGTGCAACCGTGATAGCCCAGTGGGTAGAACACTCGGTTATCGTGCAAACGACTAGTGTTCAAATCCTGGGTCGGGCCTACACCAATTTGTCTTTTCTAAAGACATATGTGTGGTTAATTTATCATGGTTGTTAACGGTGAGGGAAAACATCGTGAGGAAACCCACATGGCTGAGTCGTAGTTAGTCATGTGACAGTGCATTCGTACAAAACGGCGATAGGCCTGCTCTCTATCACATGAGTACACTGTCCATGCAAAACGTGGGTACTCTGAACACCAGGTGACAAAGTCACGTGATGTTCAGAAGTATTAGTACCTCTGCCAACCCCTTCGGGGCTATTCGGCGTGAACGTTTATGTTATGTAAGGAAAAGAACATAACAACCTTACCGTAAGTAATATGAGCATTATGACTATATTTCTAAATAATGTATGAAAGATACTTACTCCAAAACTGAGTTTTTCCAAAAAGTGACAAATTCCACCAGGGTAAACAAGTTCATAGCGTGGACCAGAATCAATCACCACTGAAAAAATAAAGTTGTTAATATCTATACTAATATTATAAAGGTAAAGATTTATTTACTTTAATGTGCTATTCATAGGAACTACAAGTGCGATTTTAAATCAGGCCAATGATAAGAAAGGTTTAAAAAACCAAATTAACAACGTAAATTTCTATGAAAAAGATAATTCTGCAAAATTTTTGGAAGGCAAATTATATTAATTATTTTTTACTTTGCTGAGAATTGACAATCTTTATACTGTCAGCTTAGAATAGCAGATTTCTTCTCATTGATGTTATATGAGGCAACTAAGGGCATTTTGCTGGAGACCTATCACTGACCATTATTTGAGAATCTCTTCATCATTGAACTTTCAAAAGTATTAATTTATTTTACTTTTAGAACTATTCATTTATAATCCTAAAGCTCTAAGTACCTTGTTCAACCAAGATTGGAAATCTGACACAGCTAGGTTTTATAAGAAGAGAAACACTCAATTTCCTAAGAAAACTTACCCTCACCCCAAAAAAGAATTATTTTTAGCTATTTATACATTTAATAGCCATTAAAATACATTTAAAGAAGATACAAGCCAGCATAATATAGAAACATAGACACATATATACAAAAATAGACTTTGGCAAAAAAAAATACAAGCTTGCCTTGAATTATAATTATTATTTCTTGAGATCTTGTTATGTCAATAATGGCAAGAGGCAAAACTCTCAGTTTTCTATTGATTTATTTAGTTCAAAAACCATTATTATCACAATTTGGCAAAGCAATGTCAACAAGATGATGAAATTAATGTGTAAACACCAGCAACCTCTATGCAGGCTTGGAAATTGTTTAAAGATGTTAATTAAACAAATAAGTCTGTGAATTAGAACCCTAACTACACTTTTCTAGTTTACAATGGTTTAAATGTTTTTAAGCAAATAACTTACCACCAGCTGTACAAAACTGTCCAAACTTCTTTTCTGATGCAACTCGGAGCCCATTGCTGAGAACTGTGATCTCAGTGACATAGTCTTCCGATTTTGCAGTGGCATACGTTACAGGAGGTAAATTAGGCAAAGGTTCTGATAAAGGAGGTACAGGGTTTGATGCAACATTACTGCTGAATTTTCTTATTTTCAGAGGATTGCACCTGAAATATATCATTAAACGTAAAGTAACACTGTCGAACACATTTTAAAAGTATAAATCATTTAAGTACATCAAATTACCCGTTTTTTGTAGCTATTAACCTAGAAAATAAAACTTTCGCTTCGGCAATATGTGACATATTTTGAAAAAATGAAAATCACGAATCAATTTGGCTGCAACGGTGATAAAAATATAATAAAAGAAATGACTGCTATAATGAGAAGAATTAAATAAAGTTCCTTTCCTAGATAAAACTTATTGGAATAAATTGAATAATTTGTTTTTTCAGAAAAGATTCTGTCTGTATATTCTCTTTCAATCAATCAATCAATCAAACCAGCAAGCAAATCATCAATCAGTAAGTAGTAAAAAAATAATATTGCATTCGATTAAAATTCCGCCAGGGCCGGTGTAGTGAAACAAGATCGTGCCAAATTGATCCATGGTGGAGTGACTCACTTATAATGCTCGCCTTTAAGACGTTGGAACTTGAGATTGACTCTCTCGGCTCCCAATGACCCGATCACCCGCGAGCTTTAGGCCTCAGAGGCCACTCAAAGAACATACCACTCCAGAAACCGACCTCAATGCGCGCCGTTGAGGTCGAATAACCCTAAATTAGAACCTCCTTTGTCTGCCACTAGCATAACCCATCCGAAGGCCACGCGAGTTCGCAGTCCACTCGACATAGTATCCCACTTGATCGGGACTCCTTTCTCCTCTATCATATTTAGCCTAGGTACACGCACCTTTGCCCCACCAGGTTGGCATATAAAGTCGCGGTGAAGCTGCAACGGTGATAGGACTGTCCCTTATCACGCGATTAAACTGTCCAATCAAAATGTAGGTACTCACTCTGAACACCGGGTGACAATAATGTCACGTCTACCACCCCTTCGGAGATAAACGGCGTGAACGTTTGAGTTAAGTAAAGCTTAGATGACTTTGCCCATCTAGAAGGGGTAGCCAGAGCTAAGGAATTAGAAAATCCTCAGCCACTTTTGGAAAATTTAGTGGGGAAAAGATGGTAAAGGTTGTTGGTGACGGGTCTCCAACCGCATCGCCCAAAAATCCCTTTAATGGCCCCATAACATTAGTCGCCTATAACCTACAACTATCGGTAGAAACGGGGTAGTGCTATTATAAGCTGACACTACAAGGCGAACCATAGTGAACCTAATTTAAGGTTTATTTGTTCGCAGACCCATTTTGAATTGAAACATATAACGAAAATAAAACTATTTGGCTATTTGTTTCAAAAATATATTTTTATAATACAATAAAAACAACTTGTAACATTGATTTAAGAAAAATACCTTCATGCGAAAATATTGTTTATATTTTCAATAATAAAATCTTGTTTGCTGTAAATTATTACTTTTTGTAAATTATTATGTCAAGATAAACTTAATAAATTATACTTAATGCTACATTGTTTTAACTAAGAACTAGCTACTTCAATCATTTGATCTACAGAACATATTTTTTCGCGTGGTTTACCTAACTTTTTTCCTTCTTCTATTTCATGTTTGTCTATTTTTTCCCATCCATTCCAGTCAACAATGTACTTTTCAGGAGGAATCAACTTTCTTGCCTCTTTAAATCCACCTTTTATAATATTGTCGTTATGCTCATTAATATCTTCACATATGATTTTGGCAACTTCAAAAGCATTGCCCATAGTGTGTAAAATAACCCCAACTGGCCCAGTGCCTAACCAGCCTGCTACATACAACTTTGCCAAACCATCACAGTTTCGTTCAACAATTCTTCCTCTGTCGTTTATAACTATTCCATTATAAGCTACAGACAAGTCTTCATCAACATTGATACTTTTGTAACCAATACTTCGAAATGCTAAATTACAGTTAATTATTTCTTTAACATCTGTAGGCATACATTTCTGATTTTCTATATCATCTCCCACCATTTTGTTACATGTAAGTTGTACACCTGTTAATTCATTTCTTTCATTACCTAAAAATTTATCAGGACTTCTGTGAAAAATTGGTTTGAAATATCGTATACTATCATTAGTAATGTGATCATTGCTAGATTCATTTAGAGATTTGAGCATCAGTTCCGTAAGTCGCTTTCTAGGTCTTGCCAAATTGCTTACAGCATCAGCAACACCTACAAAGTCATCAGGTCTCCATTCAATTTTACAATTTCGCAACTTGAGCTGTTCTCTTAGCTCTTTTATTGTAAAAGCAACATGTAGGGGACCTCTTCGCCCAATGAGATACAATTCTTTAAGTTTTGACTCTGCTAAAACATTGAGAGCATATTCAGGAATGTCAGTCTTCCTTAAATCATCTACTGGGGTCAGCAATATTCTAGCCACATCCAATGCAACATTTCCTTGTCCAATCACTGCAGCTGTTGATCCACTTAGATCAACCTGTAACAAAGTAACATTCTACTGTTTTTATTTTGTTTTCATAACTCTGTATATGTATAGCGTGATTAATTCCTGTTAGAGAAAAACCGTGACGAAGATTGAAATTATACAGAAAGACAATCAAATACTTTTTTAAATTCATCATGAGGTTTCAGATTGCTTTCTACCTCAATTTAAATATAATGTACGCTTGTAGTACCCATTCATTTGATGTCAGTGAGAAACATCTAATTATAATAAATACCTTACAACTTGCAAAGATGCTAGTGCATGTATTAAAATATATTTTTTGCCAGTGTTGATATGAAGTATTTATTAATATACTTTTATATTCTGATGGAGTGATTGAAAATCAGTTAAGTTTTTAAGAAGGTGATGAGAAAGTAACTCTTCTGAATGAAGAACAGTAAAATTTCTCTCTTTCTGTATTCACTTATTTTCTTAAATTAAGCATTTGAAGTGAGTTTGAAATTTATTTTTGAGTTACAGGAATATCAAACTTAAGTGCTTTGCAGAGAAAGAGTTCTTTGCTTGAAATGCAAAGGTTTCATAATTTTGGTACTAATAACTTACTTCTAAATTTCTTTCACTGGGTAAACCATTGTACCACCCAACAAATTTTCTGGCAGCAACTATGTTTTTCAAATTTTCATTTTCAATACCAAGCAGTTTGTCTTCCTCCGCACCATAACTCTGAAACAGTGTTTATGCAAACAATGTATTATAATATTAAATTTAAAATATATATATAATATATGCATTTGCTATAGTTACTATCTACTATGTTCATACCCTCCCACATTGCCTAGTGTTATCTTCATACAAGGAAACAAGTGTTGCGACACTAATAGTTGGCTGAAATATATACAAAATAATTAGGCTGAGAAATACATATATACATAATGTACATTTATATATTACCAGTAATACTGCGTCATAGTGTTGCCTCAGCTGCTTCAATGTTATGTCTTCACCTAATGAAATATTTCCATAAAAATTTACATTATGCTGTTTTCCAACTTTGGTAAATTGGTTTATTACATTTTTAACTTCTGGGTGGTCAGGTGCCACACCATACCTGAAAATGAAAAAGATATATTTTTGGTATAAAAACTTTCTTTAGAACAGCAATAAGGAAACAATTGTAATATTTCCTACTGTATATATTAAAATCACTAACAGTTTTTTAAAGTAAACATGTTTATTGAATTATAACAAGAATGAATATTTATTTAATAGCTATCAACTAGAATTACTGAATTCAAAATGTTCCACAATTCATGTTTTTCCATAGAATAGTGCATCTTCTTTTGTCCAGCAGATTAAATCAAAACCTAATTCATTGGATGAACCATCCTTCCGCAGTTGTCCATTCCCCATCATCAGTTTAATTTATTTTAAACTTTGTCACACCAAAGATGCATACACATTAATATTTTATACTTGACATCACATTGCACTTAACTTAAGTACAAGCTCAACATATGAACTATACTGTTCTTATTTGCTTAAATTGATAAATAGAAATATAATACCAAATATGGCATTGTTAACATGAATATTGAAAAAACAGTAATAGAGATCAGTGACATGATGCTAATTTAAAAATGAAACAGAGCTACTGGTAATTATTTGACAGATCTGGCGGTCAATTAAACATAGTTAAGTGGAAAGGACTCAAATCACGCTTTCATGGACATAGAGTTAAGTATGCCAATGCATTTCTGATGGTTGAATCTATGAAGTAGTGAGAACTCTACTTATTTAAAGGTGCATGCAAACTGTATATTTTAAAGACCCAATCTAGCCCACAGTATGAAAAGAGTAGTTTAGTTCAAACTTCAAACACTCATATCTTGAAAACAACTGGTGACAAGTGTGTGTATGTTATAATGTATGTAGAGGCCAAGGTGTAATGTTGATGTGCTTAAATTTGGTGTTCCATGTGGTTAATTTATAATTTATATTTTTGAGGTTGAATTAATATCAAGGTAAAATATGCTGCATGTATCCATAATGTGTAAAATTTAATTGAAACACAGATGTTCCAATTTAAGCAATATGTAGAGTTTTTGTAAGATTGGATAATATTTTCTTATAATATTCACCTTATTAATCCAAAGGGTACTGGTAGTTTTTCTATTATGTCCACATTAACATTTTCGAGCTGCTTAGTGAGGTGCATAGCAGCATAGAAGCCAGCGGGCCCGGAGCCAATGATACAGACATGTTTAGTATTTTTTGCTCCTGATGAAAAATATCTTGAAAATGATTTAAGTTTGAATCTTGTGCAATTCTTCATTTTAACCTACTGTGGCACACAATGTAAAACTTAGCTAATATGACGTGCACTTAAAATGCACAGTCATCATATACGTCAATTCAAAAAACTCATGAATTGTGTAGCGAGAGCCTGTTATCTTTGAATAATTTTAAATTTAAAATACAGTTTGTTAATAACAAATTGTTATTCAATAAATAATTTTCGTTCAATCTCCATTTTCATACCACATTCTATATTGTCAGTCAAGTCAACTATTTTGTCAATCATTTTTCTGCGTCAGCTTCAATAAACTTCAACGTCCGTCCATTCCAAATTAGTGATGTAATCATATACTGATAAACCAACCAAGTAAATGAAATTAAAGATCGATGGAAAAAAGAAAATAAGATTTGTAGCATGTCGTGTAATACTAAGCTTTACTAAGTTTGCAACTATTTTGCGTATGTAATTAGAAAGAAATTTTAAAGCAAAGTTATTGAAAGACAAAAAGGCCGGCGTCCGAAGTATGAAGAATAAAAGAGCATGTATGAGAAGAATGATGAATGTAACAGAAGCAAAAGTGAATTGCCTGGATCGTACAAAGTGGCGATCGATAGTCTCTGCCTACCCCAATGGGAACAATGGGCGTGAGTATAAGTAAGTAAGTTACTGAAAGACGTAGTGCTCCTAGCATGTGCTTATTTCTCAAATTGACTGTGACATCTTAATTATTCCAAATATAAAAATCGTATTAAACATTAAAAAAATAACTGAACATGCCTACATATAATCATTGCTATAAATGCCTAGAAGGGGTAGCTAGAGCTTCAGAATAAGAAATTCCTCAGCCAATTTCGGAAGTTGAGTAGGGAAAAGATGGTAAAATAAAGGTTGTTGGGCGATGCGGTTGGAGACCCATCACCAACAACCTTTATTTTTACCATCTTTTCCCAATCACATTTCCAAAAATGGCTGAGGCTCTCTAATTCCTTAGCTCTGGCTACCCCTTCTTGGGATGGGATTGGGATGGAAGCCGTGAGTATATATATGTATGTTGTAACTAACTGACCCAACAAACTTCATACTGTCAAATTTGCTTATGACAAAGCTTAAGGCGTTTTTCCGGTACTCTTAATTCAATCAGGTGTAAACATTTTTTCGGTCATTTTTTTCCGGGATAAAAAGTATTCTATGTTATAATTTGGGCCAAATTTCAATCATATACATTTTGTACTTGAGGAGCCTTTTTGCCTTAACCACACAAACATCCAGACATCTAAATTTTCACATTTATAATTGTACGGGTGTCGTAAGAGGCGACTAAGGGTATTGGGGCTTTTTATTGGATTTTTGGGCGATGCGGTTGGAGACTCATCACATCACCAAAAACATTTATTCTTACCATCTTTTCCCCACTCAACTTCCAAAAGTGGCTGAGGAGTTTATAATTCCTGAGCTCTGGTTACCCCTTCTAGGGAAATATAGCCGTGAGTTGTAACGTTATTTCTAACTCCTGGGATGTTGTACCCAGAAGCCAGAAATAACTAAAAAAAAGGAAAAGGAAGGATAGAAAATAAATGTAAGATATATATGTCACAACAATTTTTATTTTAAATAAAATATCCTAACAAAAACCTAAACACAAAACTTATAATATATGTATTAAAAACAACTCAGCTTTAGCGTGGCTCAGCTCCTGCTGCGATGGGTGGCGAATTTAACACGAAACCAAGCGCCTCCGGGCGCCTGCGTCAGGAAGGGTAACTCGACGGGGTAAGGGTTGCGACTCCAGCTTTCTGTCTGCGTCAACCAGGGCAGCTCAAGAATAAGGGGCTGCGACTACGGGAAGCTTGCGTCATCCAGGGCAGCTCAAGAATAAGGGGCTGCGACTCCGGGAAGCTTGCGTCAACCAGGGCAGCTCAAGAATAAGGGGCTGCGACTCCGGGAAGCTTGCTTGAAAATTCTTTTCAGTTTCTTCCATATAATGATGATGCCCCCATCGCTCCAGGAGCTGAATCCCGACTAAAGCTGAGTTGTTTTTAATACATATATTATAAGTTTTGTGTTTAGGTTTTTGTTAGGATATTTTATTTAAAATAAAAATTGTTGTGACATATATATCTTACATTTATTTTCTATCCTTCCTTTTCCTTTTTTTTAGTTATTTCTGGCTTCTGGGTACAACATCCCAGGAGTTAGAAATAACGTTACAATTTTTTTTTGAGGTAACAAAGAAAGTAGTCTAAATTACAAGGAGAGATTTTTACTCATTTAGGATTATATATTAGAAAACAAAATAAGGAAAGACGATAAATTAAGAACATTATCTATCCACTTACAATATTAAACAATACATTCATATTAAATTTTAACAAAAATTTAGAAAATTAAATTAAATAAATTGTAAGTCTACAACCTAACACTAGCAACCTTCTTGCAGAAAACTAATGTCAAGTAAGTAAATTAAAAAATATGAAGTAATTATCTGACAATAAACAAGATTGTCAAAATTATTAGTTTCGAGAAAATTCTTAAACTTTTATGTCTTCGATATGACATTTACCTCTAGAACTATTTTGGTCTTCTAAGAGGTATATCAAAGGGAAAAACTTCTCACATACATAACACAAAATACATTACAGAGTATATGTATGTATTTATAATTAGACATGAGAGATCTAGCTCACTGAAAAGAAAAGAGCGATATATATATTTATCATGTACTGAACTATATCACTCTTTTAGCTCAACGGCTCATCGTGTGATTCATATGAACGACGGCTCACGAGACGCTAAAACGTTCACCGATCAGACTCGCTCAAATGAATCTTATAAGTTGATACTACGAAATGAACTACGTATCGAGCTATTCGTACTCAGATTTCGTACGGTAACTAAAAAATGACGCTAAAACACTAATTAAATAATATTAGTATTATTGATAAATATTTAACAATGGAAGCGATTATAAATATATATGAAACAGTTATCCAACTTGAGATCTCTCTCCATGTTCTTTGCTATATTTTTTAATTGGTTAGCCTATATGACAAACAAATATGTGAAACTCATTCGTTTTTGGGATGGAAAACATTATAAAAAAAAGCTTATAAATAAAAATAGTCGCTATTTTCTATTTCTAGTTTTCCCCATAGAATAAATAAAGAATGATGAATGTAACAGAAGCAAAAGTGATTTGCCTGGATCGTACAAAGTGGCGATCGATAGTCTCTGCCTACCCCAATGGGAACAATGGGCGTGAGTATAAGTAAGTAAGTAATAAATAAGTGTTATGTGTGTGTCTCTTTCTAGTTCCTACCTCTCTTTCTATTGAATCGACACGCTCCGAGTTGCTCGAACGAAAAGAGCTACTGAGCTAAATGAACTACTGATATTATTGAAATCAAGCTCCTGAGCTACTCATCACTACTAAGCATTTTTTCTAGTTTCTAGTGTGTAGTGGGCTGCTCGCCCGCGACCGATAATCGGTGACCGACATTTTGTAGGAGGTTACAAAACTGACGTTTAGAAATATTAATACCTCTGACTCTGACATCAGAAGAGATTCTCTTCTCGGATAGACTTTGAGAGTTAAATTTGGGGACAGCAAGAACATCGATACAATCGAGCGAAACTACTAAATGTAGTATTACCCATCGCTAAAAATGTCAACTCTCGCTACTCACATTCAAAAGTAAGGTTATGTGGGTTATTATAAAGAAGAAGGATGGGGAAGGAAATGCATTATAGGTTATTTTCTGTTTGTTTATGTTCATGATCTTTGGTTCTCTCTCATTCCAGTGAATTTTCTCTTAACTAATTATAAAGTGTGCTTATCTATTTATCTTCACTAATTTGTTAAACAACATATACAAACGCGGTTATAAATTATTGCTTTGTTTTGTATGTGCATATAATCAGTCAATAAAATGTCTGAGAATACTGATAGTATTCTAGGTAAAACCTTAATCAAGGTAGGAGATTATATTGTCGTTCAAAGACAGAACTATCGAAAATTACACAAATATAATAAAGCTTCTTCAACTATAAGCTTAGGTAAAGATACTATTGAACTTCAAGGCATCGAAGGATGTAAATATTTTTCATTATTTAAAATGTTGCCGAAGGGTAATAAAAGGAATAAAACTTTTGGATTAGAACTATGTGACGAAGCGATTGGTTTAAAAAATGAAATAGATGTGAAGATATCAGGTGTTGACAATAGGAATATTTGGGATGATGGCAACTCTCAAAAATTAACTGCTGCTGAAATAGAGGAATTAAAAGTTGATTCTTCTAAAGCTTCTGATATTGTTGGCACATTGATTTGCAATTCAAATACTTTCAGTAGTAAAACTGAATATTCACAGGATAAGTATATTCGTAAAAAAGAGAAGAAGTACTTTGACTATATACAGATTGTTCAACCAAATCTACGGATCATTGCTGATATTATGTATAAATTAGACCCTATTAAGATTCAAGGCTTGCGGCTAGATACCCTATCCCAAATAATTACACTAGCAAATGTTTATTCAGAGGGAAAATATTTATTGTATGATTCTGGCTCTAATGGATTGATGGCTGCAGCACTGATTAGTGCAATAGGCAGTGATGGTGAAGGTAAATTGATAAATATGCATCCTGGCAATATGTCTCAGAAGCAAGCCCTGCTAGCATTAAATTTAGCAGAGAAGCATTATCAGCAATGCGTGTCAGTTAATATTTACTCAGTGCTTAGACAATTTTATCAAGGTTGTGACCAGCATATCTCTGTTGGTGAAAATGGCAATGTCAAAATTAATCAAACAAACAAGAGGAAAGCTGATGATACTAATGAAGAACACAAAACTAAAAAAATGAGAACTGATGTTGATGATGTTGATATTGCTGTAATAAAAGCTGATGTAGAAATTCAACCTGAGGTACCTGAACCCAAGAAGCCTAAGTGGCATTATGAGAACATAGCTGGGGCAGAACTCCTTAAAGGAAAAGTCGATGCTCTTGTAATAGTATGTAAGGAAGATCCTAAATGTATATTTTATGAACTTGTACAGTTTGTAAAGCCAGGTCGCCCTTTTGTTATTTATTACCCTGTGGCAGAACCTCTACAATCACTTTATGTGTCATTGAGAAATGATAGCAAAATTGCTGCATTAAAGCTAACTTGTAGTTGGTTGAGAAATTATCAGGTAAGATAGTATACTTTGATATACATCCTGTTTTTTATTTTATTTTAAACACATGGCAGAAAATGACTAATCTAGAATATGCATCAACATACACAGACACACTCATTGCTAAATGTTGAGGGTTTTATATGACTTAGGCTTAAGCTTAGGAAGTTTTTTTTTCTACAATCATACTTGCGCTAATACCCTGTAAACATAAACATAAACGTTCACGCCGTTTATCCCCGAAGGGGTTGGCAGAGGTACCAATACTCCTGAACTCACATGGCAAGCGCCATCTAGTTTCCAGAGAAGGTACCCACGTTTTGCTTAGACAGTGTACTCACATGATAGGGGGCAGGCCTATCGCCGTTTTGTATGAATACACTGTCACATGACTAAGTACAACTCAGCCATGTGGGTTTCCTCACGATGTTTTCCCTCACCGTTAATAACCATGATAAATTAACCACACATATGACTTTAGAAAAGACAAATTGGTGTAGGCCCGTCCCAGGATTGGAACTCACGCCCTTCTGTTTTTCGGGCGGGTGTTCTACCCACTGGACTATCATGTTGCACACAATACCCTGTAAATTGTGTAATATCACTGGTATTGAAATCAAAGTAATGAAAAAGTAATCATTGGTTATTCATACTTTTTCTCATTGTGATATTAATTTTGTTATTATAAGATTTGGAAAAGTAACCCATACTCTATATTTATTTTGTTTATTTTTTTTTCACATATGAAAAAACTAATTTGAGTTAAAACTGGTTTGATTTATTATTAAAAAAAAGCCCCAATTGTAAGTTACTCAAAAAAATCTATCGTAAAATCAAAATAAATTGTTGTTGTTGTGTCTTCATCTTCAGCCATATTGCCCAACAACAACCACTTAAAAAGGTTCTTAAACTTAGTTGCCTCGTATGCCATCCGCTGCAAGAAATGTAGTAGCTCTATTCTAAGCTGATTATATGTGTAAAAGATGATAAAAGGCACAATAAAGAGTTAACAGACTGTTTTAATAATCTACCTCTGATAGATATGCAGACTGCTAACCACTAATAACTGGACACATTTTGGCTATATAATGTTTTTTATAGTATTATTCTTTAAAACAAAGTAGCATTAGTAATGGTACGACAGTTAGTAACCAAGTGCTTTTTTATTTTAGATATTGCCAGATCGAACACATCCAGAAGTGACAATGAATGCATCTAGTGGATTTCTTTTAACTGGATATGTATTAAAATAAATTATTTATTTATAATCTTGACTTTTTTTTTATTCGGTAATTTACTCACAACTTTTCGCAGTAGTATAATCCCAACAACCTCAACAGTTCTTTTTTAAAAGGTATTTCATTACAGCAATAAAATGATATAAACCAGCTTATAATATACAGCGCTTTTTAAATTTTCTAGTATGTACTTGGAAGTACTATGCTGATATCACTTTCTGACTACACAGTATTCAATTTATTTATTTATTTTTATTAGGAACATCAACAGCGACATAAGTAATAATACACAGTTATTAATAGAAATCAAGTAAGGCCAATGACAGATGTTCACAGATGTACAGAAAACATATCTAACAATAATCTTGTTTTTACGTTACATTTGATTTTCAACACATATTTTTTTTATAGCAAGTAACTCTAACAAATACATACAATTTTAAGAGGAAATAAAATAGATATTAACAACCATATTTAAAGCAAAATTGTTTTGATCCACGATATTTCAGGGGTGTGTGTATGTGCATGTGTGTGTATATGTGTGCGTGTGTGTGTGTGTAAAACAAATAAAAATCTGTGACATACATTAAGGCATATAAGAATGTATGTGTTATTAAATTATACTCATTATATAATATGTATATTAAGAATTAAAAAGTACGTCCATTACAGCTTTTCTGAATGCGCATCTACTTAGATTAAATAGATCTAAATCATGGAAGTTTTTAATTTATTCGGATAAAATACTACTAAAAGGAGCGTTCTGTGAGTAGTTAGTTCTGGAAATTGGTACGGAGAACAAACTATTTATGGTATGGCGAGTCCTATATGATGGCGTGTTAAGTCCAACCTGTGCAAGTAAGTTTGGGTTATCCAAACGACCATGTATTATATCATGTAGAACGGTTAGGTCAGTTAAAATACGGCGATCCTCTAATCTTAACATTTTATGAAATTTACAACTCATTTCGTAACACTTATGGAAGTTCTTAGTTTTAAAATTTAAGTGTCGTACAAAAATATGTTGTATTCTTTCAATCATATGCTTGTACTTAATGTACTGAGGGGACCAAACACATTTACAGGAATTTTGATATTTTTATCTTGATGGTGGATATTGTTTCAGTTTTTGATGAGTGACTTTTTTCCTTCTATTACAAACATAATTTTAACGAATTTACAATTGAATTTTTTGCCGTGTAGTGCCGGCTTAGAATGTCGCTACCCCTTTCTACCCATGGGTGTCGTAAGAGGCGACTAAGGGTATCGGGGCTTTTTATTGGATTTTTGGGTGATGCGGTTGGAGACCCATCACCTTTATTTTACCGCCTTTTCCCCACTCAACTTCCAAAAGTGGCTGAGGAATTTATAATTCCTTGGCTCTGGCTACCCCTTCTAGGGAATTATAGCCGTGAGTATATGTATGTATGTTATAATTGGGATGGATTTTATTTATCGATCTCGTCCTATTTCGGCGACAGCGACTGTGATCTGACTATTGTATTGAGAGCGTCGCTCCTGTGCTCCCGATCTTTGCAACAAATGTTCTATAATACTTGCTGCCATTCAGTACCCCTCCAATATAGTTATAATAGATGGCCGCATGTGGTCTGGTCTTGAGCTCATCTCGCTTAAATCGAGCTCCTCACGTCTTTTCCTTTCGAGTACAAATGTTCTATGATTCTTGCTGCCATTCAGCACACCTCCAATATACTTATAATGGATGGCCTCACGTGGTTAGTACTAACTATATAGTGCATATGTCGTGGCCATATCGTAGATTTGTACACATCGTGAAATGATCGATCAATTCATGAAATAATCACATTTCACGATGTGGCCAACCTCGTTTGACCAGATCATAAAATCGTCAACGTTTCACGATTTTGTTATCCATGCTTGGCCAGATCGTAGAAATAGGGTGACCTGTGAAATGCAATCCAAACTCTACCTTTCTTTAACATATTGCTCAGTTTTTTCGTAATTTGCAAAGTACTCGAGAAACTTTTCGTCGTAAACTCTTATGTTATCACACCAAATCATATCACATTCAAAATGTTTACGTTCCATAAAAGTGTAAAAATGAATAAAAGGATGATGCAGTGAAAACATAAGTTTTAATATTTTAATCACTGCAGACTTAGGAAGACACATCGGTGAAGCCCCGACTAAGGATTGAACTCGCATTTCCTGCATTAGAAGCGTTGGTGTTCACACTGAGATATGAAGCTTCTTTTATAAATTAACTTCCTTTTTTTAACACACCAATATAACAAAAAAACTTATAGAAAATCTCAATTATTCAACCATGTACTGACCGACCAACTGATATCAGATGTCTCTGCCAGCTCGAGCACTAATTATCGTCGTTAACCAGTCAGCTGATAGTTTTGCGGAGCTATTCCTATCTGCCACCCTACAGCTGCCCCCCAAGGGTGTCTACGCGGAAACGAGTGTCCTTAAAAACATCATGGGCCATGGTATATGATTAAACTACAAAAGTTTATTGTATATTAAAACACGTTTTTGCTAGATGAAGTTTTGTAAATTCAATAAAACATACTGAAATCCTAATTACGCTGATTTTTTTATGGTAGTAAAGGATCGTAAGGCATTTCTCACTTCCGTCAAACTAATTATTCCTATCGTCACCCTACCGCTGCCCCTGTTGGCTGTCTACGTGGATAAAAAGTCCTAGCAGACACCCTAGCTCAGGATATATGTATGGGCTCTGACTCTTGTAGTTAATACAATAAGTGGTTGTCTATAGTATAGCAACCGTGATAGCCCAGTGGGTAGAACACTCGGTTATCGTGCAAACGACTAGTGTTCAAATCCTGGGTCGGGCCTACACCAATTTGTCTTTTCTAAAGACATATGTGTGGTTAATTTATCATGGTTGTTAACGGTGAGGGAAAACATCGTGAGGAAACCCACATGACTGAGTTGTACTTAGTCATGTGACAGTGTATTCGTACAAAACAGCGATAGGCCTGCCCCCTATCACGTGAGTACACTGTCCATGCAAAACGTGGGTACTCTGAACACCAGGTGACAAAGTCACGTGATGTTCAGAAGTATTAGTACCTCTGCCAACCCCTTCGGGGATATTCGGCGTGAACGTTTATGCTTTATGCTTTATTATGGTTGTCTATAACAAGTATGAGTTAATTTGGAGAGCTAGAACTATCATTTAATTAACATCGGCTTATACTATCACATAATTTGAATGTTTTTGACATGAAAACCTCATTTTTTATTATTATTATTATTAGATGGGCGGTAAACGCCACGGGTTTCCGTACTGAGCCCGGCATGGCAGGCCATTGTATGTGGACCAAGTGGTCATTTAATTTTCCCAGCCTAATTCCGTCCAGAAGGCGAGTAGCTTATCCAGGTCAGCTACCGCCTCTGGGAGCGACTTTATGGATCCTATTGTTTTGTAGCGGATATCGGCTACCCCAGTGCATTCATGGAGCACGTGAGCGACCGTTTCCTCAGCTTCCATGCACGCTCGGCACATGGGGCTGTCGGTAATGCCTATAATGTATAAGTGTTTGTTTAGTGTGGTATGTCCTGTAAGTACTCCAGTCACTGTCCGCAGATCTTTTCTGCTTAGTCGCAGGGCGCGCCCGGTGAGCTTTCTGTCAAGGGTTGGCATGATTTCCTTCGACTGTCTGCAACCGGGATCTTCCTGCCAGTGTATCTTGGAGAGGGAGTAAGTGCGTTCTTTTAGCCATGCGCGTGGCTGACCGTAGGGTAGGGGTATGATTGGTTCAGACCATGTAGGTCCCTTGCCGAACCCCCCTAGCCAGTTCGTCAGCAGCGTCGTTACCCAAAGAGCCGCTGTGGCCCCTTATCCATTGTAGGGTTATAGTGTTATTCTGAGTTGCCTCCTCAAGAGCTCTGTGGCACTCCAGTACTAGCCCGGAAGTGAATTCACAGCGGTCCAGCGCCTGCAGCACAGATGCACTGTCCGAGATGATTCTGATATGCATATCGGACAGTGCTCGGGCTTTAATTGCCATGGCCGCCTCTGTTATTCCAAGACACTCTGCTTGGAATACCGTGTTGTGGTGACCTAGGCTTTTGGAGATTTTAATATTGAGGTCTTGTGAATATACACCGGCTCCAGTCCCTTGGTTGGTCTTGGAGCCGTCTGTGTATACACGCACCTCTTCAATATTGGAGTAGTCATGCTGTTTCTCTTCGAGTATAATTGTGTTTGGTAATTATAGTTTTAGTTATCCTATCACAGGGCGCAGCAAGCAAGGGCTGATATTGGATCGCTGTTGTGTGTATACTGGTGTGTAGGATTCTGGAGTCATTTCTAAGGGGCGATCCATTAATTACGTCACACCAATTTCATGATTTTTTGACCCCTCCCTCCCCCCTTGTCACACTTCGTCACAATTAACTACACCCTCCCCCCTTAGTGTGACGTCACATTTAGGGTTTTTAGTTCAGGAGAAACTGAAATTACAACATCACTCTGAAACTAACTTTTAATGCTTAAACGCTTACGGCGTTGTAAATTGAGACTTATTGCCTTTGAAATACATTCGCTATTTCGAAAACAATTATTCATTAAACTCTGCCAGAAAAATAGTATCAAATTTATAGGCAACGAATACATCCAAACAAATCCGAGTATGTTGAAGATTAGTTTAGTATAATAATATAATAAAATTATACAAAGTTAGTTAACAACTGAAATATTTTTTTTAAACTTAAGTAGATTGAAACATTGTAGTGAGGGTTGTGAGGTCACAAACATGAAACTCCTCCCTCCCCCCTGTCACGATATGTCACATTTTGTGGACCCCCTCCCCCCCCCCTTGAGGTGTGATGTAATTAATGGATCGTCCCTAAGGTGCCCTGCATTTTTTAGCCAGAGTGAGGACATCGCCGCCTCTTGCTGTATGTGTAGGTGTAGGGGTGGCAGGTTCAGTAACACCTGAAGAGCTGCCGTCGGTGCAGTTCTCCTGCAGCCTGTAATGGCCAGGCAGGCAAGCCGTTGCATTTTTTCCAGGTCATTTTGAGCTGTTATTAATTTGGTTCTCGACCACCAGACCAGAGAGCCGTAGGTTATAGGTCTGATAATGATGGTATAAAGCCAGTGTACGATCTTAGGTTTGAGTCCCCAGTTTTTACCTAGTACTCTGTTGCACTGCCATAGCATAGCGCTGGCTTTTTTAATTGTGTTATCTAGGTGAGGTTTCCAGCTAAGTTTATCATCTAGGGTTATTCCTAGATATTTAACTATTTTTGAGAGTGTGAGTTCAGTTCCAAAAAGCTTTGGAAGCTCAAAAGGGGGGAGTTTCCTTTTGTGAGTAAAAAGTATAAGTTCTGTCTTTTTGGGGTTTACTTTCAGGTCGTATTCGTTGCACCATGTCTCCATAACTCTTAATGCTTGACCCATTTTTTGCAGAGCATGTTTACATGGTTTCCATTTAGGAGAATTGTGAGATCATCTGCTTAGCCTACCGTAAGGTAGGCTAGGTCATTGAGTCCCTTAAGTAAGGAGTCGACCACCATGTTCCAGAGGAGTGGGGAGAGGACACCCCCTTGGGGGCAGCCCCTCGTCACAATGGCTCTGGTGGTGTCCCTTACAGTAACTTGCACCGCTCTAAGTCTCAACATGTTAACAATCCAACCCCTGAGTGCGGAATTGACACGAAATCTTCCAGAGTTTTGTCGATGCAAGGTATGCTTGTTTTATCGAAGGCACCTTCAATGTCTATGAAGGTGCCTAGTGTGGACAACTTTGAGTTGAGTGCACATTCTATTTTAGATAGTACATTGTGCAACGCAGTCTGAGTTGATTTACCTTTGGTGTAGGCATGTTGATTTGTATGGAGGGGTTTTTTCGTAAGTGATTTTTCTCTTATACATCTTTTTTTTAAAGATAAAATAATAGACTTACCAGGTTTAGGTATGAAGGTTACTTTAACTTCACGCCATGCTATCGGTACATATCTGTATGCGATACATGATGAAAACCTCATGTGGGGATTATTACTAATAAATAAAGGAAAGAAAAATTGACGACGACGAGAGAGCGAAGGGGGTGTATACCCGAGGTCGCCGTTTCGAACCCCGCCGGTGTCGAAATTTTTCTTTCTATTATTTATTAGTTATACTATCACTGTTGGCCTACCCGCCTTATGGTACACCAACAACCTTGGTGAAGGTCGAGGAAAGTCGGTGGATGAGGGTAGTCAAAAAAAAAGTCAAAAAGTTTATTTTTCAAAATTAAGTTAACAACTAACATTTTTAGAACGTCAAATTTTTTAAATTTTTCATTAGTCCGTTGCTTCGGAAGGTATTCGTAAAGGGGTATAATTTAGACGGTCACCAAAAATGTTTTAAAGGATCTAAGCCTAGGCACCAAATAAACTTAACAACTCCAATAAAAATTAATCGGCTTTATTAAAAGGGTCCTAAAGTATATCATGTTATGATCCAAAGTAAATGAAAATGCATCAGAAAAATCGCATATCCTGTACAAATATTCTTTTTGGTTCCTTAAATGGATAAATGGTCACCAAATAATGTCTTACTCAAAGATTAATATTACTACCAAAAACCTTACTCCAAATTAGTTTGACGTCATCCAAAATACATGATTTGAACCCAGTCTACTTTAATGTAAGACTAAAATTACAATTGCTTCTCTTTATTTCTGAACCCCGCACCCCGCACAACAGCCAACGGCACACAGGCCAATTAATTCAATGTTTTCTGTTTTTTCTTATTCTAGATCTCAAAAACAAATTAATGTTATACATTTAAGTGCCTACGACTGTAATAAACCTATTTAATTTGACTTTGTTGTCTTTTTTAACATTTTTATTTAATTTTATACAACACTAGTGGATCGGCCCAGCTCCGCACGGCGGGCTAATTATGTATCTTTAGCGACCGCGATTGTGTCGCAAGTTGCAATATTGTCGCTATCAAATGTGTCAGATTGCATACAAATTTATGACAACGACAATCGTGCAACTTACGACACAATCGTCACTCACAAAAGATACATAATCAGGGGGCGAGTAGCGTAGTTTTAAAAATATCTGAGGTTTCTTCAATCACTGCTCAAGATTTATCAAATTTAGCGCCTTGCCTTGATTACAATTTGTAGCACTTCTGTATATTGTAGCTTTGTGATATTGAAAGCGATTTTATGAACGGTTCTGTTTATCTGAACATAAGCTAATTTTCAGGTTGAGTTGGTAGAGTTGAAGTTGAGTAAAACGCTATGAAATATTTAAAAGAATCTAAAAAAGAAACAATGTAGGATGAAACTACTGGCGCCATCTTGTATGTTATATGCAAATTAGTAAGGATTTGGTGTTGGTCGCGTGCGACTATTTTTTTTTCATTGTATAACTTCGATGTTTCTATGCCGATTTCTATGATTCTTTTTTTATTGAATAGGTAATAATGTTAACTTTTTTAAATAAGGGATGAGTGAGAGTATTATAAACGAAAGAGTAAACAAATATAATCAGAATGCTTCGAACTGCTAAGCTATCAGGAGTTACACGTGTAATTGTGAGTCAACTATAAAAGATAGACATATGCTGTTGTAAAATAATTTTTAGACAATTTTATGTAGAATATTTCCGTTATACATGATTTCTATGTAACTTTAACCATTAAGTCTACACACGCGACGAAAGCTTAAAAAATGGAGTAACTTCTCCCGTTTTCTCAAAATTTCCCCTTCACTACTTTGGTGAAAAGTATACTATAACCTGCCCAGGAGTATGATAAATAATCGTACCAAGTTTCGTTAAAATCCGTCGAGCAGTTTTTGTTTCCATAAGGAACATACAAACCGACAGACAGAAAGACAGATAGACAAAAATTTTAGTGATTGCACTTTTGGCGTCAGTATCGATCCCTAATCAACCCCTGATAGTTATTTTGTTAATATATTTCATGTACAGAATTGACCTCTCTACAGATTTATTATAAGTATAGATAAAACAAATGACGTATGTTTGGGAATAATATGGGAAGTATATTTAGTTAATTTCATATAACAATTAATAAGTGACATATGTTTGGGAACACCAGTATATTAATTGGAATTTATGAAATATTCTAGCGATCGTTAGCTTTTTTAGCCAAGCAAAAATTACCAAATTAGAACTCATGGTATAAAATATTGGTAACATCAATTTAGTGAAAACATGTAAAATTTAATACAAAGAGTATTTTAAAGTCGTCCATATATTTTTATAGTAGTCAATAATACAAAAAATGGATTTATTTAATAATATTTTAGGAAAAGTAATTTGGTGACCATTTAACCATTTTGGTAACCGTTTAGAATTTTATTGGTAGTAAAATGGGTACATTCTTGGGTGGCGCTTAAACACAACCCTTCGTAAAGAGCAGAAGCAACAAAGAAACTCTTTACATTCACATTTTTTCAGTTTGTACAATTTTGGGTCATATTTTTACTTTATAAAAGATTTTCTATGCGACCAAACCAAACGCTTGTTTGACATAATTAAACTAAATTGTCCATCACAAAAACCAATCACCTAACGTGAGAAGAAAAATCCTCACCAGACAATTATTCCTGGGAATAACGAGGGAAGATTTATAGCTTTACGGACACGGTCATGTGCGCGTTAGGTTCTTGTCGTTTAAAAAATCTTGAACACTGTAATAAGATTTCTTTAAAAGCATGGCTTTAATTGCCTTTTCAAAAGATGCCACAGGCAATTCCAATATCTCAGAAGGAAGTTTGTTGAACATTTTGAGGGATAGTCCCATAAAGGAGTTACTTACTTTATTAAGTCTCCACTTCGGTACGATAAGTTTGTCCTTATTTCGAGTGTTAACAGTATGCCTATCACTAACTTTACTAAATTGTCCAATAACGAGCGCAAGAGCGGTCGTTTTGGAGAGCTTTAGGGGAGGCCTATGTCCAGCGATGAACATCTTTTGGCTGAATGATTATTACTTCTTTTGATTTGATTAGTTTATTGAGAAGCTTTACTTTTAATTGTGTTTTTTTAGTTTGGTAATCTCATTTTTAGGTATAGGTCTTATACAGCGGCGATGTAGTACCGGTTTCGAATGTCACTATATATTTTTACCCACGGGTTTCATAAGAGGCAACTAAGCGTATGGGGCTTTTTAAGTGGTTTTTGGGCGATGCCGTTGGAGACCCATCACCATCACCAATGATACTTTATTTCTACCGTCTTATCCCCTATCAACTTCCGAATGTGGCCGAGGAGTTTCTAGCTCTGAAGCTCTGGCTACCTCTTTTTGGGATTTATGACAGTGAGTATATATAGCGGAAGTGTTAATTTGAACATGGTCGGCAGATGACAAAAAGGGGTCCGTTAACAAAAATAAAAGCTGCAAAAATATAGTTTTATATTTTTATATTAATTGATTGTAGTCTTTTTAATAGTTGTTACAAAGTGCTGACAAAGTCAACAAATTGATTATTATGTTCCATTAAATAAAAGCTTTGTTTAATATGCTGTGAGGTTCACTTAAATATTTAACTTTATATTCTCTCCAGATCTATAGCAAATATGATTATTTATTATTCGTAATTACTTATTGCTTTTTATTACGGTTTCATTTGAAAACAATAAAAAAAACTTCATTTAAATATTTGTTATCACAATAAATACATTGAAATATAGGAACTGATGATCACTAAATAAATCAGAGTTATTATGAATTTATGCATTTTGCTACTAAATTATAATACAAACAAATTATATTCAAATGTTTTCAAATGAAACCTAACGGATATACTAGCTTAGACGTAGGCATACATCTTGTGGCAGGAATGTGACAAAGAAACCTGAAAATATAAGCAGCTATTTGAAACATAAAGCTATAGGTACATTACTCTATTCAGCAGTTGATTGAGTTTCTAACCCTTAATACATTGCAAATAAGTATATTTATGGTATACACAACAATAAAATAATATAATCTGTTTTACATATATATTAAATTAAATTAATTAACCTATCCAATCTAAATAATGAAGCATAATGTTGATAGAGAATCTTTGAGATCTGCTGTGTGCGATAAATAATAATTTTGATCTCTCTAGCCACCGTGATCTTGTTCTATGCATCAATCAATATTAAAAGATCTATAAATTGCTGCTAGTGTTACGAATAATGATACGTATTCCGATCGTCTATATCAAAATTTGGCGAAAGTTCATTTGTTGCTTTAATCAGTGCAATCTTGAAAACATATTGCACATACCGGTTTGTATTAAAATAGCAAGTGGATAAAAATTAAATCTATGAGAGATTTATAATAAAACATTATCCACTTTTACTTTAATGCATACCAATACTGAGTAACATGGCGACAATATCGTCATTTTATTGTTCCACGTTAAAGGCGTTACCCGCCTTAATGTTCATCGTTCAACTATATAACATGAGCACAATATTTCATATCAAATTTCAAAGCAAATTAAATACTGTAAATACTACCTACACCGCTCCGTAACAAGTTACACATTTATATTTGCATTGCATTCAGAATTCATTAAAATAATTCAAGCACATTATATTTAGCGCTTTATTAAATAATTTCTATTATTGATAGCTTTGGTTGTGTTCTAAATGTTTGATATTGTTACAATTAGCCTCCATTGCCTAAGTACAGCATGGAGTCATTGTTAATACAAATATATAAAGTGGGTATTAACGAACGAATATTTCTATTAATAAACTTGTTATAAACCTCTTTTTAAGAAGTAACATTGTTTTAATGATCTAATATATAAATCTAAATGTTTATTTGTATCATATGTCCCGCATTAAGGGTCATCTATTTGTTATAACATTATATAAATTTATTATTTTCTCGCGCGATGTTTTCGCATAATCAGAAACGGCGCGTCACTACTGAGTAATAATTGGTGTGTTTGTTTAATCAATAGAAATATTGTTGTTAGTATTGTCGGTCTCGTCACCGTATTACTGGAACGGCTCTCAGATCAGCTAAGAGGAGTCATCGTCGTACCACGAACGGAAGTCGCTACTTTCATCGTAGTCATCCTGAAATATTATTACACCATTTCAATAATAATATTCTGAACTTATATATACTAGATTTGTGTATGATGTAGTTAGCTATCTACAGTCGGCTAATCGCATTTCTTCAGACCATTATAACTCAGCAGGTAAAATACGTGGGTTCAAATTCCGGATCGGGCCTAGGACCACACTGTCACATCACATGACTAAAGCCATGTGGGTTTCCTCACGATGTTTTACCTCACCTTTAACAACCATCATAAATTGATCACCCATAAGACTTAAAACTTAATAACGGTCAATACAATAGACTTAATACCGGTCGGGCGCCCACGATACCGCTGATGTGATGTGCTAGAAGCGGAAGCGGACCGAGACAAGTGGCGAAATCTCGTATCGAAGGCCAAGACTCACTTTGGGTCGTCGATCCAGCGATATAAGTAAGTATAAGACTTAAAAAAAATAGTGAGTATTTTTTTCATAACCTGGAGTATAGCATAATGGGCAAGCAGGTCAATATATGCAATACACAGTTTGGTGTGGTATATGCATGTGTGGTAATACATACCGCCATCCACGCATGGTCGAGCACATCCTCGGCGGCGAACCGGAGCTCGGGCTGCGGCCGCAGCATGTTGGCGAGCAGGTCCACGGCGCCGGCCGACACGCGGTCCCAGTGCGGCGCGGGGAACTCGAGGCGGGAAGACAAGATGGCGTCAAAAAGTTTCTCTTGGTCGCCGTCCGGGGAAGAGAATGGGGGGAAGCCACAGAGTAAGATGTATAGGATCACGCCGGCGGCCCATACGTCGATCTGTTTGGACAATATTTACATTAGACTTGGCTTTAAAAATATTATAAAGCAATAAAGCTAACATGAGACACACAAAAAGGGATAAGAGGGATTTTGACAGTTGGGAGGGAAAAAGATCTTATTATATAAAACCACATTTCACACCTGTCATTTAAAATATCCAGTGCCTTTACCCACGATAAAGAATAATAAATACCAATTAGAAAATTAAATATTGTAAATAGAACAGCTGACTCAGTACTATGCATGAGTCTTACTCCAGAACAATAACGGGATAGGTGGTTTTCTTTCCTGACAATTGTTTGGGTCACAAACAGCCATTCTGTGACTGACTTTTAGTTTGTATATTGGGAGGATCAATTTAAGTAATTACAGTAATAGATTTATTAATATTTAGTGTAACATGTTTCAATGGTAAAATATGATGGGATTTTCTTGCAGAACATATTATCTGAAATTTATTAGATTATAGAATTTATGCAATAAACATAAAAATCAAGGTATACATCTAAAATCATACACAGAACTTTCAGACTCATCATAGAAACAAATGTTCTATTCTAAATAAATATCTATAAGTCACATTTGCTATACCTTAAGTCCATATCCAGTTTCCAGCAATATTTCGGGAGCCACGTAGGTGGGTGTGCCGCAAACAGCATGAAGAGGCCGCGTCACTTCGACCGCGAGACCGAAGTCAGCCAGCTTCAGGCCTAGGATATTGCCAGTGGGACCTACCTCCACCTGTGTTTGAAATGTTTTAAATATGCAAAATATTTAAAAAACGACAAGTTGCACGTATAATATAAATATGTATATTTAAAAAATATATATACATATGTATGTTATGTGAGAGATGTTACAAAAACACCAACTGAAGTGTCTCAACTCAACATTTCCAGTTAATTTTATTTTGTTATTTAGGATTAAGATAAGTTTTAAAAAGTAAAGAATTTAATGATTGACCAGTTATCAAATTATCTGCCTTGAGTTGTGGTAAAAACGAAAATTATTGTCACTTGTTAGGTATGGAAGGTAAACTGTGAAATGATTTTAGAGCTATGAAAATAATGAATGTTAAGTTAACTTAAGAGTTTAACATCTGGACGTAGAATTGTATTTACATAGGGCTGTTTAGTATTATCCAGGCTTTCATAATTACTAATTAGAGAATGACAGATTTATACGTTCAACTTAAACATTAGCTTTTATGACGCTATTACAGATCCGATATTTTAGGATACTTTTATTCAGTAAATTATGGATAATTTTGTCAAAATGTTAATCTTCGGATTAAGAAGTAATTAAATATATGACCAATGAATTGTTTAATATAGCAGTTAGTGTTGCTTACCAAGAGATTCTCAGGCTTGATGTCACGATGCACTATGGAAAGCGAATGGAGATAGGCAATAGCTGATGTTAGGTGACCGATTAGTAGCCGAGCTTCAGGCTCAGAAAACTTGGAAACGAGCGCGATACTATCGAACAGATCGCCACCTATAACAATATTTCAACTCGTCATATCGCGGAATTTTTATTATAAAGCTATAGGATCCAAAAAAAGTATAGATATTTTTGTTTAAGATTAAGTGAAAAGGTTAAGTTATAAATTAAAATGATGATTATGAGTTATTTGTATTAATGAAGTGATTGTTTAAAATTTAACTTTATTTTACTAATGTGTGTGTACCATCAAGGGAGTGACATTAAGAGTGTCCCATAAAATATTATGTATGTATAGTATGCCACGGCAGTCAGAGCTAGAAGAATTTACTCCAAAATCATTAACTCATGTGCCGGAATTAAAACCACGAAATAGCTGTAAAAATATCTTCAATTATGTTGATATGAATTCAAACATAGACGTCGGATAAATTAAAAGGTTTTTCGAAAATAATTTTACTTACCGCTTACATAATCCATCACTAGGAACAACCACTCAGGTATATCTTGCTCTTCTATCAATGAAACTATACGCGGGTGACACAATTTCTTCATTACTCTGATCTAAAATAAGAATTATACGAATGAGATATAATTATGTACTAAAAAAATGCCAAGTCTCGTAAGTACAATATGAATATAAAAGAACAGCATTTCGAATAAAATAATAATTAATAACAAACCTCAGCATCTAGATAGCACTCCTTTCCTTTGCACTTGGCTTTATCAATAATTTTCAACGCATACTCTTTGCCTGTTGTTCTGTCTTTACATATTCTTACAACGGCAAAGTTTCCGTCACCTTGAAAAAGAAAAAATGCAAGTTCTTATTATTTTGTGTAACAGCTTCTGTTTTATCCACAATCATGACAATAAAATGGTTTCAATGGTTGGAGTTTATAATCATATTAAGTACTACTATACTACTAAGTCCTGACCCAAATGCCAGCAGAGATTGAATGTAAATGATTCGTGAATGTGGTATTATAATCAAATAATGAGTGACAATTCGTAGAGACACCCACACTCTAATAGTAGAAGATCCGAACTAAAAACGACCTTCACCGAGCTGATAATAGAATGAATCATATTTTATAACAAATTTAGTATGTTAGAAAATATGTTAAAAATGGGTTGCCTAAAAAAATCCTGGACAGACAATTTTTAATTATTTAAATAAATTGATTTTTTTTTTATTTTTGCAACATCAAGATAATAAGAAAATTTTTACCCTGACTTAAAGTATGAAACGTATAGAATGTGCAGCCGTTGGGTTGCCTATTATTTACCTGGACAAACTACTCGGTTGTCAGGTATAAACAGGTATGTCGATGCCAGTTACCTTCACTCGATCGGATAATAGAAAAAATTTTATATCAACATAAGCGTTGTTTTATTGCGAACACGGTGATATAGGGTTGTCTGCAAAAAACTTGGTCCTAATAGGGGTTTGCGAATTTTAAAGATTTTAATTTTAACGCGATTGGAAATGTGTGACAGAGAGATCCGAGTTGAGTATAGCGTGTAATAATAAAGGACACAACATGGCAGTCGCATGTAATGGGACCTCGAATATCAGAAAGTGCGCATGCTCAGTAGTCATATGACAGAGAATGACAGCGATACTCTAGTAAACAGTAAGCGTCATTTTGGAGTAGCAACACGTGTTATTTTGTATCGTTGTGATAAAAAATGAGTAAAAAGTGTTTTTTGTGTGGTTCGGACAATTCTTTAATTGATTTTACTAATGAAACTTTCAAAAATTGCTTGTTAAAGTTAGCTTTTCGTAAAAAAAAAAACTTTAAATATCATAACATTGAACTAACTGAAGCAGTTCTCGATTTTGTTGGTTACCACACCACGTGTTACAAAAAAGTAACTGTTTTAGGCAATAAATACAATGAAGAATTTGAAGTTTTTTGTACAGAGTATGCAGTAAGTATATAGTATATTATTCTTTCAATTATTATCTAATACAATTAGAAATCGTATAGTTTTGACGTTCGTTGAATATTTATTTTTATCTAACGAGCAATCATTTCTATCAAATTCATTGTCTAAAAAACTATTTTTTTGAAAGATCTCTCGCTCGTTTTTTTCTAGTTTCTATTTTCTTTCAGTTTTTATTACTTTTCTTAATGATTTTCTCGAATAAAATTTGACAAAAAAAGTATTATTGATATAAATACAGTTTTCCATAAAAAGAAAATTTCAAATATCAACGTTATATACAAAAAATTGCTTCTAGAAGCAGATCAATACTTCTATTGCTGATGAAGGTACAGAAAGCCTACATTCTAGTGTCCATTCTAGTGAAGCAGCTACAAAGGGTGAAGAAAGTAATGCCAATGCCGTATCTCACACTTCTACGGATTTAGATGAGGTACAGAAATGTTTTGGTATTTATTTAAGTAGATGCTAATAAAAAATGAAGAAAATATTTCTTAAAAATTAAAAACAAAAAATATAAATAGATTATTCACAAACAGGTTTTCATTTGACATGATAAAAATTAAAGAAATATTTAATAAATTCTTGATTAATTTATTGTATACGCTCAAAACTATTTTTTTTAGTAAATGACTATTTATAAAATGAATTTTATTATTACAGGGAGCGTCAACATCAACACCATCGTTGTCCAACATAAGTACATGCTTATTTTGCAATTGCGTAAGGAAAAATTCCGGGAAAAAGAAACAAAATCTTACATTCCCTCAGAGTGACCATGTTACTCAACAAATAAAACAAATAGCTAAAAAGCTTGATGATTCGGAAATCTTGTCAAAGCTTGAAAACCAAGCTACTGCTTATCATCAGTCTTGCTACGCATTTTATTTGACCAAAGAAAGACGGTCCACCCAAGAACATAAAGAGTCAAGTAACCAGCAATATCGTAATATACACAAATTGGCTTTTGCATCGCTAAAAACTTTTATTGTAGAAGAGATTATTGAAAATAATAAAGTAATGTATTTCGCTCAACTATTTCGAAGATACCAGGCTTTGTTATTGGAGTTTGGCAATTGTGAAATAGATTTTGATGACATTAAAGATTATCGAATTGAAATGTTGCAGAAAAAAATTGAAAAAATCTTTGGTGATCGTGTGACTATTGAAGCATCTACGGGGCCACGTCATCAGAAAATTATATATAAAACAGACATTGACATTTCTATCATGGCAAATAATACCACATTTTTGGAAAGCAAAGAAGATCATAAATTTGAAGATGTTGCATACGATTTGAGAAATTGCATCAGAAACATTGATTCTCATCCTCTCCCTAGACGTTTAACTGCTGAAGATATCATACGAGGAGAATGCGAAATTCCTGAGGAGTTATTTAATTTTATACGTAATCTTGTTCATGGGCCTAATGTTTGCGAAGAAAATGCTCACTCAACTACAACAATAATAACTTCTATATGCAGTGACATAATATACGCTGTTACCAAGGGAAGATGTAAACCGGCGAAAAACTTGACTTTAGGACTGGCAATGAAGTCTTTAACCAACTCTCGGCAAGTTATTACAATACTTAATAGATATGGCCATTCAATTGGTTACAATTTAACCGAAGAACTTGAAACCGAAATGACCTACACGTCAATTGAACAAAACCCTGTAATACCAACAGGCATGATAGCAACAAATGGACTCAGCACTCATGTTGCTTTTGATAACTTTGACCGCTTCGTTGACACCACTTCCGGGAAAGATACCATGCACGATACTGTTGGTATAATATACCAATTTACTAGTGGTGACCGTTTTGATAATAGTGGTGATCGTTTTGATAATCTTGATGCTACAACTACATCAGAACCAGAAATAAGTGTCAATGAACAAGGTCCGTCACGTAAAAGACGACGATTTAATGAAATTTCACGGGATATCAGACTATATTATTCAAAACCAAAAATAAATTTACAGCTGCTTCCTGTAGATTCGTTTACTAATGTCATTGATTTATGCCAAGGTGCTACAGAAGTAGCAATGGATAAAGATTTGTTATGGATAATGTCATTATCGAAATTGGATTGTGTTCCTATGTGGTTGGGTTACAATTGCTTGATATCAAGTGATCACAGTGAAGAGCAGAAGATCGAGTATTTGCCTCCAATCAATTCGTCTCCAACGTCTTATGCTGTAGTAAATGAAACACTAATCATGGCTAATGAAATTGCTGAAAAATGCCAACAGGAGCAGATAATTGTCACATATGATTTGGCTATAGCCAAAATGGCTATGCAAATACAAGAAAAAGAAAAGCCTAAATTTGATAAAGTTTTTGTAAATTTAGGAGCATTCCACATGGAGATGGCATTTTTCCGAGCAGTCGGAAAATATATCGATGGTAGTGGATTGGTGGAAGTACTGGTTCGAGCAGAAGTTTTAGCTAACGGCTCAATGAACAGCTTCTTAGATAGTAAGCATTTCAATCGTTGTAAACGTTTACACCCTCTCATTGCTGCTGCATTTCAAATACTGCACTTTCAGCAATATTTAAGCACAACAAATGTAACTTCAGAAATGTTGAGTGATTTATTACAAACGCAAATGGAAAATACAACAAATGGAAATTCCCCTGACCTCAACGAGGTCATCGAATTACCCGATTTATTAAGTCGTATTCTGAATGGGTACAAAGAATTCAGCCGTCAGACTTTAATGGGTGAAAAAGGCAAAACTGCTCAATTTTACTTTCAGTATTGTGAACTAATTAATTTATTCTTTCGGTTTTCAAGAAGCATCCGCAGCAGTAATTTGGAATTATATATGGACTCAATTTATAACATGACTGATTTATTTTTTTCGCTTAACCAGGCCAACTATGCCCGATGGGGCCTATTGTACTTAAGTAATTTGATCGACTTGTATAATAAAAATTCGTCTTTGGTAGCTGAATTTCGTCGGGGCGCCTTTGGAATCAAAAGAACTTCCGCTAAATTTGCTCGATCGCCGGTCGATTTGACACTTGAACAGACCATCAACGCTGATGCTAGCAATCAATTAACTGATAACCTTGCTGTTGACTCAATATCTGCGCGTCAAAGATGGGCGCTCAGCCACAGTATGAGGACAAAAATACTGACTACAATTAAAGAAAATATTGGACTCACAAAAAAAGATGATACGTCACACTCTTTGCAGAAAAGTAAAATTCAAAAAGAGAGAGAAAGTCTCGATAGTATAATTAAGGCAATCAAAGAAGTGATTAATCCATTCGATGATACTCTCGATAAAAAATTGCTGTTCAACATTTCGACTGGTAAAGCTACATCGCCAGAAGTTACTGATTTTCTCCTGAACGTCAAAACAGTCGGCAATCAACAAAAGCTCGATTTCATTTCCGATTGCTCTTCAACTCCCGATAGATTCGAAAAACCAATTAAACGCAACAAAATCATGAACTTTGCTTCTCAATGCTCGACTAAAGTTCTTATGACTAAAGACAAAAATAAAAAAGTTTTGCTAAAAATGGAACGAGACATTTTTGGAAGACTCCTGGCTGTTAGTATAAAGAAGAAAATTAATCTAGAATATTGTTTGAGCTTTCCACTAGCACCAATGCCGCCTGCACTTTTCTCATGTACTGGTGAAATGTTTAAAACTCCTAAATCAACATTTGCGAACAGTTTAAAATCTCAAATCGAAATGGTTGAGCCCACCAATATTAACGTTGAAATAATAGATGGTTTTTATTATTTGTACTCAATTGGAAACTCAATGCCACAAACATTTGAGAAAGTTGCAGTGTCAATACTCATGAAAATTTGTGCATCACAAGCTACAGAAATCCACTTAATATTCGACCGATATTTATCACCTTCAATCAAGGATTCCGAACGCCAAAGTCGAAAAGAGTTTGATATCCCATATAAAATTACAGGACCTCAACAAATCAGACCCAACGATTTTGGGCAAAACCTTAAAAATTATCGTTTCAAAGATGCTTTGGTACACTTTTTGGCTGATTATTGGGAAAACAAGAATTTGCTGTCAATAATACGAAACAAAAAAATATTTTTAACTGTTGAACATCTGTGTTACTCGTATCAAGCTCAGGAAAATTGTATTAGAAAAGTCGAAGAAGTTGATTATACATGCTACCATGAAGAAGCAGACACGAGAATTGTTTTTCACGCTCATAAAGTAACACCAGGCTCCAGAATTCTAATAAAAGCTTCTGATGCTGATGTTCTCGTAATTTTACTCGGAAATATGCACAAACTGTCACAGTCTACAATTTTTATAGCTACTTCAGCGACTAAGAAACAGTCAAATCACCTCGATTGCATTAACTGCATCGATTTAGCATTAAAGTTAGGACCCAAATTATGTAAAAGTCTACCTGCTTTTCACGCATTCACAGGTTGTGATTACACTGCGGCATTTTATAATAAAGGAAAAATTAGACCATTTAAAATATTTTCTAAAAATGAGACGTATCAAACTATTTTTGCTTCATTAACTGATGAAGCTGATATTTTCATTAATGAAAAAATGAAAGCTGTTCAAGAGTTTACAGCAAAAATGTATGGCGTGAATCACTGTCAGGCAGTTAATGATGCGAGAATTCGTATTTTTATGAAAAAGTACGGCGCAAGAGAAGACAGCGAACGATTTTTAAAGAAGATAAGAAGTTTTGATTCTAACTTTATACCGCCATGTTGGATTTCCCTGCTACAAAAAATTTTAAGAACTATATATGTTAATTCTATGTGGCTTAATGCAACTGATGCTGTATGTGCGAAATTAAACCCTGAAAGCTACGGTTGGCATTTAGATGATTTTTTAAAACCAACTGGTTTTATCGGAGATCAAACTCCTTTGAAAATCCAGAACATTGTCGAAATGGAAAAAATTGAGGAAGAAACTAATAATGAGTCAGATGAATTCGAGAATCAAAATGATACTTCTGATGAATCAGATATAGAATAGAAAATATTTATTATAATTTATTTTTTATTGATATTATTCTTGTATTTATGCTGTTTTTTAATAAAATTTTCAAACGTAATACAAGATTTTTAGTCTATCTTTTTTTTTATCCATGAATTTGAATTTTCGGCTGTCCACTTTCTTTCTCATAAATTTTTCCAGAAAGAGAAAAAAAATTCCAAAGTATTGATATTTGTATTATTTACGTCATTATATTTTGAGTTACAAAAACTTGTATAAATATATAATGATACTTATAAGTCAATAAGTAAATTCATTTATATATATTTATTAATTTATTTAATTGAGGTTTTATTGTTTAATATTTTAGTATTATAATATTATTATAATTATTATTATTTACAACTCAATTGTCAGTTGTGTCATGTTGTGTCCTTTATTATTACACGCTATACTCAACTCGGATCTCTCTGTCACACATTTCCAATCGCGTTAAAATTAAAATCTTTAAAATTCGCAAACCCCTATTAGGACCAAGTTTTTTGCAGACAACCCTATATCACCGTGTTCGCAATAAAACAACGCTTATGTTGATATAAATTTTTTTCTATTATCCGATCGAGTGAAGGTAACTGGCATCGACATACCTGTTTATACCTGACAACCGAGTAGTTTGTCCAGGTAAATAATAGGCAACCCAACGGCTGCACATTCTATACGTTTCATACTTTAAGTCAGGGTAAAAATTTTCTTATTATCTTGATGTTGCAAAAAAAAAAAAAAAATCAATTTATTTAAATAATTAAAAATTGTCTGTCCAGGATTTTTTTAGGCAACCCATTTTTAACATATTTTCTAACATACTAAATTTGTTATAAAATATGATTCATTCTATTATCAGCTCGGTGAAGGTCGTTTTTAGTTCGGATCTTAGACTATAACAACACATCACATAATCTTGTAACGACAGGTCTAATGGCAAATCTATGATAGGACCTGATATAACTTGTCACCTTTAAGAAATACTTCGGTCAGTTTTAATAACTTTACGGCAGAGTTATTGAATTTTTTTGGACGTCAAAAATTACTCTGCTGCTGCTTCAGATAGTGGTTGTTGTACGAGAAAAAGCAACAAGAAAAAGTTTTCTTACATTCTTATTTTTAAAATTTATTATAATTTGCGTTAACAAATATAAGGGGAGCTTATTAGGTAGTTCCTTCTGAACAACTAGAGCGGCTTGTTACCCCCTTTTTTTACACTTCGTAACTCATCACCATATAACCGGCTTTGGACCGCCATTGCTATACATGTCATATACACATCAACTCACCAATGATCCGGCCCACGCTGTACTTGAGTCGCAGTCTTGTTGCCGCCCACCTTCTTGGTACCGCCATTGTTGTACATAGTTATGTTACACTCACATCAACTCACCAATGATCCGGCCCACGCTGTACTTGAGTCGGAGTCTTGTTGCCGCCCACCTTCTTGGTACCGTCATTGCTGTACGTAGTTATGTTACACACACATCAACTCACCAATGATCCGGCCCACGCTGTACTTGAGTCGCAGTCTTGTTGCCGCCCACCTTCTTGGTACCGTCATTGCTGTACGTAGTTATGTTACACACACATCAACT